>OW121742.1:109122492-109137492 GCA_933228675.1 Stomorhina lunata
TGAATTTTCTGTTTCAAGTTTAAGTTCTTAAACTATAATGGATAAGTGAAAAAGTTCGGCTTTAAGCAGGTAATAGGTTTTGTTAAAATTAAATTAAATGCATCTACATTTAAAGCTTCAATGGGTTAGAGAATATTATACAAATCATATTGTTCTAAGTTAATTAGTTTTCATTGAAAATTTATAATATTTCCACTTTTCATTTTAGTAATACTGGTATATTCTTATACTATTTAATGCTAATGCAAATACTTATATACTGATATTATTGTAGTACTTATACTTATACTAATACTAATACTAATACTAATACTAATACTAATACTAATACTAATACTAATACTAATACTAATACTAATACTAATACTAATACTAATACTAATACTAATACTAATACTAATACTAATACTAATACTAATACTAATACTAATACTAATACTAATACTAATACTAATACTAATACTAATACTAATACTAATACTAATACTAATACTAATACTAATACTAATACTAATACTAATACTAATACTAATACTAATACTAATACTAATACTAATACTAATACTAATACTAATACTAATACTAATACTAATACTAATACTAATACTAATACTAATACTAATACTAATACTAATACTAATACTAATACTAATACTAATACTAATACTAATACTAATACTAATACTAATACTAATACTAATACTAATACTAATACTAATACTAATACTAATACTAATACTAATACTAATACTAATACTAATACTAATACTAATACTAATACTAATACTAATACTAATACTAATACTAATACTAATACTAATACTAATACTAATACTAATACTAATACTAATACTAATACTAATACTAATACTAATACTAATACTAATACTAATACTAATACTAATACTAATACTAATACTAATACTAATACTAATACTAATACTAATACTAATACTAATACTAATACTAATACTAATACTAATACTAATACTAATACTAATACTAATACTAATACTAATACTAATACTAATACTAATACTAATACTAATACTAATACTAATACTAATACTAATACTAATACTAATACTAATACTAATACTAATACTAATACTAATACTAATACTAATACTAATACTAATACTAATACTAATACTAATACTAATACTAATACTAATACTAATACTAATACTAATACTAATACTAATACTAATACTAATACTAATACTAATACTAATACTAATACTAATACTAATACTAATACTAATACTAATACTAATACTAATACTAATACTAATACTAATACTAATACTAATACTAATACTAATACTAATACTAATACTAATACTAATACTAATACTAATACTAATACTAATACTAATACTAATACTAATACTAATACTAATACTAATACTAATACTAATACTAATACTAATACTAATACTAATACTAATACTAATACTAATACTAATACTAATACTAATACTAATACTAATACTAATACTAATACTAATACTAATACTAATACTAATACTAATACTAATACTAATACTAATACTAATACTAATACTAATACTAATACTAATACTAATACTAATACTAATACTAATACTAATACTAATACTAATACTAATACTAATACTAATACTAATACTAATACTAATACTAATACTAATACTAATACTAATACTAATACTAATACTAATACTAATACTAATACTAATACTAATACTAATACTAATACTAATACTAATACTAATACTAATACTAATACTAATACTAATACTAATACTAATACTAATACTAATACTAATACTAATACTAATACTAATACTAATACTAATACTAATACTAATACTAATACTAATACTAATACTAATACTAATACTAATACTAATACTAATACTAATACTAATACTAATACTAATACTAATACTAATACTAATACTAATACTAATACTAATACTAATACTAATACTAATACTAATACTAATACTAATACTAATACTAATACTAATACTAATACTAATACTAATACTAATACTAATACTAATACTAATACTAATACTAATACTAATACTAATACTAATACTAATACTAATACTAATACTAATACTAATACTAATACTAATACTAATACTAATACTAATACTAATACTAATACTAATACTAATACTAATACTAATACTAATACTAATACTAATACTAATACTAATACTAATACTAATACTAATACTAATACTAATACTAATACTAATACTAATACTAATACTAATACTAATACTAATACTAATACTAATACTAATACTAATACTAATACTAATACTAATACTAATACTAATACTAATACTAATACTAATACTAATACTAATACTAATACTAATACTAATACTAATACTAATACTAATACTAATACTAATACTAATACTAATACTAATACTAATACTAATACTAATACTAATACTAATACTAATACTAATACTAATACTAATACTAATACTAATACTAATACTAATACTAATACTAATACTAATACTAATACTAATACTAATACTAATACTAATACTAATACTAATACTAATACTAATACTAATACTAATACTAATACTAATACTAATACTAATACTAATACTAATACTAATACTAATACTAATACTAATACTAATACTAATACTAATACTAATACTAATACTAATACTAATACTAATACTAATACTAATACTAATACTAATACTAATACTAATACTAATACTAATACTAATACTAATACTAATACTAATACTAATACTAATACTAATACTAATACTAATACTAATACTAATACTAATACTAATACTAATACTAATACTAATACTAATACTAATACTAATACTAATACTAATACTAATACTAATACTAATACTAATACTAATACTAATACTAATACTAATACTAATACTAATACTAATACTAATACTAATACTAATACTAATACTAATACTAATACTAATACTAATACTAATACTAATACTAATACTAATACTAATACTAATACTAATACTAATACTAATACTAATACTAATACTAATACTAATACTAATACTAATACTAATACTAATACTAATACTAATACTAATACTAATACTAATACTAATACTAATACTAATACTAATACTAATACTAATACTAATACTAATACTAATACTAATACTAATACTAATACTAATACTAATACTAATACTAATACTAATACTAATACTAATACTAATACTAATACTAATACTAATACTAATACTAATACTAATACTAATACTAATACTAATACTAATACTAATACTAATACTAATACTAATACTAATACTAATACTAATACTAATACTAATACTAATACTAATACTAATACTAATACTAATACTAATACTAATACTAATACTAATACTAATACTAATACTAATACTAATACTAATACTAATACTAATACTAATACTAATACTAATACTAATACTAATACTAATACTAATACTAATACTAATACTAATACTAATACTAATACTAATACTAATACTAATACTAATACTAATACTAATACTAATACTAATACTAATACTAATACTAATACTAATACTAATACTAATACTAATACTAATACTAATACTAATACTAATACTAATACTAATACTAATACTAATACTAATACTAATACTAATACTAATACTAATACTAATACTAATACTAATACTAATACTAATACTAATACTAATACTAATACTAATACTAATACTAATACTAATACTAATACTAATACTAATACTAATACTAATACTAATACTAATACTAATACTAATACTAATACTAATACTAATACTAATACTAATACTAATACTAATACTAATACTAATACTAATACTAATACTAATACTAATACTAATACTAATACTAATACTAATACTAATACTAATACTAATACTAATACTAATACTAATACTAATACTAATACTAATACTAATACTAATACTAATACTAATACTAATACTAATACTAATACTAATACTAATACTAATACTAATACTAATACTAATACTAATACTAATACTAATACTAATACTAATACTAATACTAATACTAATACTAATACTAATACTAATACTAATACTAATACTAATACTAATACTAATACTAATACTAATACTAATACTAATACTAATACTAATACTAATACTAATACTAATACTAATACTAATACTAATACTAATACTAATACTAATACTAATACTAATACTAATACTAATACTAATACTAATACTAATACTAATACTAATACTAATACTAATACTAATACTAATACTAATACTAATACTAATACTAATACTAATACTAATACTAATACTAATACTAATACTAATACTAATACTAATACTAATACTAATACTAATACTAATACTAATACTAATACTAATACTAATACTAATACTAATACTAATACTAATACTAATACTAATACTAATACTAATACTAATACTAATACTAATACTAATACTAATACTAATACTAATACTAATACTAATACTAATACTAATACTAATACTAATACTAATACTAATACTAATACTAATACTAATACTAATACTAATACTAATACTAATACTAATACTAATACTAATACTAATACTAATACTAATACTAATACTAATACTAATACTAATACTAATACTAATACTAATACTAATACTAATACTAATACTAATACTAATACTAATACTAATACTAATACTAATACTAATACTAATACTAATACTAATACTAATACTAATACTAATACTAATACTAATACTAATACTAATACTAATACTAATACTAATACTAATACTAATACTAATACTAATACTAATACTAATACTAATACTAATACTAATACTAATACTAATACTAATACTAATACTAATACTAATACTAATACTAATACTAATACTAATACTAATACTAATACTAATACTAATACTAATACTAATA
This sequence comes from Stomorhina lunata, assembly GCA_933228675.1. Taxonomy (NCBI): domain Eukaryota; kingdom Metazoa; phylum Arthropoda; class Insecta; order Diptera; family Rhiniidae; genus Stomorhina; species Stomorhina lunata. Next base: position 109,127,479 of record OW121742.1, read on the forward strand.
CTAATACTAATACTAATACTAATACTAATACTAATACTAATACTAATACTAATACTAATACTAATACTAATACTAATACTAATACTAATACTAATACTAATACTAATACTAATACTAATACTAATACTAATACTAATACTAATACTAATACTAATACTAATACTAATACTAATACTAATACTAATACTAATACTAATACTAATACTAATACTAATACTAATACTAATACTAATACTAATACTAATACTAATACTAATACTAATACTAATACTAATACTAATACTAATACTAATACTAATACTAATACTAATACTAATACTAATACTAATACTAATACTAATACTAATACTAATACTAATACTAATACTAATACTAATACTAATACTAATACTAATACTAATACTAATACTAATACTAATACTAATACTAATACTAATACTAATACTAATACTAATACTAATACTAATACTAATACTAATACTAATACTAATACTAATACTAATACTAATACTAATACTAATACTAATACTAATACTAATACTAATACTAATACTAATACTAATACTAATACTAATACTAATACTAATACTAATACTAATACTAATACTAATACTAATACTAATACTAATACTAATACTAATACTAATACTAATACTAATACTAATACTAATACTAATACTAATACTAATACTAATACTAATACTAATACTAATACTAATACTAATACTAATACTAATACTAATACTAATACTAATACTAATACTAATACTAATACTAATACTAATACTAATACTAATACTAATACTAATACTAATACTAATACTAATACTAATACTAATACTAATACTAATACTAATACTAATACTAATACTAATACTAATACTAATACTAATACTAATACTAATACTAATACTAATACTAATACTAATACTAATACTAATACTAATACTAATACTAATACTAATACTAATACTAATACTAATACTAATACTAATACTAATACTAATACTAATACTAATACTAATACTAATACTAATACTAATACTAATACTAATCTAATACTAATACTAATACTAATACTAATACTAATACTAATACTAATACTAATACTAATACTAATACTAATACTAATACTAATACTACATACTAATACTAATACTAATACTAATACTAATACTAATACTAATACTAATACTAATACTAATACTAATACTAATACTAATACTAATACTAATACTAATACTAATACTAATACTAATACTAATACTAATACTAATACTAATACTAATACTAATACTAATACTAATACTAATACTAATACTAATACTAATACTAATACTAATACTAATACTAATACTAATACTAATACTAATACTAATACTAATACTAATACTAATACTAATACTAATACTAATACTAATACTAATACTAATACTAATACTAATACTAATACTAATACTAATACTAATACTAATACTAATACTAATACTAATACTAATACTAATACTAATACTAATACTAATACTAATACTAATACTAATACTAATACTAATACTAATACTAATACTAATACTAATACTAATACTAATACTAATACTAATACTAATACTAATACTAATACTAATACTAATACTAATACTAATACTAATACTAATACTAATACTAATACTAATACTAATACTAATACTAATACTAATACTAATACTAATACTAATACTAATACTAATACTAATACTAATACTAATACTAATACTAATACTAATACTAATACTAATACTAATACTAATACTAATACTAATACTAATACTAATACTAATACTAATACTAATACTAATACTAATACTAATACTAATACTAATACTAATACTAATACTAATACTAATACTAATACTAATACTAATACTAATACTAATACTAATACTAATACTAATACTAATACTAATACTAATACTAATACTAATACTAATACTAATACTAATACTAATACTAATACTAATACTAATACTAATACTAATACTAATACTAATACTAATACTAATACTAATACTAATACTAATACTAATACTAATACTAATACTAATACTAATACTAATACTAATACTAATACTAATACTAATACTAATACTAATACTAATACTAATACTAATACTAATACTAATACTAATACTAATACTAATACTAATACTAATACTAATACTAATACTAATACTAATACTAATACTAATACTAATACTAATACTAATACTAATACTAATACTAATACTAATACTAATACTAATACTAATACTAATACTAATACTAATACTAATACTAATACTAATACTAATACTAATACTAATACTAATACTAATACTAATACTAATACTAATACTAATACTAATACTAATACTAATACTAATACTAATACTAATACTAATACTAATACTAATACTAATACTAATACTAATACTAATACTAATACTAATACTAATACTAATACTAATACTAATACTAATACTAATACTAATACTAATACTAATACTAATACTAATACTAATACTAATACTAATACTAATACTAATACTAATACTAATACTAATACTAATACTAATACTAATACTAATACTAATACTAATACTAATACTAATACTAATACTAATACTAATACTAATACTAATACTAATACTAATACTAATACTAATACTAATACTAATACTAATACTAATACTAATACTAATACTAATACTAATACTAATACTAATACTAATACTAATACTAATACTAATACTAATACTAATACTAATACTAATACTAATACTAATACTAATACTAATACTAATACTAATACTAATACTAATACTAATACTAATACTAATACTAATACTAATACTAATACTAATACTAATACTAATACTAATACTAATACTAATACTAATACTAATACTAATACTAATACTAATACTAATACTAATACTAATACTAATACTAATACTAATACTAATACTAATACTAATACTAATACTAATACTAATACTAATACTAATACTAATACTAATACTAATACTAATACTAATACTAATACTAATACTAATACTAATACTAATACTAATACTAATACTAATACTAATACTAATACTAATACTAATACTAATACTAATACTAATACTAATACTAATACTAATACTAATACTAATACTAATACTAATACTAATACTAATACTAATACTAATACTAATACTAATACTAATACTAATACTAATACTAATACTAATACTAATACTAATACTAATACTAATACTAATACTAATACTAATACTAATACTAATACTAATACTAATACTAATACTAATACTAATACTAATACTAATACTAATACTAATACTAATACTAATACTAATACTAATACTAATACTAATACTAATACTAATACTAATACTAATACTAATACTAATACTAATACTAATACTAATACTAATACTAATACTAATACTAATACTAATACTAATACTAATACTAATACTAATACTAATACTAATACTAATACTAATACTAATACTAATACTAATACTAATACTAATACTAATACTAATACTAATACTAATACTAATACTAATACTAATACTAATACTAATACTAATACTAATACTAATACTAATACTAATACTAATACTAATACTAATACTAATACTAATACTAATACTAATACTAATACTAATACTAATACTAATACTAATACTAATACTAATACTAATACTAATACTAATACTAATACTAATACTAATACTAATACTAATACTAATACTAATACTAATACTAATACTAATACTAATACTAATACTAATACTAATACTAATACTAATACTAATACTAATACTAATACTAATACTAATACTAATACTAATACTAATACTAATACTAATACTAATACTAATACTAATACTAATACTAATACTAATACTAATACTAATACTAATACTAATACTAATACTAATACTAATACTAATACTAATACTAATACTAATACTAATACTAATACTAATACTAATACTAATACTAATACTAATACTAATACTAATACTAATACTAATACTAATACTAATACTAATACTAATACTAATACTAATACTAATACTAATACTAATACTAATACTAATACTAATACTAATACTAATACTAATACTAATACTAATACTAATACTAATACTAATACTAATACTAATACTAATACTAATACTAATACTAATACTAATACTAATACTAATACTAATACTAATACTAATACTAATACTAATACTAATACTAATACTAATACTAATACTAATACTAATACTAATACTAATACTAATACTAATACTAATACTAATACTAATACTAATACTAATACTAATACTAATACTAATACTAATACTAATACTAATACTAATACTAATACTAATACTAATACTAATACTAATACTAATACTAATACTAATACTAATACTAATACTAATACTAATACTAATACTAATACTAATACTAATACTAATACTAATACTAATACTAATACTAATACTAATACTAATACTAATACTAATACTAATACTAATACTAATACTAATACTAATACTAATACTAATACTAATACTAATACTAATACTAATACTAATACTAATACTAATACTAATACTAATACTAATACTAATACTAATACTAATACTAATACTAATACTAATACTAATACTAATACTAATACTAATACTAATACTAATACTAATACTAATACTAATACTAATACTAATACTAATACTAATACTAATACTAATACTAATACTAATACTAATACTAATACTAATACTAATACTAATACTAATACTAATACTAATACTAATACTAATACTAATACTAATACTAATACTAATACTAATACTAATACTAATACTAATACTAATACTAATACTAATACTAATACTAATACTAATACTAATACTAATACTAATACTAATACTAATACTAATACTAATACTAATACTAATACTAATACTAATACTAATACTAATACTAATACTAATACTAATACTAATACTAATACTAATACTAATACTAATACTAATACTAATACTAATACTAATACTAATACTAATACTAATACTAATACTAATACTAATACTAATACTAATACTAATACTAATACTAATACTAATACTAATACTAATACTAATACTAATACTAATACTAATACTAATACTAATACTAATACTAATACTAATACTAATACTAATACTAATACTAATACTAATACTAATACTAATACTAATACTAATACTAATACTAATACTAATACTAATACTAATACTAATACTAATACTAATACTAATACTAATACTAATACTAATACTAATACTAATACTAATACTAATACTAATACTAATACTAATACTAATACTAATACTAATACTAATACTAATACTAATACTAATACTAATACTAATACTAATACTAATACTAATACTAATACTAATACTAATACTAATACTAATACTAATACTAATACTAATACTAATACTAATACTAATACTAATACTAATACTAATACTAATACTAATACTAATACTAATACTAATACTAATACTAATACTAATACTAATACTAATACTAATACTAATACTAATACTAATACTAATACTAATACTAATACTAATACTAATACTAATACTAATACTAATACTAATACTAATACTAATACTAATACTAATACTAATACTAATACTAATACTAATACTAATACTAATACTAATACTAATACTAATACTAATACTAATACTAATACTAATACTAATACTAATACTAATACTAATACTAATACTAATACTAATACTAATACTAATACTAATACTAATACTAATACTAATACTAATACTAATACTAATACTAATACTAATACTAATACTAATACTAATACTAATACTAATACTAATACTAATACTAATACTAATACTAATACTAATACTAATACTAATACTAATACTAATACTAATACTAATACTAATACTAATACTAATACTAATACTAATACTAATACTAATACTAATACTAATACTAATACTAATACTAATACTAATACTAATACTAATACTAATACTAATACTAATACTAATACTAATACTAATACTAATACTAATACTAATACTAATACTAATACTAATACTAATACTAATACTAATACTAATACTAATACTAATACTAATACTAATACTAATACTAATACTAATACTAATACTAATACTAATAATACTAATACTAATACTAATACTAATACTAATACTAATACTAATACTAATACTAATACTAATACTAATACTAATACTAATACTAATACTAATACTAATACTAATACTAATACTAATACTAATACTAATACTAATACTAATACTAATACTAATACTAATACTAATACTAATACTAATACTAATACTAATACTAATACTAATACTAATACTAATACTAATACTAATACTAATACTAATACTAATACTAATACTAATACTAATACTAATACTAATACTAATACTAATACTAATACTAATACTAATACTAATACTAATACTAATACTAATACTAATACTAATACTAATACTAATACTAATACTAATACTAATACTAATACTAATACTAATACTAATACTAATACTAATACTAATACTAATACTAATACTAATACTAATACTAATACTAATACTAATACTAATACTAATACTAATACTAATACTAATACTAATACTAATACTAATACTAATACTAATACTAATACTAATACTAATACTAATACTAATACTAATACTAATACTAATACTAATACTAATACTAATACTAATACTAATACTAATACTAATACTAATACTAATACTAATACTAATACTAATACTAATACTAATACTAATACTAATACTAATACTAATACTAATACTAATACTAATACTAATACTAATACTAATACTAATACTAATACTAATACTAATACTAATACTAATACTAATACTAATACTAATACTAATACTAATACTAATACTAATACTAATACTAATACTAATACTAATACTAATACTAATACTAATACTAATACTAATACTAATACTAATACTAATACTAATACTAATACTAATACTAATACTAATACTAATACTAATACTAATACTAATACTAATACTAATACTAATACTAATACTAATACTAATACTAATACTAATACTAATACTAATACTAATACTAATACTAATACTAATACTAATACTAATACTAATACTAATACTAATACTAATACTAATACTAATACTAATACTAATACTAATACTAATACTAATACTAATACTAATACTAATACTAATACTAATACTAATACTAATACTAATACTAATACTAATACTAATACTAATACTAATACTAATACTAATACTAATACTAATACTAATACTAATACTAATACTAATACTAATACTAATACTAATACTAATACTAATAATACTAATACTAATACTAATACTAATACTAATACTAATACTAATACTAATACTAATACTAATACTAATACTAATACTAATACTAATACTAATACTAATACTAATACTAATACTAATACTAATACTAATACTAATACTAATACTAATACTAATACTAATACTAATACTAATACTAATACTAATACTAATACTAATACTAATACTAATACTAATACTAATACTAATACTAATACTAATACTAATACTAATACTAATACTAATACTAATACTAATACTAATACTAATACTAATACTAATACTAATACTAATACAAATACTAATACTAATACTAATACTAATACTAATACTAATACTAATACTACTAATACTAATACTAATACTAATACTAATACTAATACTAATACTAATACTAATACTAATACTAATACTAATACTAATACTAATACTAATACTAATACTAATACTAATACTAATACTAATACTAATACTAATACTAATACTAATACTAATACTAATACTAATACTAATACTAATACTAATACTAATACTAATACTAATACTAATACTAATACTAATACTAATACTAATACTAATACTAATACTAATACTAATACTAATACTAATACTAATACTAATACTAATACTAATACTAATACTAATACTAATACTAATACTAATACTAATACTAATACTAATACTAATACTAATACTAATACTAATACTAATACTAATACTAATACTAATACTAATACTAATACTAATACTAATACTAATACTAATACTAATACTAATACTAATACTAATACTAATACTAATACTAATACTAATACTAATACTAATACTAATACTAATACTAATACTAATACTAATACTAATACTAATACTAATACTAATACTAATACTAATACTAATACTAATACTAATACTAATACTAATACTAATACTAATACTAATACTAATACTAATACTAATACTAATACTAATACTAATACTAATACTAATACTAATACTAATACTAATACTAATACTAATACTAATACTAATACTAATACTAATACTAATACTAATACTAATACTAATACTAATACTAATACTAATACTAATACTAATACTAATACTAATACTAATACTAATACTAATACTAATACTAATACTAATACTAATACTAATACTAATACTAATACTAATACTAATACTAATACTAATACTAATACTAATACTAATACTAATACTAATACTAATACTAATACTAATACTAATACTAATACTAATACTAATACTAATACTAATACTAATACTAATACTAATACTAATACTATACTAATACTAATACTAATACTAATACTAATACTAATACTAATACTAATACTAATACTAATACTAATACTAATACTAATACTAATACTAATACTAATACTAATACTAATACTAATACTAATACTAATACTAATACTAATACTAATACTAATACTAATACTAATACTAATACTAATACTACTAATACTAATACTAATACTAATACTAATACTAATACTAATACTAATACTAATACTAATACTAATACTAATACTAATACTAATACTAATACTAATACTAATACTAATACTAATACTAATACTAATACTAATACTAATACTAATACTAATACTAATACTAATACTAATACTAATACTAATACTAATACTAATACTAATACTAATACTAATACTAATACTAATACTAATACTAATACTAATACTAATACTAATACTAATACTAATACTAATACTAATACTAATACTAATACTAATACTAATACTAATACTAATACTAATACTAATACTAATACTAATACTAATACTAATACTAATACTAATACTAATACTAATACTAATACTAATACTAATACTAATACTAATACTAATACTAATACTAATACTAATACTAATACTAATACTAATACTAATACTAATACTAATACTAATACTAATACTAATACTAATACTAATACTAATACTAATACTAATACTAATACTAATACTAATACTAATACTAATACTAATACTAATACTAATACTAATACTAATACTAATACTAATACTAATACTAATACTAATACTAATACTAATACTAATACTAATACTAATACTAATACTAATACTAATACTAATACTAATACTAATACTAATACTAATACTAATACTAATACTAATACTAATACTAATACTAATACTAATACTAATACTAATACTAATACTAATACTAATACTAATACTAATACTAATACTAATACTAATACTAATACTAATACTAATACTAATACTAATACTAATACTAATACTAATACTAATACTAATACTAATACTAAACTAATACTAATACTAATACTAATACTAATACTAATACTAATACTAATACTAATACTAATACTAATACTAATACTAATACTAATACTAATACTAATACTAATACTAATACTAATACTAATACTAATACTAATACTAATACTAATACTATACTAATACTAATACTAATACTAATACTAATACTAATACTAATACTA
>OW121742.1:109142492-109454992 GCA_933228675.1 Stomorhina lunata
ACTAATACTAATACTAATACTAATACTAATACTAATACTAATACTAATACTAATACTAATACTAATACTAATACTAATACTAATACTAATACTAATACTAATACTAATACTAATACTAATACTAATACTAATACTAATACTAATACTAATACTAATACTAATACTAATACTAATACTAATACTAATACTAATACTAATACTAATACTAATACTAATACTAATACTAATACTAATACTAATACTAATACTAATACTAATACTAATACTAATACTAATACTAATACTAATACTAATACTAATACTAATACTAATACTAATACTAATACTAATACTAATACTAATACTAATACTAATACTAATACTAATACTAATACTAATACTAATACTAATACTAATACTAATACTAATACTAATACTAATACTAATACTAATACTAATACTAATACTAATACTAATACTAATACTAATACTAATACTAATACTAATACTAATACTAATACTAATACTAATACTAATACTAATACTAATACTAATACTAATACTAATACTAATACTAATACTAATACTAATACTAATACTAATACTAATACTAATACTAATACTAATACTAATACTAATACTAATACTAATACTAATACTAATACTAATACTAATACTAATACTAATACTAATACTAATACTAATACTAATACTAATACTAATACTAATACTAATACTAATACTAATACTAATACTAATACTAATACTAATACTAATACTAATACTAATACTAATACTAATACTAATACTAATACTAATACTAATACTAATACTAATACTAATACTAATACTAATACTAATACTAATACTAATACTAATACTAATACTAATACTAATACTAATACTAATACTAATACTAATACTAATACTAATACTAATACTAATACTAATACTAATACTAATACTAATACTAATACTAATACTAATACTAATACTAATACTAATACTAATACTAATACTAATACTAATACTAATACTAATACTAATACTAATACTAATACTAATACTAATACTAATACTAATACTAATACTAATACTAATACTAATACTAATACTAATACTAATACTAATACTAATACTAATACTAATACTAATACTAATACTAATACTAATACTAATACTAATACTAATACTAATACTAATACTAATACTAATACTAATACTAATACTAATACTAATACTAATACTAATACTAATACTAATACTAATACTAATACTAATACTAATACTAATACTAATACTAATACTAATACTAATACTAATACTAATACTAATACTAATACTAATACTAATACTAATACTAATACTAATACTAATACTAATACTAATACTAATACTAATACTAATACTAATACTAATACTAATACTAATACTAATACTAATACTAATACTAATACTAATACTAATACTAATACTAATACTAATACTAATACTAATACTAATACTAATACTAATACTAATACTAATACTAATACTAATACTAATACTAATACTAATACTAATACTAATACTAATACTAATACTAATACTAATACTAATACTAATACTAATACTAATACTAATACTAATACTAATACTAATACTAATACTAATACTAATACTAATACTAATACTAATACTAATACTAATACTAATACTAATACTAATACTAATACTAATACTAATACTAATACTAATACTAATACTAATACTAATACTAATACTAATACTAATACTAATACTAATACTAATACTAATACTAATACTAATACTAATACTAATACTAATACTAATACTAATACTAATACTAATACTAATACTAATACTAATACTAATACTAATACTAATACTAATACTAATACTAATACTAATACTAATACTAATACTAATACTAATACTAATACTAATACTAATACTAATACTAATACTAATACTAATACTAATACTAATACTAATACTAATACTAATACTAATACTAATACTAATACTAATACTAATACTAATACTAATACTAATACTAATACTAATACTAATACTAATACTAATACTAATACTAATACTAATACTAATACTAATACTAATACTAATACTAATACTAATACTAATACTAATACTAATACTAATACTAATACTAATACTAATACTAATACTAATACTAATACTAATACTAATACTAATACTAATACTAATACTAATACTAATACTAATACTAATACTAATACTAATACTAATACTAATACTAATACTAATACTAATACTAATACTAATACTAATACTAATACTAATACTAATACTAATACTAATACTAATACTAATACTAATACTAATACTAATACTAATACTAATACTAATACTAATACTAATACTAATACTAATACTAATACTAATACTAATACTAATACTAATACTAATACTAATACTAATACTAATACTAATACTAATACTAATACTAATACTAATACTAATACTAATACTAATACTAATACTAATACTAATACTAATACTAATACTAATACTAATACTAATACTAATACTAATACTAATACTAATACTAATACTAATACTAATACTAATACTAATACTAATACTAATACTAATACTAATACTAATACTAATACTAATACTAATACTAATACTAATACTAATACTAATACTAATACTAATACTAATACTAATACTAATACTAATACTAATACTAATACTAATACTAATACTAATACTAATACTAATACTAATACTAATACTAATACTAATACTAATACTAATACTAATACTAATACTAATACTAATACTAATACTAATACTAATACTAATACTAATACTAATACTAATACTAATACTAATACTAATACTAATACTAATACTAATACTAATACTAATACTAATACTAATACTAATACTAATACTAATACTAATACTAATACTAATACTAATACTAATACTAATACTAATACTAATACTAATACTAATACTAATACTAATACTAATACTAATACTAATACTAATACTAATACTAATACTAATACTAATACTAATACTAATACTAATACTAATACTAATACTAATACTAATACTAATACTAATACTAATACTAATACTAATACTAATACTAATACTAATACTAATACTAATACTAATACTAATACTAATACTAATACTAATACTAATACTAATACTAATACTAATACTAATACTAATACTAATACTAATACTAATACTAATACTAATACTAATACTAATACTAATACTAATACTAATACTAATACTAATACTAATACTAATACTAATACTAATACTAATACTAATACTAATACTAATACTAATACTAATACTAATACTAATACTAATACTAATACTAATACTAATACTAATACTAATACTAATACTAATACTAATACTAATACTAATACTAATACTAATACTAATACTAATACTAATACTAATACTAATACTAATACTAATACTAATACTAATACTAATACTAATACTAATACTAATACTAATACTAATACTAATACTAATACTAATACTAATACTAATACTAATACTAATACTAATACTAATACTAATACTAATACTAATACTAATACTAATACTAATACTAATACTAATACTAATACTAATACTAATACTAATACTAATACTAATACTAATACTAATACTAATACTAATACTAATACTAATACTAATACTAATACTAATACTAATACTAATACTAATACTAATACTAATACTAATACTAATACTAATACTAATACTAATACTAATACTAATACTAATACTAATACTAATACTAATACTAATACTAATACTAATACTAATACTAATACTAATACTAATACTAATACTAATACTAATACTAATACTAATACTAATACTAATACTAATACTAATACTAATACTAATACTAATACTAATACTAATACTAATACTAATACTAATACTAATACTAATACTAATACTAATACTAATACTAATACTAATACTAATACTAATACTAATACTAATACTAATACTAATACTAATACTAATACTAATACTAATACTAATACTAATACTAATACTAATACTAATACTAATACTAATACTAATACTAATACTAATACTAATACTAATACTAATACTAATACTAATACTAATACTAATACTAATACTAATACTAATACTAATACTAATACTAATACTAATACTAATACTAATACTAATACTAATACTAATACTAATACTAATACTAATACTAATACTAATACTAATACTAATACTAATACTAATACTAATACTAATACTAATACTAATACTAATACTAATACTAATACTAATACTAATACTAATACTAATACTAATACTAATACTAATACTAATACTAATACTAATACTAATACTAATACTAATACTAATACTAATACTAATACTAATACTAATACTAATACTAATACTAATACTAATACTAATACTAATACTAATACTAATACTAATACTAATACTAATACTAATACTAATACTAATACTAATACTAATACTAATACTAATACTAATACTAATACTAATACTAATACTAATACTAATACTAATACTAATACTAATACTAATACTAATACTAATACTAATACTAATACTAATACTAATACTAATACTAATACTAATACTAATACTAATACTAATACTAATACTAATACTAATACTAATACTAATACTAATACTAATACTAATACTAATACTAATACTAATACTAATACTAATACTAATACTAATACTAATACTAATACTAATACTAATACTAATACTAATACTAATACTAATACTAATACTAATACTAATACTAATACTAATACTAATACTAATACTAATACTAATACTAATACTAATACTAATACTAATACTAATACTAATACTAATACTAATACTAATACTAATACTAATACTAATACTAATACTAATACTAATACTAATACTAATACTAATACTAATACTAATACTAATACTAATACTAATACTAATACTAATACTAATACTAATACTAATACTAATACTAATACTAATACTAATACTAATACTAATACTAATACTAATACTAATACTAATACTAATACTAATACTAATACTAATACTAATACTAATACTAATACTAATACTAATACTAATACTAATACTAATACTAATACTAATACTAATACTAATACTAATACTAATACTAATACTAATACTAATACTAATACTAATACTAATACTAATACTAATACTAATACTAATACTAATACTAATACTAATACTAATACTAATACTAATACTAATACTAATACTAATACTAATACTAATACTAATACTAATACTAATACTAATACTAATACTAATACTAATACTAATACTAATACTAATACTAATACTAATACTAATACTAATACTAATCATTTCTTCCTTTATTCTCATAGATATTTTTTAATGATTTCAAATGATGCCACAATTTCAATATTTCCTCTTATGCCATAAAAACTGTATTCAAAGGAGCCCAAATTGAAACCCAATTGACAATCAAATATTTATTTGGCTTTAAATGTCAGACACGCAATGACTTAACAAAAATTATAAAATTTGTATTTTTATTACTCGTATTTGTATTGAAAATTTATTTATGGTTCGTTCGGTTTAAGTGTTTATAAATCGAATATTATGGCATTTAATATGCGGCTCATTCAATCCATAAGTCCATGATTATTTAATGGCATCAGCATCAGATTCTGCAGCAGCAGCAGAAAAATATTAAATGAAAAATTGAAAACCATTTAAATGTTTGATTTTTTAATTGCATTTTCTATAATTCAGATTCCTATGGAAGTGTCGTCGTTATAACGAAATTTTTAAATGTTGGAAAAAGATTTCAATTTTAACATCACATTTGAGTTGTCATTTGCAAACAGAACAAAAGGTGCCACAGCAGCAGCAACACTCCTTTTCTATAAACACCAACCACCGACAGCAAATGGCAATAGCAACAGCAACATTTGACATTTTGCTAAAGATAATCTGAAAACACGATTATTGTTATTGTTATTATTATTGTAATTTCATTTTTTTGTTGTCTTTAATTTATTGCATTTTTATTTGCAGATTTATTTTCTGTTTAATTTAAAACATAATTAATTTAACAAGTTATTCAAAAAAATATAAATAAATAGAATTTAATATTAAAATTAACATTTTTAACATTAAAGGTTAGAATGTTTTAGTTGTGGAATTTCAAAAAATTTATCAATTTGAAATAAGTTGGCAACGCAAAATTTTTGAAAAATATGACTCCGTCTAGTATTAGAAAATAAGCTACAACAATTAAAATTTTCTTAATTTTAGTTGGCAACGCAGTATCCATAAAAGTGTATGTTGCAACGCAATTTCGAAAATTCTTATAATCTGTATCAGGTTAGAGTCTGGTAATCATATTTACATAAACTATGAAGGCCATTTCGCTAACATCGAAGGGTGATGTAGGGGATGTTGGATACCAAGCAACGATTCTGATTGGTATTAACTTGGTAAGCCGAGACTTATATAACCATTCATCTCAACTGTAGACATCGAGCTCCTCATTGTATTAGCCGGGGAACTTCGTTAACACCCTTTATGTAGAGCTAACATGTGCCTCGAGTTTTCCCGTAAGAACTATATAAATATGAATAAGGACTTCGATCTAAGTTTAATGAGAAGAGAAGTGCTTTCAGAATTGTTGTGGGATTTAATAAAGTCGATCCGAAAACTGATAAGAGTATCAAGTGGCTGGAGGAATGTCACCAGATTATAGTTCATTTAGAATATGTTAGCGATTGATATGTTTTGCTAACTCGCCTGCTCTTTATGTTCTGGTATGTTCCTCTGACCCGGCACCCTTATATGGAAAACTGAAATGCTAAGACATTTGCTGACCAATCTTGAACTGCACTATCATCAATCTAGAACTACTGAGTCATTTGCCGACGGATCTCGAACTGGTGTATTATATTGGTCATGTCGAACTGCTAAGAAATCTAGAACTTGGTAATCCGGAACTGCTATATCATATTATTCTGCTGAATAATTTAAAACTACTGAGTCATTTGCTGGCCAATCTCTAACTGCTGTATCATCTGCTGAGTAATTTAGAACTGCTTATCTGGAAATGCTAAATCATCTTGTTCTGCTGAGTAATCTTGAACTGCTGAGTCATTTGCTAAGCGATCTCTTACTGCTGTGACATCTTGGTGATATTCTCGAACTGCTAAAATGAGCGGAGAAGTGCTTTCAGAATTTTTGAGGGGTTTTGATAAAGTCGATCCAAAATTTACTAAACAGAGAGAGGAAACAATCTCACAAATGAACGAGAGATAATCGTATCTCCTTTTTCTGATGCACTTGAGAGTTTGGGTAGTCTCATTATCACGAAACATTGCAAAGAGCTTCCAAAAACATAAGGACAGTTTTTGGAAGCATGTGATCTAGGTAAGACGAGTGTTGCAATTGTAGGCGAGAGTAACTTGATATAAGTGAGTGTATTTCAAGGAGTTAAGTATATCGTCCTTTTCTAATGCACTAAGGATCGTAAGAATCTCATAATGACAATGACATACAAACGAGGTTGTGTGTAAGAGCTTCTAAAGCTTGGAGAGCATCTGGACGAGTTATGAATCTCACCTTGTTCTTAAGCATTTGGGAGCATAGGGAATCTAGAATTAAGGTCTAGTTAACACTAATGCTGTATCTATAGAATAACCTGATGAAAGTGTCTGGCGAGTATCCGAAAGATATTAGTGTCTCGTCCTAAAGAATATCGGGAAGAGATAAGTGGAAATGTGGAAATCTCATAATCACAAAACCCAGCAAGAGGAATCTCGAAATGAAGGTCTTATTAACACAAGATTAATTAGACGAGAGTAACTTGACGAAAGTGCCTAAAGAGTATCCGAAAAAAATTACTGTCCCGTAATTTTCTAATGGACTTAGGAGTGTGGGAATCTCATAATCACAAAGCCAAGCAAATAGCTTTGTTAGGCAAAGTTTCTGAAGCCTGGAGAACATCTGGAAGATACAATTGTTCTATGTAACACTAATTTTATATCTATAGATAAGAGTAGCTTGATACAAGTGCCTGGAAAGCATCTGAAATTGATTATGCCCTTGAAAGTTTGGGAGTCTCATAATTGGAAGACACAAGTGTCAGATCCTGTTCTAATGCATTAGAAATCTCCAAGTAAAGTAATAGGTAACTCTAAAGTTGTATCTGTAGATGAGATTAGCTTGATGTGCCTTAAGAATATCCGGAAGAGATTAATGCTTGTAACCAAAACCAAGCAAGACCGAGGAACAGCATCTGGAGCTTCTGAAGCTTGGGAGTATCTGGAAGAGTCATATATCTTGCCCTGTTTTGAAGAATTTTGGAATCTGTAGATGAGAGTAGCTTGAAACAAGTGCCTGGCATCCGGAATTGATTAGTGTCTCATCCGTTTCTGATGCACTTGGGAGTTTGGGAATATCATAATCAAGGAGGTAGAGTTTCTGAAGCCTGTAGGGCATCTTGAAGACACAAGTGCCTCACCCTGTTTCAATGAGTGAGAAATCTCCAAATAATGTCCTAGGTAATCGTAATGTGGTATCTGTAGATAAGATAGATTCAGGTGCCTTAAGAATATTCGGAAGAGATAAATATCTCGTCCTATAAAATTTGCGGAAGAGATTAGTATCTAGTCCTTTTCTAATGCACTTGGGAGCATCTGAATCATAACCGAATCCAAACAAAGGGCTTTTCGAAGGAAGCGCATCTGGAGCTTCTGAAGCTGGAATAATCATATATCTCACCCTATTTTGAAGAATTTTGGAGCATACGGAATCTATAGATAAGAGTAGCTTGAAACAAGTGCCTGGCATCCAAAATAGATTAGTGTCTCATCCTTTTTGGATGCACTTGGGAGTTTGGGAATCTCATAACCAGAAAGGCTGAAGCCTGTAGTGCAAAGAGAAACCACAAGTGACTTGATTCAAGTGCCTTAAAAGTTTCGGAAGAGATTAATGTCTCGTCCTATAAAATTTACAGTATCTAGTCTTTTTCTAATGAACTTGGAAGCATCTGAATCATGACCAAAACCAAGCAAAGGGCTTTTCGAAGGAAGCGCATCTGGAGCTTCTGAAGCTTGGAGAGCATCTGAAAGAGCTTGGAGAGCATCTGAAAGAGCTTGGAGAGCATCTGAAAGAGTCATATATCTCATCTTATTTTGAAGAATTTTGGAGCATAGGGAATCTGTAGATGAGAGTAGCTTGATACAAGTACCTGGAAAGCATCCGGAATTGATTAGAGTCTCATTCTTTTCTGATGTACTTGGGAGTTTGGGAATCTTATAATCAGAGAGGCAGAGCTTCTGAAGCCTGTAGTGCAAAGTGCCTCATCCTATTCTAATGCGTGAGAAACCACCAAATAATGTCCTAGGTAATCGTAAAGTTGTATCTGTAGTTGAGATCAAGTTCATACAAGTGCCTTAAGAATATTCGGAAGAGATTAATGGAAGCATCTGAAACCAAAACCAAGCAAAGGGCTTTTCGAAGAAAGCGCATCTGGAGCTTCTGAAGCTTGAAGAAAATCTGGAAGAATCATATATCTTACAATATTTTGAAGAATTTTGGAGCATAGGGAATCTGTAAATGAGAGTAGCTTGAAACAAGTGCCTGGCGTCTGGAATTGATTAGTGTATCATCTTTTTCTAATGCACTTGGGAGTTTGGGAATCTCAGTATCAGGCAGGTAGAGCTTCTGAAGTCTGTAGGACATCTTGAAGACACAAGTTTCTCATCCTGTTTTAATGAGTGGGAAATCTCCAAATAATGCAATAAGTAACCCTAATGTTCTACCTGAAGATTAGATCAGCTTGATACAAGTGCCTGGAGGGCATTCGGAATTAATAAGTGTCTCATCCTTTTGTGATGCATTTGGGAGTTTGGGAATTTTTTCAAGCCTGTAGAGCATCTGGAAAGCACAAGTATCTCATCCTGTTCAAAAGCGTGAGAAATATTCGAATAATGTCTTAGGTAACCCTAATATTGGAAGAGATTAATACCTCGTCCTGTAAAATTGGGCGAAGAGATAAGTATGTAGTCCTTTTCTGATGCAGCATGTGAATCATAACCAAAACCAGGCAAAGAGCATTTCGAAGGAAAAGCATCTGGACATCTGATGGGGATCTCTTTATCTAAACAAAGAGCTTTGTGATGAAGATCTTTTCTCCAACGTGGATGAGAACTTAGCCGTGACGAATTTGAAGCCTTTTCGGTATCTGCAGATAAGTCTTCACCACTCGAAGGCAGCATCATTGACACTCCCAACGCAAAGAGGGGCCAATATAGTTGTTATCTACGAACCATAGATAAGAGGTGGTTCGGTTTGTAGAATGGCCCTTCTCAGTGTTTTCAGATAAATCTTCTAAGCCTGCATCAATGATACTCCTTCTGACTTAAGGAAGAGCCCGATAAATTCCTTATCCAGGAACTTTGGATAAGTGAAGATTAAGTTTGTGGATTAAGGACTCCTGATTTTAAGCTGATTCTAAGTTCGTGACAAGGTAAACGCAGATAATGTTTCCTTGAAAATAGCAGACTCAATATCTTTCTTCTTCCTTTTTTCAGAGAAGTCAAAAATTTGGGAATTTTGTAAACTTTAGCTTCAACTTCTTTCCTAAAATTTTTATGACATAACTGTGCGTAGCCCAATAAATGTACGAGTATGACATACAGCTGCATCGTTAGATCGTCTTTATTATTTTGTGGTTGTTCCAAAATTTCAGTTGCATTGCCAGCAATGGCAACAAATCCCAATAATTTAAGCAGCAGCAATAAAAAACAAAAAGAGTTGAAAACCACAAAATGATGATGATTTGTACAAAATTTTGTTGACTATGTATTTGAAGCTGAACATTTTCCTCAAAAAGTTTTTTTTGTAGGTTATGTAACACTTTTTATTATAGTTTATGGTTGTTGTAGATGCTTGCAACAAATGTTGAAGACTTAGAGGAGTATAACACGACTTTTGAATGGTTGAAGAGGAGCTTAAGCCAAAAAAAAATATATAAAAAAGAGAAAATGAATTGTTTTTCTAAAGTTAGCAAAAATATTGTGTTTTTTTTAGTTTCAAATGTTGAATCAATGTTGCAAACCATCCTCACCATCATCATCCCAACCGAACATCCAACAATTTTGATGATCTCTATATCATCAATGCGATAAAAAATATGTTTTTTATTTCAAAGCTTTAAAGCTCATTTAGGTCATAGTAAATTATTTAAAACTATTAAAAATATCTTGAAGTAACCAAAAATACAAAAATAAATGACATCTTTATATTTGTATTTCTATGAAAACAATAAATTCAATTTTCCATTCCCACGTTTTCATGAGGGAAAATCTTTGATGGAATATTGGAAATCTTCAAACGTGTGGTAATTATTTTTTGAGGGAAATCATTTTTAATGGGGATGTGAGCAGGAATGAACTTTAACCTTAAAGTAAATCAAATTTTAAAAGCAACATTGTAAGAACAGTGGGCAAAAACTACAAAAAAATCATTGAAAGTTTAAATAATCCATTTAAACAAAATGTTTCAATTCCATTTTAATAGGAACGTTTAAAATTCTTTTGAAATTTTAGGCTTTTTTAGAACCATCATGACTTAATAGTCAAATTTGTAATATCTTTTTAACAAAATTTAGAAATTATAAAATGTTTCAGTTCCATTTTCATAGGAACGTTTATCAAAAATTATTAATTTTTAAAGTTATTTTAATAAATGATAATTGCTATAAGATTCTTATAACAATTTCGGAACAATACCAAAATTTTCTTATGTTTCAATTCCATTTCCATAGGATCATTAATTTTTTCTGAAATTTCTTGATCTTTTTCAATCCCAAACAACATAATAGTCAATTTTGTAATATTTTTATACTAAAATTATCTAACTCAAAAATGTTTCAATTCCATTTTTATAGAAACGTTTTCAAAATTTAATAATTTTTTTGAATTTACTTATTAAATCATAATCACTATTACATACTAATAACAATTTCAAAGAAATTCCAAAATTTTCTAATTTTTCAATTCCATTTTCATAGGAACGTTAACATTTTTTAAGGTTTTTTTTTTCACATATTTAGCGTTCAGAATAATGTAATAGTAAATTTCAACATTTTTTATAAAAACTATAAAATTCCAAAATAGTTCAATTCCATTTTTATAGGAACGCTTTTAAAACAGATAAATTTTTAAAAGTTTTGTAGCCAAACCATAATAACTTTTAGATTCTTATAACAATTTGAAGAAAATTTGACCAATTTCACATGTTTTAATTCCACTTTGATATGAATATTCAGTTATTTTCAAAAATTTTTCTTTTTTTATATTATTTATTATTAATTTTTTGGAGTTTTGTTGATAAATTAAAATTATTATTGGATTCTAATAACAATTTTGGAGACAGTAAAAAATTTTCTAATGTTTTAGTTCCATTTTCTTAGGAACATTGAACATTTTTTAAATATTTTACCTATTTAACATTCAAAATAATATAATAGTTAAATTTGTCATGGTTTTATAACAAAAATATTAAATTCTAAAATGTTTCAATTCAATATTTATAGGAATGATTTAAAAAAAAACAAAATTTTAAGAGTTTTGTAACTAAATCATCATAACTATTAGATTCAAATAACAATTTCAAGAAAATTTTACTAATTTCCCATGTTCCAATTCCATTTTCATAGGAACATTCAGTTATTTTTAAACAATTTTTCTTATTTTTTTATCCTTATAAATAAATTATACACATTTTTATATATTTTATCAAAAATTTCAAATTTAAAAATGTTTCAATTCCATTCCCATAGGAACGTTGACATTTTTTTAAATATTTTACCTATTAAATAACTAGAACATTGTTATTGACAATTTTTTAATGTATTTATACTAACACTTTCTAATTTCAATATGTTTCAGTTCCATTTTAATACGAACGTTTTGAAAAATTATCAGTTTTTAGATATTTTTTTAACAAATCATAATGATTTTTGAATTTTGACAACTATTTCGAGAAAAAATTTTAAAATTTCCAATGTTTCAATTTCACTTTCATAGGAACGTTTAATAAATGTTATAATTTTTGTAAAAAATTTCATTCAGTTGAGCAAATAAATTATCGATTTCCAAAATTTTAAATAATAAATAAAAAAACCTCTAAAATTCATCAAGGTTTCACCTCCATTTTTAATAGGAACATTCGAAAAAGTTCTTATTTTTGAACATTTTGTCATTCTAACAAAGGTTAATAAATATTTTATTTCCCAAAGTTTTAGGAAAATTTAAAAGTTTTTTTAATGTTTTGTTTTCGAAATTCGAAAATTTTAAGGTTTGTTTACATTTCAATTCTAATTTTCATAGGAACATTGGAAAAACGATTTTTTTTTTACTTTATCATTTAAATGATCTAAAAAATAATTTCTTTTAAAAATTTTAAGAAAATTGTTACATTTCTTAATGTTTCATTTCCTGTTCTTATAGGAACGTTTGAAAATTTTTCCTATTTTTTCACATTTGATTTTAAGAATATAAAAGATATTTTTTTTTTTATTAAAATTAAAATTTTGAAAATTTTTTTATATTTCATTTCCATTTTTCTTAGGAACGTTTTTAAAATCTTTATTTCTATGGCATTTCTTGAAAAAAAAAGTGACTTAAATTAAAATTTTACTCACATTTAATAGAATTTTCTATATTTTTATCTCTTAATATTTCATTTTCCATTTTCATACTTGAGGTTTTAAATGTTCCACATGCAAATTTCATAGGAACGTTTGAAAAATGTTCTTGTTTTTCAATAGATTGTTATTTAAATAAGCTTAAAAATTATCTCTTTCAAATTTTTTTTTAAAAATTCTGGAATTTCTTAATGTTTCATTTCCATGAATATTTGGAAAAAGTTACTATTTTTAAGAATTTTGTCTCTGAAACGGGCTAATAAATAAGTTTTTTTTCAAAATTTTTAGGAAATTTTAAATTTTCTATTTTTTTATTTCTAAATTTCGTAGGAACGTTTGAAAAATTTTGATAGTTTTAATATTTATTTATAGTTTTAATATTTATTTTATAGATAATAAAATATGTCGTTAAAAGATTTTAGGGAAATTTTAATCAATTTTAATGTTTCATTTCCACATTTTATAGGAATGTTTGAAAAAAGGTTTTATTTTTGAGAATTTTGTCTTTTGAAATGGGCTAATAAATATTTTTCTTCTAAAATTTTAAAGAAATTTAAAATTTTCTAATGTTTCATTTCTATGTTTTATAGAAACCTTTGAAAAATTTTCATATTTCTTTATATTTATTCAAACAAATTATCTAATAAAATATGCAAAATATACAAAAATATATTTATTATAAGATTTTAAGGAAATTTTAATTAATGGTAATGTTTCATTTCCACTTTTTATAGGAATGTTTGAAAACAGTTATAATTTTTTGAGTATTTGGTCATAGAAATGAGCCAATAAATATTTTTCTTTTAAAATTTTAAGGAAGTTTTAAATTTTCTAATGATTCATTTCTAAATTTCATAGAAACGTTTGCAAAATTTGCATATTTCTTAATATTTACCTATTGAAACGATCAAATAAAAAATTGCATTATAAGATTTTAAGGAAATTTTAATAAATTGTAATGTTTCATTTCCACTTTTTTATAGGAATCTTTAAACGAAATTATTATTTTTGAGAATTTTGTCTTTGAAATGGGCTAATATATAATATTTTTCTAATGTTTTTAAGAAACTTTATATTTTCTAATGTTTCATAACCAAATTTCATAGGAACGTTTGAAAAATTTTCATATTTCTTAATATTTATTTACAAAAAAAGGGTTATAAAAAATTTAATTCTAAGATTTTAATGAAATTTCAATAAATCTTAATATTTCGTTTCCATTTTTAATAGGAACGTTGATAAAAATTGTTATTTTTGAGCATTTTGTCATCTAAATGTGTAAGTAAATACATTTTTTTTTTTTAATTTAATAAAATCTTAATATGGAAATATTAACATTTTATTTCTCAATTCCATAGGCACGTTTAAAAAATTTGTTTAGCGTTTTATTTCCATTTTTTATAGGAATATTGAAAATTTTATGATTTTTGAGAATTTTGTTATTTCTATGGGATAATAAATAATATTTTTCTAAATTTTTTAAAAAATTTTATATTTTCTAATGTTTCATAATCAAATTTCATAGGAACGTTTGAAAAATTTTCATATTTCTTAATATTTTTTTACAAAAAAAGGGTTATAAAAAATTTAGTTCTAAGATTTTAATGAAATTTCAATAAATCTTAATGTTTCGTTTCCATTTTTAATAGGAACGTTGACAAAAATTGTTATTTTTGAGCATTTTGTCATCTAAATGTGTAAGTAAATACATTTTTTTAATTTAATAAAATCTTAATATGGAAATATTAACATTTTATTTCTCAATTCCATAGGAACGTTTAAAAAATTTGTTTAGCGTTTTATTTCCATTTTTTATAGGAATATTGAAAATTTTATGATTTTTGAGAATTTTGTTATTTCTATGGGATAATAAATAATATTTTTCTAAATTTTTTAAAAAATTTTATATTTTCTAATGTTTCATAATCAAATTTCATAGGAACGTTTGAAAAATTTTCTTATTTCTAAATATTTATTTACAAAAAAAGGGTTATAAAAAATTTAGTTCTAAGATTTTAATGAAATTTCAATAAATCTTAATGTTTCGTTTCCATTTTTAATAGGAACGTTGATAAAAATTGTTATTTTTGAGCATTTTGTCATCTAAATGTGTAAGTAAATATATATTTTTTTTTTTTAATTTAATAAAATCTTAATATGGAAATATTAACATTTTATTTCTCAATTCCATAGGAACGTTTAAAAAATTTGTTTAGTTTGTTTGTTTTTATGATTTTTGCGAATTTTGTTATTTCTATCGGATAATAAATAATATTTTTCTAAATTTTTTAGAAAAATTTATATTTTCTAATGTTTCATAACCAAATTTCATAGGAACGTTTGAAAAATTTTCTTATTTCTAAATATTTAGTTTTAGAAATAAGCTTATAAAAAATTAAGTTGTAAGATTTTAAGCAAATTTTAATAAATCTTCCATTTTTAATAGGAACGTTGGGAAAAATTTGTTATTTTTGAGAATTTTATCATTTAAATGTGTAAGCAAATAAATTTTTACTTAAAATTTATGGAAATCTTAATATTTCCTAACGTTTCATTTCCAAATTTCATAGGAACGTTTAGAAAATTTTTGAATTTTTGCAGATTTTATTTAAGGAACATGCTAAAGAATAAGTTCTTTCTTCAAATAAATACAATTTTTTGGATTTTTTCGTGTTTCATTTCCATTTTTCATAGGAACATTTTTAAAAATCTTTATTTTAAGGCAAATTTTTTTCAAACTTGATATTTTATGAGTTTTCCTACAATATCTTCAGAAATATTTCCCACTTCATTGTCTGTCACACTCAAATAACAATAAAATCTAAAAATCTAAGTAACGTTGTTGTTTATATGGCAACCTTTAACGGTTAATTTATGAGATTTGTTTTTATTATTGGCTTTTCGATAAAAAGATTCGAAAACAAAACGTGACTAAATATAATCGCAATAGAGAAATAAAAAATAGCAATAACATTAAACATAAAAAAATAATAAGAAATTTAATTACATTTTATTTAAGTTTCTTTTTAGAATTAAACATAAAAACCTTAAGAGACAAAGAATCTCGGCAAACTTTGTTGATTTTAGTTGTTAGTTTTTTAACAAGAATTTTTATGTTATAACTAAAATAAACGAAATATTTGGGCAAATATTTTTTTTTTTATTATTTACTATAAATTAATAAAAAAAAGACATTTTAATTGCCTAAATAAACAATTTCTTAAACATAAAATATTTATGTATGTCGAAAAACTATTTATGTAAATAAATACAATTTTTTTATAAAATAAAAACATGCATTTTTTAATAAAAAAAAACTTGTTTAACAACAAAAATAATTAAATAATTTGAATTTTTATTTTGTTGTAAATAATTTATTAAATTTTAAAATAAATGTTAAAATAATTATTATATGTTTTACATGACATTTTATTAGAGTTTCATTAACACCACGTCTATACTGTTTTCTACTCCCCTCTGCTTGCAACCCTGCTATTAATTATGGCAACACTTAATATGATCAAATTTTTAATCTAGTGGCAACTTTAATATTCAAGTGTTACCCTGTTTATGCAAATATAAAGCGATTTTTTAATGGATTCTAATTGGACCACGAAAAAGGTGAGTGGAGGGAATAAAGCTTGCGGACATTCAATTAAAGTTTTATTTTTGTCGAAATAGGACAGCAGAAAGAATTCTGGCAAAAAATTATTCCCAATACAAACAGAATAAGAATTTCTGAGTTTCTGATGCTTTAATACGTAAAACCATCCATAGTTGCAGATTATTGGAATTAACCCTGTTCTACGAACCCCATTCAGAGATTGAAACTAGATTCGTATCATAAATGTATGAATAGTCTCTGTCCAGGTTCATCTAAGCTCTGTTTCCGTAAATATATTTTAGTTATAAGAGTTTTGATCTTACGATCCGCACTACCTAATCGTGAATTTATCGTGTTCTTTTAAAACGATTTAAAGTATTAACTTAAAGTATTAACTTTTTTAATGACTAAATACAGGGAATTTTTACACATAACTGATCTTGTAGTCCCAATGACGATTTAAGTCTTTGCTTTCATAAGCGGAAATAAAATCGCTTAAACACTTAGACAAACTGAAACTCTAGATTGATATTAGGGTGTAACAAGTGTGGCAACTTCGAAAAAGCAATGTTGCCAATACCCAACAATTATATGTAGTAGCAAATAGGGTTGCCTGATCCTGGAAATGTAACTGGTCAATATGATAACGATAAAGTGACAATTTTTAAGATCTAAAGGAAAGATATTATAAACACCACGAAAGTATCATGAAATTTCCTATAAAAATAGGAAAATTTTCAAAAATTTTCCATAAAAATAAGAAATTTTTGAAAAATTTCCTATAAAAATAAGACATTTTTAAATAATTTATTGTAAAAATAGGAAATTTTTGAATAATTTCCTATAAAAATAAGTAATTTTTGAAAAATTTCAAAAAAAAATAAATATTTGGAAAATTTCCTATAAAAATAAGAAATTTAAAAAAAAAATCCTATAAAAATAAGAAATTTTTGAAAAACTTTCTATAAAAATAAGACATTTTTAAAAAATTTCCTTTATAAATAAGAAATTTTTGAAAAATTTTCTTAAAAATTAAGTAATTTTTGTAAAATTTCCCAAAAAAAAAATAAATATTTGAAAAATTTCCTATAAAAATAAGAAATTAAAAAAAATCCTATAAAAATAAGAAATTTTTGAAAAACTTTCTATAAAAATAAGAAAAATTTTCTATTAAAATAACACATTTTTGAAAAATTTCCTTAAAAAAATAAGCAATTTTTGAAAAATTTCAAAAAAAATAAATATTTGGAAAATTTCCTATAAAAATAAGAAATTTAAAAAAAATCCTATAAAAATAAGAAATTTTTGAAAAACTTTCTATAAAAATAAGACATTTTTAAAAAATTTCCTTTATAAATAAGAAATTTTTGAAAAATTTTCTTAAAAATTAAGTAATTTTTGTAAAATTTCCCAAAAACAAATAAATATTTGAAAAATTTCCTATAAAAATAAGAAATTAAAAAAAAATCCTATAAAAATAAGAAATTTTTGAAAAACTTTCTATAAAAATAAGAAATTTTTTAAAAATTTCCTATAAAAATAAGACATTTTTGAAAATTTTTCTATTAAAATAACACATTTTTGAAAAATTTCCTTAAAAAAATAAGCAATTTTTGAAAAATTTCCCATAAAAATAATAATTTTTTGAAAAATTTCCTATATAAATAACAAATTTCTGAAAAACTTTCTATAAAAACAAGAAATTTTTTCAATAATTTCATATAAAAATAAGACATTTTCTAAAAATTTCCCATAAAAATAAGAATTTTTTGAAAAATTTCCTATATAAATAACAAATTTCTGAAAAACTTTCTATAAAAACAAGAAATTTTTTCAAAATTTCATAAAAAAAATAAGACATTTTCTAAAAATTTCCCATAAAAATAAGAATTTTTTGAAAAATTTCCTATATAAATAACAAATTTCTAAAAAACTTTCTATAAAAACAAGAAATTTTTAAAAATTTCATATAAAAATAAGACATTTTCTAAAAATTTCCCATAAAAATAATAACTTTTTGAAAAATTTCCTATATAAATAACAAATTTCTGAAAAACTATCTATAAAAACAAGAAATTTTTTCAAAATTTCATATAAAAATAAGACATTTTCTAAAAATTTCCCATAAAAATAAGAATTTTTTGAAAAATTTCCTATATAAATAACAAATTTCTAAAAAACTTTCTATAAAAACAAGAAATTTTTTAAAAATTTCATATAAAAATAAGACATTTTCTAAAAATTTCCCATATAAATAATAGTTTTTTGAAAAATTTCCTATAAAAATAAGAAATTATAAGAAAATAAGAAATTTTAGGTAACAGATAGTTTTTGTGCAAAGAACTTTTTTGATTAAAGGTATTAAAATTTTTTGTTAATAGGACCTGTTTTGCACCAAAAGTTATAATATGACTTTTTGGTATAATAGTACTTTTTTGAATAAAGATACTTTTTTATGAAAGTAAAAAAATTTAAGTACTTTTGTTTAATGTTATTTTTATAGGTTTAAACCATATTTTTATTCAGTGCGATTGCCTTATTCAAAACATCATAAAAATGGTACTTTTTGTAAAGGTACTTTTATTTTAAAAATAACATTTGTAATGTGATGTTATTGGCTAATGGTTTTTTCCTATTTTGTAAAAAGTTACTTTTAAATAGAAGGTAATTTTTGAAAAGAGGTACTTTTTGAAAAAAGTTACTTAATTTTGTATAAAATTAAACAATTTTTTTTATAATGTACTTTTATATAAATGTTATTTTTATAGGATATTATCTAATTTTTCGTCATGCGATCGTTTTTATGAAAAAGGTATTGGTTTTATGAAAAAGGTACTTTTTTATGAAGAAGGTACTTTTTTATGAAAAAATTACTTTGTTATAAAAAAGATATTGTTTTTATGGAAAAGGTACTGGTTTTATGAAAAGGGTACTGTTTTATGAAAAAGATACTTTTTTATGAAAAAAGTACTTTTTAAATAAAGTTTAATTTCTTGATATTAAGTATATTTTTTTCAGAACTGTTCTTTTTAGTATAAACTTAAAAGAAAGATTTTTTTTTGCAAATAATCCCAGTCTATTATGTACTTTTATTTCTGTGGTTTGCTGCTAAAAGGGCCAATGTCAAAAAAAGATGGTTTCGAGAAAATTTGATTTAAAGTTTTTATTTTCCATATAAATTCAGGGTAACATTGCCCAGAAAACTCCTGATAAATCTTTTCTGAGTTAAGTTAGGAATTATTTGTTAGAGCTAAATAAAAGAGGACAAAGAGGGGAATCTAAGGCAATCATTACCTTAAAACAGCAAAATTATAGACATTGGCCCTTTTAGCATCAAGCCACAGATTTATTAATGTAATAGACAATTTTTTTGATAAAATCGGTCCATATTTGACTGTAGCTCCCATACAAACTCTCCTGTCAAAACGCACTGAGACAAAAATCTCTAAAACGCTCATAAATCTGAAGATAATGAGAATTTTGAGTTCATTTTTTTTTAAAGAAACTGTAATCAATTTGCCAAATCTCGAGATAATCGGTCCACATTTGACCCTAGCTCTCATATAAGTCCAAATGACGGAAACAGCTTAAATATATAAGTTTTGAGAAAAATTAAGCAAAAATTTGTGTTTATACAGGAAAAAGAACACCTTTGACCTTAGTGGTGAAGGGTATCGTATGGTCGGGCTTGACCGACTATAGCACTTTCCTGCTTGTTTTTTTTTTTTTTTTTTTGTAAAAAGCCACTACTCTATAAATGGTACTTTTTGAGATTAAGAGAAGTTACAAAAGTTTTCATCGATACCAAAACCAGACCCGCCAGAAGTGCCAATATACAGATTTTGGCTAGAAAATCGGCGATTTTTAAGAGATAATACCGAAATCTTAACTTCAAATTTTAAAATTTTTTTAACATACATAAATGAAATATTAGATGTTACAAAACGGTACAAGTTTTCAATAAAACCGATACATTGGAGTTTACAGAGTCAAAATTTTGGAACGAAATAAACATTTTCAAATTGTGTTTGTATACAAATATTTTCCATATAAAATTCTTTGTATAGAAAGATTTTCCATAAACATTTTTTTTTCAATATTATATTTTTTGTATAGAAGAATTTTTAATGTAAAATTTTTTGTATAGAGAAGTTTTCGATATGATTTTTTTCTTTTAGAAACATTTTCAATATGAATTTTGTCCCATAGAAAAATGTTCAATAAAAGTTTGTGCTATAGAAGTATTTTCATTAAACAAGTTTTTAATATTTGGCTATATTTGCGATATATTTGTTGACAATTCCGATTTTTGCCGATTTCTGAAAATACAGCCGATAATGCCGTTTTTTCGAAAAATTCTGGCAGCCCTGACTATAACACAAGTCAATACAAAAAATCGCTTAGTCTACTTTTACATTAGTCAGGTTTGGCTTATCAAGTCTTCAATTTGTATGAGAAAAAACTGACAGAATTAAAATTGAGCAAACCTGACCGTACCATCAAGTATACGAAAATTTTCAAAATTTTTATGAAATATAAGGAAAATAAAATGAAAACTGATGAAAAAAAAATGTTCGTGTGTGAACGTGAATACAGTGCCTAGTTTCTGTAACTCTCGCATCGATAAATTATTCGAGTGGAACAATGAAAATGAAGAAGAAACTAGTTGAATTGAAACAAAATATCATTTTTTTCACCCAAGTGTTTCTGTAATTTATTTTTGTGAGAACTATCTGTCATTCAACAACTTACGTCAAATTTATTGGAAATGTGCGAGTAAAACTGTTTCTGTAAGCGAATTATGCGAAAAGTTTTTCATTTTATCTGTCAAAACAATTCGCACATATTAAAGGCGTCGAAAAAGAAACATTTGAACTAAAAAGTAAAAACAAATACATAATTTAAACATATAATTAAATAAAATGTAATCAATCGCTTCATTTTATTTATTCAAATATTTTCCATTTTAATTAATTTCAGAAAATTTAAAGAATATCAAAAATATTTCGGCGATCGTTTTGTTCGGCAACTAACAACACCACACTAAACATTTAAAATAATATATAAATATATAGTACCTGGTTGACCGAGCCTTGCTCGGAGCTTTATGATAAGCATTTTGTGCAAATATTCAGTTAATTTCGAATTATTTTATTTATTTTTTTCCGATCAACTCATAGTTTGCATAGTTTACAGATTAACTCATTTTGAAAAATTTTGGAAATTGGTCATACCAACAGAAACCTCCGTCGACTCATGCGCAACAACTTTTCTAAATATTATAGCCTGATCAATTGCACAGTTTACGATTTATTTCATTTTGAGTAATTTTCAGTGGCCCCACCTGAAGTTGTCCATACCAACTAAGAAACCTACGTCTGCTTATGCGTAACAACTTTTCTTATGATTATAACATGATCAAATGCACAGTTTACGATTTAATGCATTTTGAGTAATTTTCAGGGGCGCCACCTGTTGAACTTTGGTCATTCCCATTAATAAACCTTCGTCGGCTTATCCGCAACAACTTTGCTAAAGATTATAGCATGATTAAATGTACAGCTTACGATTAAATTGACTTTGAATAATTTTCAGTAGCGCCACCTGTCGGAAATTATTCAAACCAACTAAAAAACCTTTGCCTACTAATGCGCTACAACTTTGCTAAAGATCATAGCATGATCAAATACACAGTTTACGATTTAATTAATTTTTAGTAATTTTCAGTGGCGCCACCTAACGGAAATTAGTCTTACCAACTTAAAAACCTTCCCCGGCTTATCCGCAACATCTTCGCTAAAGAGCATAATATGATCAAATTCACAGTTTACTATTCTATAAAGAACATACATGCAATGATTCATTTGTTTAAAAGTTATAACATTACTCATTTTTTCCCCTTTTTATCCACTACGTTCAAAAAGTTCCATATGCTTATTTGGTACTTCTTTGGTACCAATTGAATTCGGTACATTATATTAAAACGCAGTTAACATAATTCCTATTCATATTACGTTTGAGATATTAAGTTATCATTTTATCCCTTTTTTACCCATTTTGGCCCCAAAATCAAAAAAGTACCAAGTACGTGTTCAATATTTCTTTCACATCTTTTGACTGCTGTACAAACTTTCTTTCTATATTCTTTGGTTTTAAATATAAGAGTGGGTTAAAAAGGTACCAAAAAAACTATTTTCACCCTTTTTTACCCCCTATCGAACATAGTTTCAAAAAAGTACCAAGCACCTGTCCGCTTATTTTCAAAGCTGTTTAAAACGTAATTTTAATTTTGTTTCTATACCTATTACTTTAGGAGACATAGCGTTTTCGATTTTTTCCCCTTTTTACCCTCTTAGAGGTAAAAGTTCCAAAAGTCCCTTCTTCTTCGACCTATACATCAAAAAAGATACCCACTGTCCAAATTTTATCAAAATCGTTAGAGCCGTTTTCGAGATAGCCATTCTATATATATATATATATATATATATATATATATATATATATATATATATATATATATATATATATATATATATATATATATATATATATATATATATATATATACAATTATTGCTCGTTTAAGAATATAAGATACATAAAAGTATTATCAAATTAATCTTTCATTTAAAGTTCGTTTCTTGTACGCGAGAAAATGAGGGTAAGTGAAAAAGTGTATAACACTGGAAACGCAACAAAAATTTTTCCAAGGTCAAAGTTATCCCACTCTAAGCTCTTTTATATATTTTTATAAAAATATAATGTCTTCATGAGAAAGAACAGAAATTGAATCATATTTTGACTCGCAATACAATTGTGCGGTTTTGCAAAGCAGAACTGAAAAAAACGTTTAAAGATTTTTAAAATACACGTGGTGGCTGCTTTAATGGATCCATGCCAAAAAAAAAATTTGCCAGCTTTGGAGAAGTATATTAAAATGATTCTAAAAAACGCGTTAAATTTATTTCAAATCTTGGATGTATCCTATAATTCAGTTTCTAAATCAAAGTTAATTTTAGAAGAAATAAAAA
The DNA here is from genome assembly GCA_933228675.1 of Stomorhina lunata. Classification (NCBI taxonomy): domain Eukaryota; kingdom Metazoa; phylum Arthropoda; class Insecta; order Diptera; family Rhiniidae; genus Stomorhina; species Stomorhina lunata. The sequence goes on from OW121742.1 coordinate 109,166,899, forward strand.
ATTAGAGGATATTGATATCAATCGTCCATCTACCAGCAAATGTTCAAATTAACCATCAAAAATATGAAAGTATAATGTCCTGATTTTTTTATAATTTTATATATATACATATATATATATTTACTGTAAAATTTCAAATACAAGACAACAAATGCTAGAATTCATGGGAACAATAATGCCTAATCTGAACAATAATATGGAACTTGAAATTCAAAAATATCTTGATAGCGAAGTTATCCCAATATTGCAAAACTAGCAAATTTATGTTTCAGGATACCAGCTACGTCAGCATCATCAAAACAAGCCTTTTCATTCGCTGACAACTGTGTAAACCAAAAAAGAAGTTCAATAAATCCTAACACAATAAAAAAGCAATTGTTTGTGCATGACAATATGGGATTGATGAAACCAAAATAAGAAAAATATGTATTTTGGTTTAAAAAAATATGATTTTTTTCTTTTTGTATTCGGCTTAAAGCCGGCGCACAGCCGCCGCTGGTCCATTTTTCTCCAGCCGTCGCCGCCGATAATTTGTAGTCGGCTTCGCCCTCTGATGGTAGCCCCTAAACAACAATATTGCCATATAGCAATATATAACAAGAAATTTGGCAGCACTTTCAATACAGTGTTGACAATAACACCAAAAGTCGCAGCTTAATACAAAACTAAGCACACAACACTTTCATTCATACTCACATCAAAGAAGCAAATATGTAGAAGAAAAACAAACTCACACACTAAAGCACAAACACTCATTCATATTGAAAGAGCAACAGGTTTTGTAGTAAACACAACACGAACATGTTCGTATTGAAGAGATTCGCAATCTTGGGATTTGTTGTTGAACAAAACCCGCCATTAAGGCAACACTTGTAAACTATGCTTGTTCTTTTTTGTCATATTAGATCATTGTTCCCTTAATCTGGCAACTCCTGAACATGACATTTTGTCCGAGAGCTGTCAGTCAATTGAAGTTGGATGGAAAAAGTTGAGTGGCGTTTTTTTCACGGTGTTTATATAGTGAAAAAACTAGTGAGTGTGTGTGAAGTGTTTTTTATAGTTTCTTTCATTTAAGAGAAATGGCATTAAACCAAATACAAAAACAATAAAAAGTTAATAAACAAATTCTTAATAAAAAGTTAAATAATACCATTAAGGTGGTACCATTAAAAAGTTCACACAAAAAAAATTAAAAAATTTTTAAAGAAATGTCCGAAATAGAAGCAAAAAATATGTATGATAGTACCATCAAAATGTGTGGAGCCATTAAAAAACACAAATGTCTCTACGATGCCCGTCTTTCGGTGCGTAAGAATTTGTCGGAAGAAATTCTAGTCGCTTGGGAAGCAGTGGCCAAGGAGTGCGATGAAACAGGTAAGATTTCAAGTTAATTTATAAAAAAAATTTACCAAAAAACAATAATTAGTCTGCAACCCCAACCACCACTAACCAACTCTATCTACTCTGTGTATCTTGGATTTGTTGTTGTCCTACTTTTAGTTGGCCTGAGTATTTGTGTGTTTTATATTTGCTTTCCACATAACTTTTGCTTGTTGCTGCTACTGCTCTACTCTATGCAGGCAGGCAGGTAGAGCCTCTACCAGGTTTAGGAGTCACTGCTGCTATACTTTCAATGACTTTCAAACTGTAACCGTTCATGTAAATACACACAGGGTTGCATGATAAGAGTCTATAGATAACAGATGAACAAATGTAACAGAGTTGTATCTTTATACGATTTTCTATAAAATTAAGAAATTTTTACAGAACTTCCATTAAAATAAGAAGTTTTTAATAAAAACACTAATTTTTTTTAAAGATTTCCAACAAAAATAAGAAATTTTTGAAAAAATTCCTACCAAAATACGAAATTTTTGAAAAATTTCCTAGAAAAATAAGAAATTTTTACAAAATTTTCTATAAAACTAAGATAATTGGAAATTTTCCCATAAACATATACAATATTTAAAAATTTTCCTATAACAATAGGAAATTTTTGAAAAATTTCCTATAAAAATAGGAAATTTTTAAAAAATGTTCTATAAAAATAAGAAATTTTTGAAAAAATTTCCTATAAAAATATGAAATTTTTGAACAATTTCTTATAAAAATAATAAATTTTTGAAAAATTTCTAATAAAAATAAGATTTTTTTAATTTTCTGTCAAAATAAGAAATTTTTAAAAATATCCTATAAAAATCAGAAATTTTTTAAAAATATCCTATGAAAATAAGAAATTTCCTATAAAATAAAAAATTCTTGAAAATTTTCCTATAAAAATAAGAAATTTTTTGAAAATTTTTGTATAAAATAAGAAATTTTTTGAAAATTTTTGTATAAAATAAGAAATTTTTGAAAAATTCTTTACAAAAATAAGAAATTTTTGAAAAAATTCCTATAAAAATAAGAAATTTTTGAAAAATTTTTGAAAATAAGATTTTTTTTAAATTCTCTACAAATTTAAGAAATTTTTGAAAAATTTCCTATAACAATAGGAAATTTTTGAAAAATTTCCTATAAAAATAGGAAATTTTTAAAAAATGTTCTATAAAAATAAGAAATTTTAAAATTGTCCGATAAAAATAAACATTTTTTGAAAGATTTCCTATGAAAATAAGAAATTTTTTAAAAATATCCTATGAAAATAAGAAAATTTTAAAAAATTTCCTATAAAAAATAAGAAAATTTTGAAAGATTTCGTATAAAAATAAAAAAATGTTTGAAAAATTTCCTATCAAGTTAAGAAATTTTTAAAAAATTTCGTGTTAAGATGAGAAATTTTTAGAAAACTTCCCATAAAAATAACAAATTTTTAGAAAATTTCATACAAAAACAATTTTTTTTTTAATTTACTATAAAAATACGAAATTTTTAGAAAATTTCCTATAAACATAAGAAATTTTTGAAAAATTTCCTATAAAAATAGAAAATTTTTGAAAAATTTCCTATTAAAATAGAAAATTTTTAAAAATTTCCTATAAAAATAGAAAATTTTTGAAAAACTTCCTATAAAAATAGAAAATTTTTGAAAAATTTCCTATAAAAATAGAAAATTTTTGAAAAATTTCCTATAAAAATAGAAAATTTTTGAAAAATTTCCTATAAAAATAGAACATTTTTAAAAAATTTCCTATAAAAATAAGAAATTTTTGAAAATTTTCCTATAAAAATAAGAAATTTTTGAAATTTTTCCTATAAAAATAAGAAATTTTTGAAAAAATTCCTATAAAAATAAGAAATTTTTGAAAAATTTCCTATAAAAATAAGAAATTCTTAAAAAATTTCCTATAAAAATAACAAATTTTTGAAAATTTTTTTATAAATAAAAGGAATTTTTAAAAAATTTTCCATAAAAATAAGAAATTTTTAAAAAATTTTCCATAAAAATAAGAAATTTTTTTTATTAAAAATTTCTTATAAAAATCAGCCTTTTTTTAATTCTCTATAAATAAAAGAAATTTTTGAAAAATTTCCTATCAAAATAGGAAATTTTTTAAAAATTTCCTATAGAAATAGGATTTTTTTTTTGAAAAAATTCCTATCAAAATAGGAAATTTTTGAAAAGTTTCCTATAAAAATATAAAATTTTTAAAAAAGTACTCCTATAAAAATAAGAAATTCTTGAAAAATTTCCTTTTAAAATAAGAAATTATTAGAAAACTTCCCATAAAAACAAGAAATTTTTAGAAAATTTCATACAAAAATAAATTTTTGAAAATTTTCCTATAAAAAAAACAATTTTTGAAAAATTTGCTATCAAAATAAATTATTGAATTATTTCAAAAATTTTAAAAACTTCCTATAAAAATGAGAGATTTGAAAAAAATCCTATAAAAATAAGAAATTTAAAAAAAAATCCTTTAAAAATAAGACATTTTTGCAAAATTTCCTATAAAATAAGAAATTTTTGAAAAATTTCCTATAGAAATAAGAAATTTATTAAAAATTTCTTATAAAAATAAGATTTTTTTAAATTCTCTACAAATATAAGAAATTTTTCAAAAATTTCTTATTTTTATAGGAAATTTTTAAAAAAATTCTTATTTTTATAGAAATTCTTCTATTTTTATAGGAAATTTTTCAAAAATTTCCTATTTTTATAGGAAATTTAGGAATTTTTTTTTATAAAAATTTTACGATGTCAGCATTTTTCACTAAGTATTTTTATTTTGATGTCACTGTTAATTTTAACTCATTTAGTGGTTTTCAAACTGTAGATGAAAATGAATACAAACACTCAGGGTTGTTTGGGAAGGTACCATCAGCTGTTGGATACAAATAAAAATTGTTAGAGTTGTATTTATATAAAATCGTTAATTCTCACCTTAAAAGTACTCGTTATAAAATAGCGTTGCCGGTTCTATAGCTAAATGTTAAATTCCTTATTTTATAGATTTTTTAACTGTAATTTAGAAATGATGAATTGTTTCCTCAGATTAGATTTAGCTGCTCCCTTCAATAACTTTTAAAAATCAACTACATCCTCTCGATTTTTTGTTTCTTTTTCAATTCTTCCCCCAAAAGCTGAATATTGTAAATATCGTTGGAGGAATTTATACAAAAGCTTCATCGAAGGGCTGAAACGAAAAAATAAATACTATTTACATGATCACATGGACTTTATACTGACTGAAAGGGCTAGTTCGACAAGAAATACGCGAAAACGTAATGTATCTTCAATTCCGGATGAAAACACGAACGCCGAAAATGAAGGCGATAACGTAAGTCAGCACGAAGCTGTAATGAACTCCATTAATGTGGATGATGAAGAAAAAGAGGAGGGTGATGTGGAAGCTAATGATATTGATAGTCATACAACGAGTGCAGATGAATCAAATGAACATTTAAATCCAGATCAAAATGAAACTGAGGGTGGGGGAGGGGTCTTCATTATTGATGAAATAGGCGAGGAAGCGGATGAGGTAGAAAATAAGCGTCGCTCGAGCTATAAACGTTCTTGTAAACGAGCTTTAGATCCTGGCTTATTGGATGGAGAGGGCGATGAGGAACCGGAAGAGAAAAGATCACGCAGAGTAAGAAACGTACAAACTGAGGATACACATAAAACATTAAAGGATTTTGAAAAACAGATAGATATATCACAGATGTCTACTAAAACTAGTCCCTTAAAAGACAATAGGGTTTCTGCAGAAATGGAGGAAATTTATCGTAGGAAGTTAAATAATTCCACCAAACCACGTGGTAGACCACAAAACTACAGTTTTTCCAAATTTGTGGATAGTTTCACCAACACGCTTGTACCTTTGACTCGAGACTCATCTACACAGTATGATTTTAATCCCAGTAGCTTGAACTTTGATGAGATCTTTATAGAAAGCGTCAAGAGTCAGCTATTGCAAATGAATCCCAGGCAAAAGATGAATTTTAAGCGTAAAACGTATCAGTCTATGCTGGAGGTATTCGATGAGCCACAAGATTTCCCCAGCAGTGATGAGGTTTTGCAATTGCCACCAAAACACACACCCCGAGTGGTCAACACAACTACGGGGGAATTGCGTTTGATGCGTGAACTAGTGTCATTGGTCCAGGCAGCCAAAAATACACCAGAAATTGTAAATGCCAAAGATAAGATTAAAACTAATAACTCTATTACCACACCAGTGGTTACCAGTACTCCAGTACAAGTTATTAAGCCGGTAGCCAAGGCTGTTAATACAACTATGCCAGCGGCTAGCAGTACTCCGGTGCAAAACAATAAACCCATAGCAAAGACTCCAGTTGCAGACAATCGTCCTAAGCAGCAAGATTCTCCTATATCGCTAAGTCCCACTTTGGATGACGTTGATCATGACTTGCCATTCTCTATAGATACTCTTGATGATGATGACGATGATGTGCAAATTCAGGCTTCAACAAATGATAATAAAACCAAGACTCAAGAATCTCCCAAAACTCTTAGTGGAGCAGATCATCTTATGGGAATACCGCGTCATGTTCTACAGAAGGTTGTTAAAGCTGCGGGTCCCGCTGGCAGTACAATTGTAGCACGCGATGGCGACAAGAAACGTATTTATCGTATATATCCCAAAACGGCCAATACAAATGGTGTGGCCACCGGTATTGTCAACAAGAGCGGTAATATGGGCACCTTTTATGTAACTCCCACAAAAACTACAAATGATGCAGCAGCTAGCGTGACACTCAATAAACAGGCTGGGCCCATAGCTAATATAATACGAACCAAACCTAATGACAGCAACACCTCAAGCACACAGACTTCTTCCACTAATGCGGGTCAAAGCTCCTTTAAAAATGTACATCCAGCAAATCGTATTTTAAGTTCTTCTACTGGTTACTTCAAAATGGTGTCCAGCCCAAGAAATATATCGCCAACTACTACCAACCCTAGGACCAATTCACCACAAGTACCAAGTACTGCTGTAGCCATTGCACCTAAAATAAATCTTGTGCCCAGAAGTTCCATGATGCCACCCTCGTCCACTATGACTACAAAACGTGTCATGACTGTACGTTCTCAGCCTCAGCTAATGCAGAGACGTTATTCAATATGTGGTGCCTTACCCGCAGACAAGCTCAATCCGAATTTATCGGCACCAGCTAATACAACAGCAAATTCAATGTCCCAAATACAAATCTCTCAACCCATTAGTCTAAATAGCAAGAACCCCAACAATATTTTAACTCCGCAAGTTTCATCCTCCAACAAACAAACAGATTTCATAACCTCACGTTCGGATCTAATGACTCCCGTTAGAATGGACAAATCACCCAAAGAAGATAAAGTTTCAGCCCCAGCCCTAAATGCAGAGACAACTACTGTCAAATCTGTTCAGCCAGAAATTCCCATTTTACAGACTGCCGGCACTATTGCCGCTGATGTTTTGGATCCCTTGTTTGTTAAGCCGAATATTAAACCAGAACCTTTGGATTAAGGTTTGGTATATTTTCAACAATTTATTATATTAAAAATTCAATTATATTTGAAATAAAAGACAGATTTTTGTTATTTAAAATTAATAATCGAATGTTTTAAGATTAAACAAGAAACTTTTGATTCAAAATCCCAAGAATTTTGAACTGATTTTTATTGAAATTCTTGTTTAAGAAAAACTTCTTGTTTTATTTTTTAAGGACATTTAAAAGGTAAGTTCCAGAAATTATACCAAATATCTGGAGTTAGGATAACTTGTTACCCCTTAAATCGATGTCAATAATTTGAACAATTACTATCCCTTGCAACTCTGCACGCTTTAAATTTTAGCAGCAAAGCTTTTCAAACTATTTCCGTAAATACAACCCTACTTCTAGCCGTTAAAGAATTCAAAATTTTAAACTGATAAACATTTGTTGCTGTTTAAATCGATCCTCCAGTTTGTTTTCAAATTACGTTTGCAGTCAAGAGCATAAGCCAAACAAATGATGAAGAGAGAGGGAGAGAAAATATAATGTAAACACGAGTTGGAAATAGTGTGGTCAACTTGAGTGATAAAAAAAGCACTGAAATAGTTAATATCAGCTAAGTATCGATTTTATCTAAATTTAAACAATATAGGACAATATCCTCCCAAATAAAATAAATAAGTCTTTCACTCTAAAGAGGTCAAATATGGCCCAATTTTTAATATGTACTCAATACTTAGGGACACATTTGTTCTAATGATTCTGTTCTAGAAATTCTTTAAATTTATTCTTCTGTTATCCTTGACTCCCAGTGGAGCATAGGGCCTCAACCATCCTTTTATATCGAACTCTATTGTGAGATGTTAGGCCTACTTCATTCCATGAATAATTTGCTGCTTGTAACTCCGCATCAATTGGCCTTCTCCACGTTCAAGCAGGTCACCAATACGACGGCCGCTTCCTTGTGGATTCAAACGAAGCGCTTGTCGAGCAATATTGGTATTTGGCCTTCGAAGTGTGTGGCCTATCCACCGCCATTTCCATTGACATACCTCTATAGAAGAAGGGTTTTGTTTTGTAGCGTTTAGTAGATCTTCTTTTCTTATGCGATTTGGCCACCATATTTATTAAGGATTTGCCGCTAGCACTTGTTTACAAAAGTTTGTAGGCGCTTATCGATGACATTTCTGAGTTTCCAAGTTTTGCAACCGTAATACAAGATGGACTTGGCATTCGAGTTATATATTCGTAGCTTAGTTGTTGTTGATATTTGCCGAAATTTCCAAATAGCTCGAAGAATGCCGAATGCAGATTTTGCCTTATTAATACGTCATTCAATATTCTTGTCGGCGCCACCTTTTGTAGATACCTCTTTAAATTTATGAACCTAGCGGAGTGACAGTCTACGTTGACATCCAGGCTGCTCTAAGATCCCTGGAAGGGTGTAGTATTACCTGAAAATTAGTCAAGTCGTGTAGATTAGCTATCATCAGCTTGTCACCTATATATAGGGTAAGACTTTGCTGGATGCCTGGTCATTGCAACATCGAAGGCAATGAAACTGCTGACTGGGAACTGATGCTCGCTGTGACAGAGATAGCCTATATGTCACCTTTTTATGGGCATCAAGTCTTGAATCGGTGAGAAGACAGCTAAGAACTGGCATAACTTGGCCATATGCACAATATCTAGGACCTTATGACCCGACTTAAATATAAGCAAGATCAAGTTCTTGTTAGGTCTTAGCAGAACTAGTCTTAGGAAAGGCATAAGTTTTCTAAATGGCCACTCCTGAATTCTAGGCTAAATAAATGATATGGAGCAATTCAGGATATTTGCAGACTATGCTCACATGAGGATTCATCCGAAACGGTCGAGCACATCATCTGTCATTGTCCTATGCTCCAAAACCAGAGACTTAAATTTCTAGGTATTAGATTCCATGAGAAACTGGGCGACATAGAGCAGTGCGAACTGACTGACGTTGTAGGTTTTATATTAGGACTCAGATGGCTTAGATAGACAGATCTCTTTTCCTAGGATAGCGTTTTAGAAATCTAAATATGGAAATCTAAAATATGCTCGGCCTTTGGCCTAATAAGGTTTGACTTAAAAAGCTTTGAACTAAAAAGGTTGTAATGCCAAACCTTGTCGAAAGCACGGGATATGTCAAGAAAAAAAGCCGAACAATATAGCTTTTTCTCGAATGCCATTCTTATATTAGTAACATTTCTATGGACCTGTTCCATGACTTTACTGATGCTCATTTTGCTTTTTTATTTAGGGTGTTATATTTCGTAACAGTACTTACTTAATTTACAACCTGCAACGGTCAAGGGCCAAGCATATTTCAGAAATCTATGCGCTTTGATCTTGTGCTCATATTCTCTAAATGCGTAGGCCAAGCTTTGATAGATTTTCCTTTACTTGGTCTTTCCATCGAAGTTTCGAACGCCTTTTTTTATAATTTAAGGGGTCCGTTTTTATTCTAAATAAAGCTTTTTTAACCCTTCACCAGCATAGGTGTTATCAATCTGATAAATTTCGAGTTAATCGGTCCACATTTGACCCTAGCTCTCATATAAGTCCAAATGACCTAAATAGCTTAAATATATAAGTTTTGAAAAAATGTTTGTATGATGGCAAAATTTAGCAAATATTTGTCTTTATACAGGAAAAATAACACCTTTGACCTTAGCGGTGAAGGGTATCGTATGGTCGGGCTTGACCGACTATAGAACTTTCTTACTTGTTAAAGCTTTTTCATAGTAACTCTTCTTTCCGGGACTGGGTTACTAGCCCGAGTTTGTAATAGCATCTTTTCAAATATTTTTGACAATATCGGTAACAGGCTATTTGGTCTATAAGATGCTATTTGGAGTCTTCTCCTGGTTTCAAAACCACAGTGATTTTAGACTTTTCGTAAGAGGTCGGAATTAACAGATTAACATAAGAATTAAGCGCTTTTTTCCGCTATAGCTGTCATCACTTTTATTATTATCTGCTCGGGGCTGCCAGATACTTTTTGGTCACCATCCCCAAATATTAAAATTTTTAGCCCCAAAAATCCCCAATTCATAAAGAAGCGTATTTGCTTACAATTTTGATTTTTGGCCCGATGACAATTAAGCAAATATTTGTTTTTATACAGGAAAAGGAACACCTTTGACCCTAGTGGTGAAGGGTATCGTATGGTAGGGCTTGACCGACTATAGCACTTTCTTACTTGTTTTTATACCCACCATCAAAAAGAATGGGGGGTATATTGAGATTGTCATTCCGTTTGTAATTTCCTTAATATTGGCTCAAAAACGATATATATTCTGAATCCTTATGAAATTCTAAAACGATTGAGCGATGTCCGTCTGTCTGTCTGTTGAAATCACGATAACGCCTAAATGAAAGGAGCTAGCTCACTGAAACTTAGTAAAAATATTCTTCATCTCTGGTATTGAAATTGGGCAAAATCGGTTCACATTTGACCATTGCTCCCATATAACCTCGTCTAGGCTAATCGCTTATTTGTTAATAAATGACAAATTATAGCAGCTATGATGATAAAATTTGGTATATAGAAGTTTTACATTAGCCCTAGGCTGCGTGTAAAATTTCATCAAAATCGGTTCACATTTAGCCATAGCTTCCATACAAAAAACTTACGAAAACAACCTAAATTTCACCTAAAATACACTTAAATGCCAATAAATCTAAAAGTATAACAGATATAACCACTAAATTTGGCACAAGAAAGTGTTATGTCAATGTCAGCCAGTGTGAAAAATTTTGTCACAATCGGTCACCATTTCACCATAGCTCCCATATAAAAAACTTATGGAAACACAAAAATACATAAAGAAAAGTTTGTTTATGTCCGTCTGTCCGTCAGATAAAAGCACGATAGCGCCTTAACGAAAAGAGCTAGAGGGACAAAATTTTACAAAAGTATTTTGGATATCTTGAAAAAGATGTGTGTTAAAAAATGGACAAAATCGGTTCAAATTTAGTTAGAGCTCCCATATAACCCCGCCCCGGGAAACACATTAATGCCGATAAATTGAATACAATTGTAATAGCTATGACGATTAAATTTAAAATAGGGAAGTTTTATGCAATTTTTGATCAGTTTATCAAATTTTATAGGAATCAGTCCATATTTGACTTAAGCTTTCATATAAAAAAACTCACGAAAACCAAAAATTTTAGCAAAGGCCAGTTAAAAGCTATTAAATTAGAAGCTATGATAGATATGGCCACTAAATTTTGCAAGAATTAGCTCTATATATATACCAGCCAGTGTGTAAAATTTTGTTACAATCGGTCAACATTTGGCTATAATTCTTATATATATATAACATCCCCTTTTTATATCTACAATCAAAAAGATTTGGAGGTACATTCATTATATTAAGATTGCACCTATGAAACTAGATAGGCATCAATCAATGTTCAGCCCAGACTTTATATATGATGAATGCACTAGGAACTCCTAACGAAATATATGGACCTGCCGTATTACTATTAACGTGTTTAGCCTAACTAAATATTAAGCACAACGAAAAGTATTTAACAACTTATTAATGTAAAACTATACCCTGTTATGAGACCTAATTTTGATCAACCACTAAAATATTTTTAAATGTTGAACTATAAAGCTACGGCAACCGAATTTAGTCCAAAGGTTTTACCAACAATACCAATTAGCTTAGCGATTTTTTCAGTTTTGGTCCAGATTTTGAATTAGCTGCACCCTGTTTCTGAATTTAACACAACTTGATGGTGGGTATATAAGATTCGGCACAGCCGAATATAACACTCTTACTTGTTTTTATACCCTTCACCACCATAGGTGGAAAGGGTATTATAAGTTTGTGCTGATGTTTGTAAAGCATAGAAATATTTGTCTTAGACCCACCTTTTAGTATACCAATATGCTTAGAATCACTTTCTGAGTCGATTTAGCGATGTCCGTCCGTCTGGCTGGCTGGACGGCTGGACCCCCATGTAAACCTTGTAATCAAACTACAGGTCGCAATTCTAAAGATAATTTGATGAAATTTGGCACAGATCATTTTTTTTGATAATGGGACCATGGCTATTGAAATTGGTCAAAATCGGTCCATTATTTATGGTGCCTCCCATAGGTCCCACTTCCCGGAATTGCTATATTGGCCACAAATATCAATATTTTTTCATGAAATTTAAAACAAATACTGCTTATGTAAACTTAAATCACTGTACCAAATTTCGTTGAAATCGGTCCACATTTGACCATAGCTCCCATACAAATTCTTCTTTAAAAACGCACTAAATGAGACAAAAAATCACTAAAACGCTCGTAAATCTAAAGATAATGGAAATTTTGAGTCTATTTTTTGCATACATAATTTTTGTAACAACTGTAATCAATCTGCCAAATTTCGAGATAATCGGTCCACATTTGACCCTAGCTCTCATATAAGTCCAAATGACGGAAACAGGTTGAATATATAAGTTTTGAGAAAATGTTTGTATGGTGGCAAAATTTAGCAAATATTTGTCTTTACACAGGAAAAATAACACCTTTGACCTTAGTGGTGAAGGGTATCGTATGGTCGGCTTGACCGACTATAGCGCTTTCTTACTTGTTTTTTTTTTAATTACAGCCAAAAAACATCGGAAGGTTATTTTTGCGCCACCTTGTACCTTTCTTGACTTGATAGATTAGATGTTTGGTAGTTCTTTTTTCCAATTCTGATCCATAATCGGATGCAATTTTTATATCAAGAAACGAATCAGCCTATAACAAAATATTATTCTTTATTAATAAAATATGAAGTTTTAAATTCACAAGTTAAAATTTTCCCAAAAAATCCCCAAACAAATTTGAGTGAAACCCCAACAAAATCCCCAAGCCCCAAACCATTTTTTTCGCCTTTTTGGAGATTGAATATCCCCAACCTTGGGGCCAAAATCCCAAATCTGGCAGCCCTATATCTGCTTCAATTTTTGTTCTCTTCTTGCTCAGAGTCTCACTATTTTACAAATTTTGGTTTAACGCAACAACAACGAATTGAAGAATGATCATACTTGTTGTTGCCAGAGCAAAAGCAAGCAACATACTTTTGGCTCTTCTTCATTACATGTTGTTTGCAATATCACACACACACACACAGAGATAAACAAATGAAAATAACACAAAATAAAAGCAAAAACAATTGTGCAATACCAACAGCTGCAGCAAGAGGGAACAATAAAACAGACAGACACACACAAATTACATTTTAAGCAACCAACAACAGCCGCAGCAGCAGGTAGTAGTTGCGACAAAAATTGTAGTTGCTTAAGCAACAACAACAACAACATCAAAATCAGTTGTGAAATAATGGTGGTTTGTTTCTTCCACTTCTTTAGGACAAAGGAAGAGTGTAGAGGTGGAAGAAAAGCTGGTTGGTGGTAGTTTTTTTGTTTTCTTTCGAAATTGGTCGGATGGCTGGATATTGGTAACAATTGTTTTGTGTTGCTGCTGATGTTGGCTTGATATGGGATGGAAAAATTAATCTCTTATTTTCTTAAGATATGATGTTTTTGTTGTTGTTGTTCTGTTTTTTGGGTATTTCCGTTAGCAAAAAATATTTTTTCCTGCTAAAATTATTGTTACATCAACCACAGACATTTTTTTGTTATTGTTGTTGTCTGCACTCATTTATGTTTTTATACCCTTCACCACCATAGGTGGAAAGGGTATTATAAGTTTGTGCTGATGTTTGTAACGCATAGAAATATTTGTCTTAGACCCACCTTTTAGTATACCAATAGGCTTAGAATCACTTTCTGAGTCGATTTAGCGATGTCCGTCCGTCCGTCCGTCTGGCTGGCTGGACGGCTGGACCCCCATGTAAACCTTGTAATCAAACTACAGGTCGCAATTCTAAAGATAATTTGATGAAATTCGGCACAGTTAATTTTTTTGATAATGGGACCATGGCTATTGAAATTGGTCAAAATCGGTCCATTATTTATGGTACCTCCCATAGGTCCCACTTCCCGGAATTGCTATATTGGCCACAAATATCAATATTTTTTCATGAAATTTAAAACAGATACTGCTTATGCCAATTTAAATCACTGTACCAAATTTCGTTGAAATCGGTCCACATTTGACCATAGCTCCCATACAAACTCTTCTTCAAAAACGCACTAAATGAGACTAAAAATCACTAAAACGCTCGTAAATCTAAAGATAATGAAAATTTTTAGTTTATTTTTTGCATACATAATTTTTGTAACAACTGTAATCAATTTGCCAAATTTCGAGATAATCGGTCCACATTTGACCCTAGCTTTCATATAAGTCCAAATGACGGAAATAGGTTGAATATATAAGTTTTGAGAAAATGTTTGTATGATGGCAAAATTTAGCAAATATTTGTCTTTATACAGGAAAAGTAACAGCTTTGACCTTAGTGGTGAAGGGTATCGTATGGTCGGCTTGACCGACTATAGCGCTTTCTTACTTGTTTTTTTTTTTGGATTTGTTGTTCTTCTTACGCAGAGAATTTACTACCAAACCTAATAATGATGTTTCTTTATTCCACATAATGAAGTTTTTATTAGTGTACACATGATGTTAATGTTAATGAAGAAGATAATGATGATTCTGATGGTGGTGTGTGATTTACTTAATCATTATTGTTGTATGCTTCTTCATTCGGTGTGTGTGTGTGTTCGTGTTTATTTTTTGCTTGTACGTACAGCTGCTGTTGTTAGTTGCTTGAAATATTATCGTCGTCTCTTGGTTTTGTATTAAAAAGTCTGTTGCTGTTGTTTGTCTGTCCATCCATCCATCCATCTGTCCGTCCGTCCGTCTGCTTGGTTGTTTAGCATTGGATTGTCTATGTTGTAGCTGCTGCTGCTGTTGTTGTTGTTATTGGTCTTATTACGTTTTAACTACTTGAGCAGCAGCCGTCTATACAAAAAAACAAAAACATTGTTGGCTGCCTGCTGTTGATGATGATGGTGAGTGTTTTTGTTATTCATTTCGGTTGGTATTGTTGTTGCTATAACTATTTAATAAATGTGTGAGTGTGTGTACATCATTATAAAATGGCACAGTGGGTGAAAAGATTAAAAAATTGAAATAAAAGAAAATAAAACATTTTTTAAAAATTTTATTTACATTTTTGAAAAATTTCCTATAAAAAGAGGAACATTTTGAAAAATTTCCTAAACAAAATAGGAAAATTTTGAAAAATTTCCCTAAAATTTTTTAAAAATTGCATAAAAAATAGGAAATTTTTAAAAAATTTCCTTAAAAACAAGAAATTTTTAAAAAATTTCCTTAAAAACAAGAAATTTTTAAAAAATTTCCTATAAAAATAGGATAATTTTGAAAAAAATTCCAATAAAAATTTGCAAAATTTCCTATAAAAACAAGAAATTTTTGAAAAATTTCCTATAACAAAGGAAATTTTAGAAAAATTTCCTATAAAAATAGAAAATTCCTATAAAAATAAAAGATTTTTAAAAAATTTCCTCAAAAAAATAGGAAATTAAAAAAAATCCTCTAAAAATAGGAAATTTTTTTAAAATATCCAAAAAAATAGGACATTTTTAAAAAATTTCCTAAAAAATAAGACATTTTTGAAAAATTTCCTAAAAAATAATAAATTTTTGAAAATTTTCCTAAAAAATAAGAAATTTTTGA
This sequence comes from Stomorhina lunata, assembly GCA_933228675.1. Classification (NCBI taxonomy): domain Eukaryota; kingdom Metazoa; phylum Arthropoda; class Insecta; order Diptera; family Rhiniidae; genus Stomorhina; species Stomorhina lunata. The sequence goes on from OW121742.1 coordinate 109,182,464, forward strand.
AAAATTTCCTCAAAAAATAAAAAAAAAAGTTAAACATTTTAAAAATTTCCTTTAAAAATAAGAAATTTTGTAAAAAAAATCCTATAAACCTGAGAAATTTTGGCAAAATTTCCTATATAAAAGAAATTTTTTAAAAATTCCCTAAAAAAAATGTATTTAAATTTCTTATAAAAATAGCAAAATTTTTGAAAAATTTAATTAATTAAATTAAAAGGTAATTTTAAAAAAAATCCTATAAAACTAAGAAATTTTGGAAAAATTTCCTAGAAAAATAAGAAAATTTTGAAAAATTTCCTAGAAAAATAAGAAATTTTTGAAAAATTTCCTAGAAAAATAATATTTTTTTTAGAAAAATAAAAAAAATGTTGAAAATTTTCCTTTAAAACAAGAAATTTTAAAAAAATTTCCTGTGAAAAAATAAGAAATTTTTGAAAATTTCCTATAAAGATAGGAAATTTCTTGAAAATTTTCCTATAAAAATAGGAAATTTTTGAAAAATTTCCTTTAGAAAAAGGAAATTTTAGAAAAATTTCCTATAAAAAAAAGAAATTTTATAAAAATTTTCTATAAAAAAAGGAAAATTTAGAAAAATTTCCTATAAAAAAAGATATTTTTGAAAAATTTCCTATAAAAATAGAAATTTTTGAAAAATTTCCTAAAATTATAGGACATTTTTGAAAAATTTCCTATAAAAATAGGAAATTTTTGAAAAATTTCCTATAATAAAAAAAATTGAAAAAATTCCTATAAAAATAAGAAATTTTTTAAAACTTTCTTATAAAAAATGAAAATTTTGAAAAATTTCCTATAAAAATAGAAAATTTTTGAAAAAATATCCTATAAAAATAAAAAAATTTCCTATAAAAAGAGGAAATTTTTTAAAAATTTCATTAAAAATAGGAAATTTTTGAACAAATTGCTATAACAGAAGGAAATTTTAGAAAAATTTCCTATAAAAATAGGAAATTTTTGAAACATTTCCTACAAAAATAAAAAAGGTAATTTAAAAAAAAATCCTATAAAACTAAGTATTTTTGGAAAAATTTCCTATAAAAATAATAAATTTTTTAAAAATTTACTGGAAAAATTATACTTTTTTAGAAAAATAAAAAAATTTTAAAAATTTTCCTTTAAAACAAGAAATTAAAAAAAAATGCCTATATAAAAATAAGAAATTTTTGAAAATTTTCTATTAAGATAGCAAAATTTTTGAAAAATTTCCTATAAAAATAGGAAATTTTTGAAAAATTTCCTATAAAAAAAGTAAATTTTAGTAAAATTTCCTATAAAAAAAGTAAATTTTAGAAAAATTTCCTATAAAAATCGGAAGTTTTTGAAAAATTTCCTATAAAAATAAGCAATTTTTGAAAAATTTCCTAGAAAAATAAGAAATTTTTTAAAAATTTCCTATAAAATTAAGAAAAAGGTAATTAAAAAAAAACTCTTAAAACTAAGAAATTTTTGAAAAATTTCCTATAAAAATAAGAAATTTTTGAAAAATTTCCTAGACAATAAGAAATTTTTGAAAAATTTATTAGAAAAATAATAATTTTTTTTTAGAAAAATAAAAAAAAATTTAAATTTTCCTTTAAAACAAGGAATTTTAAAAAAATTTCCTATATAAAAATAAGAATTTTTTGAAAAATTTCCTATAAAAAAAATGCTTGAAAAATTTCCTATAAAAATTAAAAAAAATTTGAAAAATTTCCTATACAAAAAAAATGTAATTATTTAAAAATTTCCTATAAAAAAAGGAAATTTTTAAAAAATTTCTTAAAAAAAGAAATTTTGGAAAATTTTCTCATAAAAACATGAAATTTTTGAACAATTTTTCAAAAAAATAAGAAATTTTTGAAAAATCTCTTGTAAAAACACTTTTCAAAAATTTTCAAAAAAATAAGAAACTTTTGAAAAATTTCCTATAAAAATAGGACATTTTCTAGAAAAATAAGAAATTTTTGAAAAAATAATCAGCCCAATTCTGAATAAAAATTCCCCGGGGAATTTTATTCCTTTATTTTTTTTTTACATTGTGAAACCTATAAGAAAAAAAATATTGGGAAAAATTTCCTGGGGAATTTTTATTTAGAATTGGGCTGAATAAGTTTTTGAAAAAAAAGTAATTTTTAAAAAATTTCTTATTTTTATAGGAAATTTTTCAAAAATTTCTTATTTTTATAGGAAATTTTTCAAAAATTTCTTATTTTTATAGGAAATTTTTCAAAAATTTCTTATTTTTATAGGAAATTTTTCAAAAATTTCTTATTTTTATAGGAAATTTTTCAAAAATTTCTTATTTTTATAGGAAATGTTTCAAAAATGTCTTATTTTGATAGGAAGATTTTCAAAAATTTCTTATTTTTATAGGAAGTCTTTCAAAAATTTCTTAATTTTATAGGAAATTTTTCAAAACTTTCTTATTTTTAGAGGAAATTTTTTAAAAATTTCTTATTTTTATAGGAAATTTTTCAAAAATTTCTTATTTTTATAGGAAGTTTTTCAAAAATTTCTTAATTTTATAGGAAATTTTTCAAAACTTTCTTATTTTTAGAGGAAATTTTTTAAAAATTTCTTATTTTTATAGGAAATTTTTCAAAAATTTCTTAATTTTATAGGAAATTTTTCAAAACTTTCTTATTTTTAGAGGAAATTTTTTAAAAATTTCTTATTTTTATAGGAAATTTTTCAAAAATTTCTTATTTTTATAGGAAATTTTTCAAAAATTTCTTATTTTTATAGGAATTTTTTCAAAAAATTCTTATTTTTATAGGAATTTTTTAAAAAATTCTTATTTTTATAGGAAATTTTTCAAAAATTTCTTATTTTTATAGGAAATTTTTCAAAAATTTCTTATTATTATAGGAAATTTTTCAAAAATTTCTTATTTTTATAGGAAAATTTTCAAAAATTTCTTATTTTTGTAGGAAATTTTTCAAAAATTTCTTATTTTTAAAGAAAATTTTTCAAAAATTTCTAATTTTTATAGGAAAATTTTCAAAAGTTTCTTATTTTTATAGGAAATTTTTCAAAAGTTTCTTATTATTATACAAAATTTTTCAAAAATTTCTTGTCTTTTTCAAGTTCTCATTTATCTAACAAATTTTCACCCACTTTACCCACTGTGCAGCATAAGGTTGCTATCGTCGTCACAACAATACAATAAAAAAAAACTACAGCAACAGAAATAAAACAAAAACAGCACTAAATTGTACAATAACAAAAAGAAAAAAAAACTCAGGCAACGACAGCGATGACAACAACGACTACACAGCAACTACAACAACAACAATAATAATAATGAAACATAACAGCAAAATCCAACAACGACGAGCGACCGAAACAAACAACCAGCCAAACTTTTTACAAGTTTTTCCTACTGAGTGTTATTTTTGTTGTTGTTGCTATTGCTGATGATGACTACGACATTGTATAGAGTATTTTGTTGGGACCCTGTAGTTCCAAATTGAGGGAGTGACTCCAATGTAAACGAAAGGAAACTTGGTGGAAACGAGGTGGGGGCTTAGAGAAACAAAGACTTAACATAGTCGAGTTATAAGACAGGTCAACATAATTTTTTCGGCACAAGGTTTGTTGACTTAATCTAAATGGATATTTATTCTGAATCCTTATAAAATTCTGTCTGTTAAAAGCACTATAACGCCTTAACGAAAGGAGCTAGGTCTCTAAAACTTGGCAAAGATATTCTTTATTTCTGGAAAAATTTTGGTATTGAAAATCGGGCAAAATCGGTTCACATTTAACCATAGCTCCCGTATAACCTCATCAAAGCTAATCGCTTATTTGCTAATAAATGACAAATTATAACAGCTATGATGATAAAATTTGGTATAAAGAAGCATATAAAAATTCATCTAAATTGGTCCACATTCAGCCATAGCTCCCATACAAAACACTTATGAGAACAGCCTAAATTCCACCTAAAATGCAATTAAATGCCAATAAATGATAAACTGTAATGGCTATGGCCACTAAATTTGGCACAAGGAAGTCTTATGTCAATGCCAGCCAGTGTGAAAAATTCGGCCACAATTTGACCATAGATCCCATATAAAAAAACTTACGGAAACACAAAAAGGGGGTTTCTGTCCGTCTATCTGTCAAATGGAAGCGCTATCGCGCTTAACAAAAGTATTTTCGATGTCGTCTATGAACCATTTTTTTAAAATCACTTTTATTTGGAAACTGTTTTTTTATAATATCGGGTTAACCATTTCGTGGTTTCAAGAGTGTAGGACTGGAATTCGACATCTGCCAAACTAAGTTGTTAAACCATTGTTTTCCTTTTCAGTTGAAAGTCTGACATTGACGAAAATGGATCGCTTATGTATTACACAGCCCATCAAAATTATCAAAACATACTACTAAAATGGTGATTCTGCAACAGCCACATATCGTGCTTTAAGAGGAGGTTATGGTTTACATAATCGTCCAACTACGCAAGCAAAATTGGCAAAATTGTGAAGAAATTTGAAGAGACTGGAGCGGTTATTGTAAGGCCTGAGCATCATCTGTAAGTGAAAGTGTTGCCAAATAACCGAATGTGTCGATTCCGCGAATTCGGAGCGTTACGAACATATGATAACTGACTTTTTTTGCCTGCTATTAAAAAATACGACTTGGGGAATATGTGGTTTGAGCAAGACGATGCCACATGCCACACAACTCGAGCGAATATGGCTTTATTGCAAGAGACATTTCCTGGCCGCGTTATATCTCGTCATGGCGATATCAACTGGCCACTAAGGTCATGCAATTTGATACCATTAGACTTTGTTTTGTGGGGCTACGCGAAAGAAAAGAAAGTTGGGTTTCAAAGACCATAAAAGGAAAGTCTGGCTCACCCAGACAACATGGGACCTGGTTGAAAACGTAAAACCTTAAAGCACACAATTCTAAATGATAATGTGGATGTTGAGGTGCTTAGTACAACATACCGTGACCTATCCAGCAGAATAAAAAGGTCTGCAAGGAGGGAAAAGAGAGTGTGGAAAAGATGAACAAGCGAGCCAAGCTGAATCGGTGGCAAGAAAGACGATATGAGGACGTTGTACAATATATCCAGGGCTTTGTGTGGCAAACCTACCTACACCAACAGTCCTATTCTGAGTAGTAGCGGTACACTTTTCTCAACCCCGGATGAACAACTAATAAGATGTATGGAACACTTCCAGTCAACATTAAACAATCCTATTGGATTAGAAGCACTGACGGAAGTGCACGGAAGTGGACAGACAGCCCACCAACAATACAAGAAGTGAAGAATGCCATTAGAAGCCTTAAGCGCAACAAGGCCCCGGGCAATGACAATATTTTAGCGGAGATGCTTTCACGTGACGTTAAAGGATCGGCGAGACTGGTATCCATTTGTGCGTAAAATATGGGAAGAACATGCTCTACCAACCTCCTGGAATGTAGGTATACTAGTCAAAATACAAAAAAAGGGTGACTCCAAAGACTGCAATAACTACAGGCGAATAACACTTCTTCCAATATCGAGCAAAATACTTAGTCGAGTAATTTTGAATAGAATGTCTGACGCAGTTTCTGAAACACTCCGCGGAAATCAGTTTGGGTTTCGTGAGAATAGATCTTGCGTTGATCTAACAGCACAGTAAGAAAAGTATTGGAGCAATCGACTTTATGAAGGCCTGCGACAGTGTCAACAGGAGCTATCTACGGAGAATTTTAGAAACCCCTAACATGACAACTAAAATTCGAAACTTAATGCGAGGAATGTATGTGGATTTTAAATGTCGGGTTCTACATAAAGGTAAATTATCTAATCCGTTCGAAGTTACTGCTGGAGTAAGACAAGGACTTATCTTGTCACCTATACTTTGTATCCTTGTCAACGAGAATATAATGCGCACGGCACTGAATGGTAGACGTGGTATCCAACGGAAACCCTTTAAACAACTCGAGGACTTGGAATACGCTGATAACGTATGTCTGCTAAGCCAAAGCTCAGATCACCTTCAAGAAAACACTAGCACTATTACTGTTGAACCTCGGACAGCTAGGCTAGAAATCAATATTTCCAAGACAAAGATTATGCCTGCAGGCTATGGCGCAAAACCCTCAATACACATCATTGTGGATAACGAGGTTATTTTAATTATCCTGGTGGTTTGATATCTACAAAAGGTGGTGCCGACGAGGATATTGAATCGCGTATTAATAAGGCAAAATCTGCATTCGGCATTCTCCCAGCTGCGAAACTTTGAAACGCACAAATACCATCGATAAGCGCCTATAAACGTACATATATGGTGGCCGAATCGCTTAAGAAATGAAGATCTAATAAACGCGACAAAGCAAATCCCTGCTTCTAAAGAGGTTGATGGATGGGATGGGATGGGCGACACACTTTGAAGGCCAAATACCAACATTGCGCCACAAGCGCTATTTTGAAATCCACAGGGAAGAGGCTGTCATATTGGTGCACCTGCTGGAACGTGGAGAAGGTCAATTGATGCGGAGTTACAAACAGCAAACTATTCGTGGAATGATGTATGTCTGACATCTCGCAATAGAGTTTGATATAAAAGGATGATCCTGAGCGAACTCGTAGAAGAGGACGTTCGAAACTTCGATGTAAAGACCAAGTAGAGAAAATTCTTCAAAGCTTGAACTACGAAATTGGTGAATAAAAGCACAAGATCAAAGTGGATGGAATTCTAAAATAAGCTCGGCCTCTGACCTTAACAGGCTGTAAATATAGGTCATTTAAGTAAGTAGGTGTAATCAATAGGACAAAAAACAACTGGTGTTCTTACTAGCGTCGGAGCCTTATTATACCCTTCACCACCATAGGTGGAAAGGGTATTATAAGTTTGTGCTGATGTTTGTAACTCATAGAAATATTTGTCTTAGACCCACCTTTTAGTATACCAATAGGCTTAGAATCACTTTCTGAGTCGATTTAGCGATGTCCGTCCATCCGTCTGGCTGGCTGGACGGCTGGCTGGCCGGCTGGACCCCCATGTAAACCTTGTAATCAAACTACAGGTCGCAATTCTAAAGATAATTTGATGAAATTTGGCATAGATAATTTTTTTGACAATGGGACCATGGCTATTGAAATTGGTCAAAATCGGTCCATTATTTATGGTACCTCCCATAGGCCCCACTTCCCGGAATTGATATATTGGCCACAAATATCAATATTTTTTCATGAAATTTAAAACAGATATTGCTTATGTAATCTTAAATCACTGTATCAAATTTCGTGGAAATCGGTCCACATTTGACCATAGCTCCCATACAAACTCTTCTTTAAAAACGCACTAAATGAGACAAAAAATCACTAAAACGCTAGTAAATCTAAAGATAATGAAAATTTTGAGTTTATTATTCGCATACATAATTTTAATTAATGTAACAACTGTAGTCAACTTGCCAAATTTCGAGATAATCGGTCCACATTTGACTCTAGCTCTCATATAAGTGCAAATGGCGGAAACAGGTTGAATACATAAGTTTTGAGAAAATGTTTTAGCAAATATTTGTCTTTATACAGGATAAATAACACCTTTGACCTTAGTGGTGAAGGGTATCGTATAGTCGGCTTGACCGACTATAGCGCTTTCTTACTTGTTTTTCCTTTAGAACTGCAGGGTTTGATTTTAAGGGTATGTGTGTCAGTTTTTATTTTGTTATTGTATTTCTGCGGTATATGACCAAAAAAAAAAAACGGAACCCAACAACAATATCAACATCATCATCGCCAGCACAACTAATAGCAACAGCCAGCAGCAGCATTGTAGTGTTTCTGCTGCCTGCCTGACTGCCAGTACGTCTGTCCGTTTTGGTCGCTCGCTCTACCCTGGTCTGCTTTTTTGTTTTTGCCTGCTAGCCTGTCTGTTGTCTGCCTTGACGATTGTTGTATATTGACGATGATAATGATAATAATGATGATGATGACGAATTGATGATAATGATGATGGCTTTTGGTGATAATGATGTTGTTTGTTTGTTGTAGCCAGTATCGAGAGCAGCAGCGAATGTGAGCTCTTCAGTCTGTTGTTTGCTGTTCGACGAGAGTGTTTGCAATATTTTTTTAAAGCGGCAAAAAAAAAAAAAAAAGATTTAGAGAAAATTTAAAAGCTAAAATCATAAAAATAAGCAATAAAAAATATACTATACTCCAAGTGTTGTTGACAATATACCCAATAAAATTGTTTATATCAATTTAACGAAAAAAGTGTTCAATTTTCTTTCCAAAAGTTTATTCTTAATAACTGTTAAACTATAATGTCGTCCGATTCCTCGAAACCCGATCATTATAATATCAATGCCAAAATCTGTCGCTTGGTCGAGCAATATCCCTGCATGTATGATCGTTCACATCCTCATTATCTGAAGAAAGATGTTGTTGATCAGGCCTGGATTAAGATCTCCAAAGAAATGAATGATTCAAGTAAGTAAATTTTTATAAAAAAAAAAAAATTAAATAAATATCTTTTAAAAATACTCCAAATATCATTCAAAAATTTCCCTCATAGCTACTTTTTTCATTAACTTTGTGTTGCTACTTCTTTTTTTCTGAGTTTTCTACTTCTCTAACAACAAGGGGGCAACATTTTATTTTAAAAATGGTGCGGCCGAGGAGGTTTTCTTTCTACTTCTTATTCACACTCTTTTATTTGTATGAGTTTGTGTGTGTATGTGCGTGTTTTTGTGTTTGCCTGCATTTCGCTCACTCGCTGTGAGTTTGTTTTCAACTCAAATTGTTTTGGAAAAACAACAACAATAACAACATCTTCGTAGTATTTTTCAACTACCCTCTCCCTCATAACGGGGTTTTGTTATTGTTTTGCTTCTTTTTCTGTTTTTTTTTTGGCAATGTAAACAATAGTGTTGCCATATCAACTAATAATGGAAAATATATGTAAATATTAAGAAGTAAATAACAAGAAATATTTTAGAATTAGGCGGAATTTTAAAATTATAGTAAATAGGTATTGGGTGTAATAAAAATTTGTTTTTTTTATACAGTGGTGGTCACATATTTAGCACACTCAAAACCATATATTTTTCTGTTGGAGTAATAATTTTCTTTTTTTTTTGCCACGATGTGTAGCTTTTGGTGTGATCGACAAGTCCCATTACTCTTTTTGTTATTCCCTTTCTTCAATTGCTTCATATATAATTTATTTGTTGGTAATACGTAATTGGAGCTGGACACAAATTTAGCACAAATACCTATTAAACATTTTACATTTCTGTTTTTTTTTTTTTTGAATTTTTAATAAGTTTTTGGTAAGTTTTTCATCATATTGTGTACAGTTGAAGGTTTTTCAGAAATAAAATATTTATTAGACATGGCCAAAAATAAATGGTGCACAGATACGCAACGACAGGTGATTTGTAAAATAAATTCGATAGGATGTCCTGTAAGTGAAATAGCAAGTATTTTAAATTGCTTCAGAAAGATGGTATATAATGCTTTGAGCCATATAAAAGCACACGGAACAATTAAAAAGGGTTCACGGGCACCTAGACCAAGAAAAACGATAACTAAAGAGGATTATTTAATACATAGAATGTCAGTGGCCGACCCTTTTTAGAGCTCCAGTGAAATAAATAGTGAAGTGTCATCAAAATACAGTATTGATGTCCCCGACAGAACGATACAAAGACGCCTTAATGAAAAAAATTCGCGTGGCTGTGTTGTGCAACACAAGCCACATGTGTCAAAAAAGAATTGGAAATCACGAATTTCTTTCACCCGATAGCATTTGGAAAAGCCATTAGATTTTTGGAAAAAACAAACTTTGAAGCGACGAATCAAAGTTTTGCAGATTTGGATCTGATGGAAAGAGATATGTATGGTATCTTCCGAACATGCAGCACAACCCAAAGTATATGTAAAAGACTGTAAAACATGGTGGAGGAAATGTGATGGTGTGGCTTGCATTCTCAGGGCATGGAGTTGGTCCAATACACAAAATTGACACACGTATGGATCAACACGTTTATAAAAATATTCTAGCCGATATCATTATACCATAAGCAGAGGCAAAGATGCCACCTAGCTGGCGCTTCATGCATGACAATGACCCTAAACACACTTTACGTACTGTGAAGTGTTGCTTGGATTAGAGTCAAATAGATGTTTTGAAATGGCCAGCTCAATATCCGGATCTCAATCCTATTGAGAATCTTTGGAATGATATAGAGAAGCATATAACAAGCGTAAAACCTAACAACTTAAATGATTTATGGACGGAAATCCAAAAAATATGGCACGCTATCCCAAATGAGCGATACCTGGCTCTTGTGAAGAGTGTGTCTAAAAGATGTGGGGCAGTTATACAAAATAAAGGATATCCTACAAAATATTAGGTTTTTTTCAAGAAATTTTAATTAATAACTTGTTTTTGATTTTTAATAAATATCGTTTTTGATTTGTGCTAAAAATATGTCCAGTATTTTTTATGGGTTAGTTTTAAATAATTGCAAAAATAAATATCATTTTTAAAAAATATGTATATAAAAGGAATACGACTTCATCTTCGCATCACGTGTAATACATTACAGTAGTTAGTAGTGAAAAAAATTTAATTAGGACTTAATATTTCCTATAAGAGATATCAGGTACCATTTGTGCTAAATACGTGACCACCACTGTATATGCTTATATTTTATTATTGAATCTTTCTGAAAAGAAAATAACAATATGTAATAAAATCTTAATCTAACTTAACATTATAGTACCTGGTTGACCGAGCCTTGCTCGGAGCTTTATGATAAGCATTTTTTTTATATATTTTATTTTATAAAGTGCAGCCAAAGCCGGGTATTACGAATCTCGATTTAACGAAAGTTGGATATAACGAACGTTATAATTTTTTTCATTGAATACCTACCTTATATAGCGAATATTAAGCAAATTTTATACCCGATATAACGAATAATATAAAAAGTTAAAGAAAATTTACATAAATTTAAATGTTATATAAATGAGTTTTTGAAGATCAAGTAAAAAAAATTAAAAAAAAACAAGTTAAAAGTATTTTAGTCTATCAAACCGATTGGTCGGTACAAAAATTATTTATACAATTTTCATTCTCGTTAGATTTATGAGCTATTTTGCGACTTTCATGTATTGAAGTTGCTTTTGACCAATTTCAACGAAAAATTCTTACATATACTTAAATTTGAGTCCATAATCTAAATTCCGTGAAGCTAGACCTATGGAAGGCAATTGAAATAACGAACCGATTTCAGTATCATATACTTTAAAAAATATGTCTAAACCAACTTTCATCAAATTGTTTCAGAAATTGTGACTTCGATAATATTACATCGACGACAAGCTATAGCTGTTCAGGCAGACGAACGGACTGGCATCGTTAAGTCGATACAGTTATTGATTATGAGCAGATCAGTATGATCAAAGGTTTTCTCATCCCAATATAGTGTAGAGTATAAGAACTTTGCGATATAACGAATTTTTCTGTATTACGAATAAGCCTGACATTACATATATTTTTCGTTATACAGGGAGTTGCCTGTACTAAACTAAATTTAAAGGAAAGACATTGTACAAATATTCAGTTAATTTTGAATTATTTTATTTATTTTGTCCGACTCATGCGCAACAACTTTGCTAAAAATTATAGTCTAATCAAATGCACAGTTTACGATTTAATTAATTTTGAGTAGTTTTCAGTGGCGCCACCTGAAGTTGTTCATACCAACTAAGAAACCTTCGTCTGCTAGTGCGTAACAACTTTGCTTATGATTCTAACATGATCAAATGCACAGTTTAAGATTTAATTCACTTTGAGTAATTTTCTGTTACGCCACCTGTCGGATTTTGCTCATACCAATTCATAAACCTTCTTCGGCTTATCCGCAACAATTTTGCTGAAGATTACAGCATGACTAAATGTACAGCTTACGAATAAATTGACTTTGAGTAAATTTCACTGGCGCCACCTGTCGAAATTTCTTCATACCAACTAAGAAACCTTCGTCGGCTCATGTGCAACAACTTTGCTAAAGATTGTAGCATGATTAAATGTACAGCTTACGATTAAATTGACTTTGAGTAAGTTTCAGTAGCGCCAACTGTCAACTAAAAAGCCTTCGCCGGCACATGCGCTACAACTTTGCTGAAGATCGTAGCATGATCAAATGTACAGCTTACGATTTAATTAATTTTTAGTAATTTTCAGTGGCGCCATCTGTCGGAAATTAGTATTATCAACTTAAAAACCTTCACCGGCTTATCCGCAACATCTTCGCTAAAGAGGATAACATGATCAAATTCACAGTTTACTATTCTATAAAGAACATACATACAGACAAACATTCATTTGTTTAAAAGGTATAACATTACTAATTTTCCCCCCTTTTTATCTCCTAATTTCAAAAAGTTCCATATGCATATTTGATACTTCTTTGGTACCAATTGAATTCGGTACATTTTATTAAAACGCAGTTAACATAATGTTCCTATTCATATTACTTTTTGAGATGTTTCATGTTATCATTTTATCCCTTTTTTACCCATTTTGGCCCCAAAATCAAAAAAGTACCAAATACGTGTTTAATGTTTCTTTTACGTCTATTGATTGCAGTACAAAGTTTTCTTCTATATTCTTTAGTTTAAAATATAAGAGTGGGTTAAAAAGGTACCAAAAAAACTATTTTCATCCTTTTTTAACCCCTATCGGACATAGTTTCAAAAAAGTACCAAACACCTATGCGCTTATTTTCATAGCTGTTTAAAACGTAATTTAAATTTTGTTTATATACCTATTACTTTAGGAGATATAGTGTTTTCGATTTTTGTGTGTATTGGTAGAGGTAAACAGCTATTAAGTGCTATCTCTTCACACAAGATGCCGTATCAGGAGGTCACCCAACGTATTGGCCATCAGACTTAAATAAGATCCCAGATTTAATAGATTTTGCCGTTACAAGAGGTATAAAAAGAACCAACTTATCCGTTTGCTCTTCACTGGACTTATCATCCGATCATTCGCCATCAATTATAACTTTTTGTGGCAGTGCCAATGTAGTTCAAGAAGAAAGACATTTTTATCCAAACAGAAATACAAACTGGTTAAACTATAAAATGTATGTGAGTTCCCACCTCCCACTTAATATTCCCCTCAGGAATCCAACTGACATCGAATCTGCAATTAATACTTTTACAGACATCATCACTAATGCAGCCTGTATAGCAACTCCAATTTTTAAACCGAAGCAAAAGGTTAGACAGAACATTCCAGAAGATATTCAAAGTCTAGTAAATGAAAAGAGAAGGCTAAGAAGACAGTGGCAAGAAAGTCGATGTCCTGCCTTAAAATGCCGTTTAAATTAATGTCAAAGAAAACTGCATTCCGCATTGAGGATCAATGAGCAAAAATCTCTTGACAAGTACTTAAAAAACTTAGATTCCTCTAAGGAAAAAAATTTCAACCTATGGAGGGCCAATTAGGCTCGAAAATGATACTTGGGCAAGGGATCCGTCAGAAAAAGTTGATGCTTTCGCCAATCACCTAGAAAGGGTTTTTAGACCAAACGAGACAAACTCTAACATAAGCGCTTATATTGTAGATGACATCGTGTTGTCCCCTTCCCCTTCTTATATCAAATATTCAAAAGCTTAATCCAAAAAAGTCTCCTGGCATTGACCGAATTTCTTCGTCAATGATTATCCACCTACTTAATTCGGCTGTGAGAATTCTATTCTATATTTATAACGCGATTCTTCATTTCGGACATTTTAAAATGTCCTGAAAGGTATCAGAAATCGTTATGATTCCCAAAACAGGTAAATTTATTACTCAAGTTTCAGCTTATAGACCTATAAGCTTACTTTCAATTCTATCGAAATTGTTCGAAAAGCTTGTTATTTGCACTTTAAGCACACTCGTTAACTGGATGGATATTATTCCGGACCATCAATTCGGTTTCCGTGAATGTCATGGTACTATTGAACAAGTACACAGAATAACAACAATGATCAGGAAAGCCTTTGAAAAAAAAAAAAACAATACTGTTCCGCTTTGTTCATTGATATTTCACAAGCATTCGATAAAGTCTGGCACGAAGGACTTATGAGCAAAATAATAAATTTGCTACCAGCAAGTACACACAAACTCTTGAAAAGTTATTTGTCCAATAGAACATTCCGAATTCGATCCAAAGATGAATATTCGTCCCCTAGAAAAATCGCTGCTGGAGTGCCACAGGGTAGTATATTGGGTCCATTGCTATATATTATCTTTACAGCAGATATGGCAATGAGTGCTCAAATATACACATCTACTCTCGCAGATGATACAGCGTTTATTAGCATTCGTTCTGATCCCAAAATTGCCTCTGCATTATTGCAGTTCCATATTCATGAGCTTCAAGTATGGCTAAATACATGGAAAATTAAAGTAAATCCCAGCAAGTGCATTCACATAACGTTTACTCTAAGAAGAGACAACTGTCCCGCAATTGAGATTAACAACGTGACTATCCCCGTGAGTTCTCACGTTAAGTATCTTGGTATACATTTCGATCGCCGGCTCACATGGTCGCATCACATTGACAGCAAGGTAACTCAGATAAAACTGAAATCCGTAGAACTGAACTGGCTTAATGGCCCACAATCTGCTCTGGGATTAGATTACAAGGTTCTTTTGTACAAAACAATTATTAAACCAATATCGACCTATGGTATTCAGTTATGGGGAACGGCTTCCACCTCGAATCCAAGCTCTTACGTTTAATAAATTGCGCGTGAGCCCCAAAACGTGTACTTCGCGTTAAAATCACCAGCCACTATGAATTTAGAGCCAAGCGTATCAAAAAAGTCAAGGAATTAATCTTTTTTAATGATATATCTTGGCGGACAATATATGGAAGACAAAGTAATTTTATAATCCAAAAGTTTAACAGATGTTGCCTGAATGTATAATGAGGCAATGGAAAATGCCTTAGTTTATTATGTATTAGAATAGCTAATAGAAAATTTGTTTCACTGATTTTAACCGATGTTGTGTAAAGATGGCAGGCAGTTAACCCTAAAGGGCCAACATACGTAAATGTGACGTGTAAGGTTTTTATACCCACCATTAATAATAATGGGGGATATATTGAGATTGTCATTCTGTTTGTAATTTCCTTAATATTTGGCTAAAAAACCAAAAGGGATATATATTCTGAATCCATATGAAATTCTAAGACGATTGAGCGATGTCCGTCTGTCTGCTGAAATCACGATAACGTCTAAACGAAAGGAGTTACATCACTGAAACTTGGCAAAGACAATCTTAATTTCTGAGAAAAAATTTGGTATTGACATCGGGCAAAATCGGTTCACATTTGACCATAGCAACCGTATAACCTCGCCTTGGTTAATTGCTTATTTGCTTATAAATGACAAATTATAATAGTTATGATGATACAATTTAGCATATAGAAGTTTTACTAGCACTAGGCAACATATCAAATTTCATTGAAATCGGTTCACATTTGGCCATAGCTCCCATACAAAACACTCACGGAAACAGCCTAAATTCCACCTAAAATAAACTTAAAAGCCAATAAATGATAAACTATAACAGCTATGGCCACTAAATTTAGTACAAGGAAGTCGTATGTCAATGCCAGCCATACAGAAAACTTACGGAAATACAAAAATACCGAAAAAAAGTGGGTTTCCGTCCGTCAATAGAGCTAGAGGGACAACATTTTACAAAAGTATTTTTGGTATCTTTAAAATGACCGAAATCGGTTTACAATTAGTTAGAGCTTCCATATAAGCCCGCCCTGGGAATCACATTCTTCTTCAGTTATCCTTGACTCCCAGTGGAGCATAGGGCCTCAACCATCCTTTTATATCGAACTCTATTGCCATATGTTAGGCATACATCATTCCATGAATAGTTTGCTGCTTGTAACTCCGCATCAATTGACCTTCTCCACGTTCTAGCAGGTGCACCAACACGACGACCGCTTTCTTGTGGATTCCAACGAAGCGCTTGTCGAGTAATGTTGGTATTTGGCCTTCGAAGTGTGTGGTCTATCAACCGCCATTTCCGTTGACATACCTCTATAGAAGGAGGAATTTGGTTCTATGTACCTTGGTTTATACCTTAGTTTATGTTTTACCCTATATCTGCTGTATGTCTTATTCCTTAGTCCATATTTTCATATATATATCTTATCCAATCCTAATAAATTCCTTGCAATTTCAGTTTCATCCTGTAAAGAACGTTGGCGCAATATACGTACATCCTATGCGCGCTCAATAAATGTCAACAAAATACCCGCCAGTGCCAATCGTACCAAACCCTATTACCTCCACGAAGAGCTGCAATTTCTAGCCTTACACATCACCCCTGGTATACCGGTATCCCGTCGATCAGCATCGAACTCTTACAACGGCAGCAACCCCTTCTACACATCACCTCGAAGTGAAAAGGGTGAAATGCCCAAGGTCTCTCTGTGTGATGAATCGATTGATAGCTATGCAGCGGCGGTAATGCAAGAGGATATGGATGAGAAGTCACAGTACAATCAAGAGGAGCGTAGCAGCAGTGTAACAAGTGAGGCAACATCGAAAAATACCCAAGAAATGGAACAGGATTTACAGCAAATGGAGGTGGCAACGCAACAGCAGGAAACTTTGCCGGTACAGCAGCAACAGCAGTCACCTCAAATGTCGGTCCATGAGGAGAATGAAGTAGATGAACCTGATTTTCATCCTCCCGTGGTACAAATAGAGGAAGATAACGTAGAAATACAAGTCCCAAATATTAGAAGGGATTCCATAAATTATGCCTGTGCGCCGCCTAAAAAGAGATTAAGGGTTAAGGATAACTGTTATGCTTCGGATAATTTTCCAGATACTAAGGTAGATATTTTTAACCAAAATGAAAGAGAAATAACAAATTTTTAATCTATTTATTTCTATTTTAAAGCCCGATTTAGTGCCCCAACATGATTACGATGGCATCTTCCTGCAAGGCTTACTACCAGAAATGAAGGCCATGGATTTTCGACAAAAAATCATTTTCAAAAGACGTATCTACGAGGTTTTGGGAGAAATCTTTGATAACTCCTCACAGGCCTCCTCAACCACCAGCAATAGTGGTTTAACTCAAACTAACAATGCCTCCTCCTCATCCAGCTCGGCTTCTCCACTACAAACCGTAAATCCCGCAGACTTAACTATGTTACGTAGACTTAACACTCTACTGCAAGAACCCTGTAACAGCCTAAATACCTCCTCTACACCAGCACGTTCCGCCAGCATCTCATCAACTGTAAACTCCTCACCGGCCACTCCTTCTAGCGCGACAGTGCCCATTGCCAAGATAGGAGCTACCACACGATCTTCGGCGAATATGATACGCGGCCGCTTGTCCAATGCAAATGTGGTTATACCCTCGCAGAATGTCAAAGAGGAACCGGAGGGTAATTGACGTTTATTTGGTTCATTTTAGATGTTTTATGTTTTTACGTTTTTTTGTAATAGAATGAATTTGTGTAAATATGTAAATTTTAAGTTTAGTTTCGTAGCGGAAGGAGGAGCATTGAATTAACTAAAGTCATTAGTTTGTAATTTTACTTTTAATTTAAAGATTTAATTAAATAAAATAGTACAATGAAATAACTTTAAAATCTACATAAATCGTTTATTTGTTTGAGTCAATTTAAAAAGTTGGCATCACTGTTTAGAAATGCAACTTTAAGCATGAGGAGGTTAATTTTATATAAGTCTAAATCTCAGGGTATCACAGAACTAGAACTAAACTAAAACTGAACTAGAACTGAACTAGAACTGAACAAGAACTAAACTAGAACTGAACTAGAACTGAACTAGAACTGAACTAGAACTGAACTAGAACTGAACTAGAACTGAACTAGAACTGAACTAGAACTGAACTAGAACTGAACTAGAACTGAACTAGAACTGAACTAGAACTGAACTAGAACTGAACTAGAACTGAACTAGAACTGAACTAGAACTAGAACTGAACTAGAACTGAACTAAAACTGAACTAGAACTAAACTGGAACTGAACTCGTTGGGGATTATATATCCAATTTCTCGTTCTTAGAGTTTTTATAGTAAAACTTTCCATTTGTACATCTGTACATAGTCCGATTTCCCAATCCAATTTTGTAATCGTAGATCCTAAAATAGAATAAAACACTTATGTATGGGTTGAAGCTTCAAAGTCTATTTTGGAACTCCTCGACCGCGTTCAAGGGAGGCCGAGGGTTCCCACTGGTGACGGTAAGGTAACCAACTCTACTGATTCTTTTGAACATCGTTACAATGTGGGCTGCGTTTCGCTGCTCTATCGGCATTGCAATTGTACTTCAGCAAGACCACATTCCTTATAGTACACTGGCCAATTGATCACACTACACACTAGAGAAAATTCGTTCTTTAGGCTTTGGAATAAACTCCCCGCAAAAGTCCGCCTAATTATGATGTTAAAAATTTCAAATCGAATATCCACAAATACTACTCCCTCCATCCTCCTTAACATAACATTTTTTCCTAGATCCATCACAATGCAATGCATATGTAGGGGTCACCCCCTGAGTGTTGGTCATTATTAAAAAAAACATCGAATTTCCCAATCTTAGGTCTTTATATAGTCCAATTTTTCAATCGGATTCTTTCTATACTCAAATTTAAAAATCGTTGATCTTTACATAGTCCAATTTCCCAATCGTAGATTTTTGTTTAGTTCAATTTCCCAATTCTCGAATCGTAGGTTTTTATATAGTCCAATTTCCGAGTCGTTGGTCTCTAAAAAGCTAGATTTTCGAATTGAAGGTCTTTATATACTCCAATTTCCTAATCGTAGGAGGTTTATATGCTCCGAATTCCCAATCGTAGGTTTTTATATGCTCCAAATTCCCAATCGTAGGTCTTTATATATTCCAATTTCACCATCGCAGGTCTTTAAATAGTTAAATTCTCGAATTGTAAATCTTTGCATATCCCAATTTCCTATTCGTATATCTTTATATACTCCAAATTCCCAATTGTAGGCCCTTATGTACTCCTAATACCCAATCGTAGATCTTCATATACTCCAAATTCCCAATTGTAGGTCCTTACATACTCCTAATACCCAATCGTAAATCTTCATATACTCCAAATTCCCAGTTGTAGGTCCTTACATACTTCAAATACCCAATCGTAGAAATTTATATACTCCAAATTCCCAATTGTAAGTCCTTATATACTCCAAATTCCCAATCGTAGGTCTGTATGTACTCCAAATTCCCAATTGTAGGTCTTTATATACTCCAAATTCCCAATTGTAAGTCCTTATATACTCCAAATTCCCAATCGTAGGTCTGTATGTACTCCAAATTCCCAATTGTAGGTCCTTATATACTCCAAATTCCCAATTGTAGCTCCTTATATACTCCAAATACCCAATCGTGGGTCTTCATGTACTCCAAGTTCCCGATCGTAGGTCTTTATATACTCCAAATTCCCAATTGTAAGTCCTTATATACTCCAAATTCCCAATCGTAGGTCTGTATGTACTCCAAATTCCCAATTGTAGGTCCTTATATACTCCAAATTCCCAATTGTAGCTCCTTATATACTCCAAATACCCAATCGTGGGTCTTCATGTACTCCAAGTTCCCGATCGTAGGTCTTTATATACTACAAAATCCCAACTGTAGGTCTTTATATACACCAAATTCCCAATTGTTGGTCTTTATATACTCCAAATACCCAATCGTAGGTCTTTATGTACTCCAAATTCCAAATAGTACGTCCTTATAAACTCCAAATTCCCAATGGTAGGTCCTTATATACCCCAAATTCCCAATTGTAGGTCCTTACATACTCGAATTACCCAATCGTAGGTCTTTATATACTCTAAATTCCCGCTTGTAGGTCTTTATATACTCCAAATTCCCAATTGTAGGTCCTTATGTACTCCTAATACCCAATCGTAGACCTTCATATACTCCAAATTCCCAGTTGTAGGTCCTTACATACTCCAAATACCCAATCGTAGATCTTTATATACTCCAAATTCCCAATTGTAGGTTCTTATATACTTCGAATTCCCAATCGTAGGTCTTTATATACTCCAAATTCACAATTGTAAGTCCTTATATACTCCAAATTCCCAATCGTAGGTCTGTATGTACTCCAACTTCAAAATTGTAGGTCCTTATATATTCCAAATATGATGAAGAAGACCCAATCGTGGGTCTTCATATACTCCAAGTTCCCGATCGTAGGTCTTTATATACTACAAAATCCCAATCGTAGATCTTTATATACTCCAAATTCCCAATTGTAGGTCCTTACATACTCCAAATACCCAGTCGTAGGTCTTTATATACTCCAAATTCCCAATTGTAGGTCCTTATGTACTCCTAATACCCAATCGTAGATCTTCATATATTCCAAATTCCCAATTGTATGTCCTTACATACTCCAAATACCCAATCGTAGATCTTTATATACTCCAAATTCCCAATTGTAGGTCCTTATAAACGCCAAATTCCCAATCGTAGGTCTTTATATACTCCAAAATCCTAATTGTAAGTCCTTACATACTCCAAATACCCAATCATATGTCTTTATATACTCCAAATTCCCAACTGTAGGTCCTTACATACTCCAAATAGCCGATCGTAGGTCTTTATATACTCCAAATACCCAATCGTAGGGTTTTATATACTCCAAATTCCCAATCGTAGGTCTTTATATACTCCAAAATCCTAATTGTAGGTCCTTATATAATCCATATACCCAATCGTAGGTCTTTATATACCCCAAATTCCCAATCGTAGGTCTTTATATACTCCAAATTCTCAATTGTAGGTCCTTATATACTCCATATACCCAATCGTAGGTCTTTATATACTCCAAATTTCCAATCGTAGGTCTTTATATACTAAAAATTCCCAATCGTAGGTCTTTATGTACTTCAAATTTCCAATCGTACATCTTTATATACTAAAAATTCCCAATCGTAGGTCTTTATGTACTTCAAATTTCCAATTGTAGGTCTTTATATACTAAAAATTCCCAAATCGTAGGTCTTTATGTACTTCAAATTTCCAATCGTAGGTCTTTATATACTAAAAATTCCCAATCGTAGGTCTTTATGTACTTCAAATTCCCTATCGTGTGTAGGTGCTTTTAAGTTCCTTTTTGCCTAATCGAAGAGCTAGAATTGCTTCTTTCTCGAAAACTAAAAAAGATCTAGCCAAAACTTTCAAAATTTTTTAGTATTTTATACTTAAAAAATACAACTCTGCCTATTGAATGCCACGATTACACTAACTAAGAGAGTTAAAAGAGTAAATTCTCTTCCTACTAAAGAGTAAGAAAGAGTTAAGAGCTTTTTGAGCTCTTTTTTTTAGAGAACTCTTAAATATTAATCAGAGGAATAGAAAAATGAAGTGCAAATGAAAAATTGAACTTTATATTTACATAATGACAAAAGCAACAACAACAAAAATAATGGGAAAAACTAATGATAATTAACAAGTTTTATGTAACAACAAATAGCAAAAAAATTAAAGATTTTAAGTTATGATTTCTGGAGAGATTATGACAAAAGTACAGTCGAATTTTTCTAAACGAATGATGACAAATAAACGAGGGATTAATGGGGTGAAGAGGTTAAAGCAATAGGGGTTTTAAAGTAAAACTTGTTGAATTTAGTGATCATGATCTTGGTTTAATTTATGGAAAAGGTCTAAGGTCAGGAGTAGAGATAATGAGAAATTATGATAATTCTTGAAACTGGTAGATAATTAATTTAAATATTTGTATATTTTGCTTTTATATTTCGGCGATCTTCAGTGATATTTCTTTGATACATTACAAATTTTCCAAACCAGTTTTTTCCCCATAATAATTTTTATTACGTTTAATTTTATTTCCATTTTTTTCTATAACAATCACTAAATTGTGAAATACCAAACTAATGATCTTGTTTTATTGTCTACATTTATTTCTTAATAGTTTTCTTTAACTCTTTTTGCTGTGCTCATTACGCTCTCAACGTGATCATTTTCTAAATAAATTCAAAATTTATTACACCTCAATTATTTTTAAATGAAACAAGAAAGAATGTTATATTCGGCTGTGCCGAATCTTATATACCCACCATCAAGTTGTGTTAAATTTAGAAACATATCTCATATATCTACGAGGCTGCAGCAAATTCAAAACGTGGACCAAATTGGAAAAAAGTTGTTACGCTAGTTGTCATTGTTGGTAAAATATTTGGAATAACTTCGGTTGCAGTAGCTTTATAGTTCAACATTCAAAAGTATGTAAGTGGTTTCCCTAGTATTTATTTACTTTGAACAAAATTCGTTATCACAACCGGGTATGGTTTTACATTAATAAGTTGTTAAATACTTTTCCTTTAGCTTAACATTTAGTTAGGATAAAGAAGTTGATAGTAATACGACTGGTCCATATATTTTGTAAGGAGGTCCTAATGCATCTACCATATACATAATCTTAATATTCTGCTTGTACTTCCGAATCATTTTGATTGTAGATATAAAAAAGGGGATGTAATATAAATATATAAGAATTATAGCCAAATGTTGACCGATTGTAACAAAATTTCACACACTGGCTGGTATTTATACAGGGCTTATTCTTGCAAAATTTAGTGGCAATAGCTGTCACAGCTTCTAATTTAATAGCTTTTAACTGGTCCTTGCTAAACATTTTTTGGTTTCCGGGAGTGTTTTTTATATGAAAGCTATAGTCAAATATGGACCAATTCCTATAAAATTTGATATACTGACCAATAGTTGCATAAAACTTTGCTATACTAAATTTAGTCGTCATAGCTATCACAATTGTACTCAATTTATCAGCATTTATGTGTTTCCCGGGGCGGGGTTATATGGGAGCTCTAACTAAATGTGAACCGATTTCGCCCATTTTCAGTACACAACTTTTGTTACATATCGGAAATACTTTTGTAAAATTTTGTCTCTCTAGCTTTTGTAGTTAAGGAGCTGTCGCGCTTTTATCTGACGGACATAAATCTCCTTTTCTTTTTGTATTTTTGGGTTTCTGTAAGTTTTTTATATGGGAGCTATGGTCAAATGGTGACCGATTGTAACAAAATTTTGCACACTGACTGGCATTCACATAAGACTTCCTTTTGCAAAATTTTGTTGCTGTAGCCCTTTCAGTTAAGGCGCTATCGCGCTTTTATCTAACGGACAGACGGACATAAACCCCCTTTTCTTTTTGTATTTTTGTGTTTCCGTAAGTTCTTTATATGGGAGCTATGGTCAAATGGTGACCGATTGTGACAAAATTTTGCACACTGGCTGGTATTCACATAAGACTTATTTGTGCTAAATTTGGTGGCGAAAGCTATTACATTTTAGCATTTATTGGCATTTAAGTGAATTTCAGGTGGAATTTTGGCTGTTTCCGTATGTTTTTTATATGGGAGCTATGGAAAACTTCTAGATACCAAATTTTGTCATCATAGCTATTATAATTTGTCAGTTATTAGCAAATAAGCGACTAGTCTTGACGAGGTTATACGGGAGCTATGGTCAAATGTTAACCGATTTTGCCCAATTTCAATAGCAACATTTTCTCATAAATGAAGAATGTTTTTGCTAAGTTTCAGTGAGCTAGCTCCTTTCGTTTAGGCGTTATCGTGATTTCAACAGACAGACAGACAGACAGACGGACAGACAGACGGACAGACAGACGGACATCGCTCAATCGTCTTAGAATTTCATAAGGATTCAGAATATATATCGTTTTTGATTTTTGAGCCAATATTAAGGAAATTACAAACGGAATGACAATCTCAATATACCCCCCATTCTTTTTGATGGTGGGTATAAAAAAGGGGATGTAATATAAATATATAAGAATTATAGCCAAATGTTGACCGATTGTAACAAAATTTCACACACTGGCTGGTATTTATACAGGGCTTATTCTTGCAAAATTTAGTGGCAATAGCTGTCACAGCTTCTAATTTAATAGCTTTTAACTGGTCCTTGCTAAACATTTTTTGGTTTCCGGGAGTGTTTTTTATATGAAAGCTATAGTCAAATATGGACCAATTCCTATAAAATTTGATATACTGACCAATAGTTGCATAAAACTTTGCTATACTAAATTTAGTCGTCATAGCTATCACAATTGTACTCAATTTATCAGCATTTATGTGTTTCCCGGGGCGGGGTTATATGGGAGCTCTAACTAAATGTGAACCGATTTCGCCCATTTTCAGTACACAACTTTTGTTACATATCGGAAATACTTTTGTAAAATTTTGTCTCTCTAGCTTTTGTAGTTAAGGAGCTGTCGCGCTTTTATCTGACGGACAGACGGACATAAATCTCCTTTTCTTTTTGTATTTTTGGGTTTCTGTAAGTTTTTTATATGGGAGCTATGGTCAAATGGTGACCGATTGTAACAAAATTTTGCACACTGACTGGCATTCACATAAGACTTCCTTTTGCAAAATTTTGTTGCTGTAGCCCTTTCAGTTAAGGCGCTATCGCGCTTTTATCTAACGGACAGACGGACATAAACCCCCTTTTCTTTTTGTATTTTTGTGTTTCCGTAAGTTCTTTATATGGGAGCTATGGTCAAATGGTGACCGATTGTGACAAAATTTTGCACACTGGCTGGTATTCACATAAGACTTATTTGTGCTAAATTTGGTGGCGAAAGCTATTACATTTTAGCATTTATTGGCATTTAAGTGAATTTCAGGTGGAATTTTGGCTGTTTCCGTATGTTTTTTATATGGGAGCTATGGTTAAATGTGAACCGATTTCGATGAAATTTTATATGCTGCCTAGTGCTTATGGAAAACTTCTAGATACCAAATTTTGTCATCATAGCTATTATAATTTGTCAGTTATTAGCAAATAAGCGACTAGTCTTGACGAGGTTATACGGGAGCTATGGTCAAATGTTAACCGATTTTGCCCAATTTCAATAGCAAAATTTTCTCATAAATGAAGAATGTTTTTGCTAAGTTTCAGTGAGCTAGCTCCTTTCGTTTAGGCGTTATCGTGATTTCAACAGACAGACAGACAGACAGACAGACAGACAGACAGACGGACAGACAGACGGACAGACAGACGGACATCGCTCAATCGTCTTAGAATTTCATAAGGATTCAGAATATATATCGTTTTTGATTTTTGAGCCAATATTAAGGAAATTACAAACGGAATGACAATCTCAATATACCCCCCATTCTTTTTGATGGTGGGTATAAAAAGCTATTGATCACTCTTCAAATTTTTATTAATATTAAGTAAATACTCGCATATGTGAGATCTTTTCTCTCTATTTATCTCTTCCTCTCTCGGATTTCAATACACGATTAACTCGAATGTGTGAGAGCCAGAGAGTGGTAGAGCCCCTAATGATAGATCAATGTTTCATCAACAATGATTCTCCGAAGACAAAAACAATTATCAAGCAACAGCAGCAACAGGCAGGCAGGCAAAATGTAAATGATGACAAAACAATAATGATGAATAAGAAGGAGAGAAGCAAAAGGGGAGCAGAACAAATTCATAAAAGAAACTAGCAAACAGTCACTTTTAGCCAAGTTGGTGGCATTGCACAGTGGGTTAGAAATAATTCTTTAGCGAAAAACTACCAAACATTTCTATGAGAGCAAATTTTATATTAAATATTTCTAAAGAAAAGAACATTTTTTAAAAAGATCCTATAAAACTAAGAAATTAAGAAAAAATCCTATAAAATTACGAAAATTTTAAAAAAAGTCCTATAAAAATAAAAAAAAAAATCCTATAAAAATACGAAATTTTAAAAAAATTCCTATAAAAATAAGATTTTTTTTAATTTCCTATAAAAATAAGAAAATTTTAAATAATTTCCTATAAAAATAAGAAATTTTTGAAAAAATTCCTATAAAATAAGAAATTTTTAAAAAAATTTCCAATAAAAATAAGAAACTTTTGAAAAATTTCCTATAAAAATAAAAAATGTTTTTAAAATGTTCTATAAAAATAAGAAATTTTTAAAAAATAAGACATTTTTAACAAAATTCCTATAAAAATAAGAACTATATAAAATTTCCTCTAAAAATAAGAAATTTTCAAAAAATTTCCAATAAAAATAAGAAGTTTTTAAAAACTTTCCTATAAAATAAGAAATTTTTAAAAAAATTCCTATAAAAATAAGAAATTTAAAAAAAAATCCTATAAAAATAAGAATTTTTTAAAAAATTTCCTATAAAAATAAGAAATTTTAAAAATATTTCCTATAAAAATAAGAAATTTTTGGAAAAAATTCCTATAAAATAAGAAATTTTTAAAAAATTTTATATAAAAACAAGAAATTTTTAAAAATGTTCCTATAAAAATAAAAAAAAAATCCTATAAAAACAGGAAAATTTTTAAGAATTTCTAATAAAAATAAGAAATTTAAAAAAAAATTCCCATAAAAATAAGAAATTGTTAAAAAATTTCCTATAAAAACAAGAAATTTTAAAAAAATTTCCTATAAAAAAGAAATTTTAAAAAATTTCCAATGAAAATAAGAAATTTAAAAAAAATTTCCTATAAAAATTATAATTTTTTTATAGGAAATTATAAAAATAAGAAATTAAAAAAATTCTATAAAATTCTATAAAGATAAGAAATTTTTAAAAAATTTCCTCTAAAAATAAGAAATTTTTAAAACATTTCCTATAGAAATACAATTTTTTTTTTAAATTTCCTATAAAAATAAAAAATTGTTAAAAAAATGTTCTATGAAAATAATAAAGTTTGAAAAAATAAGAAACTTTTAAAAAATTTCCTATAAAAATAAGAAATTTTTAAAAAAGTTCCTATAAAAATAAGAATTTAAGAAAATCCTACAAAAAAAAGAAATTTAAAAAAAAAAATCCTATAAAAATAAGAAATTTTTAAAAAATTTCATGTAGAAATAATAATATTTTTCAAAATTTCGTATAAAATAAGAAATTTTTAAAAAATTTCCTATAAAAACAGGAAATTTTTGAAAAATATCCTCTAAAAAAAGGAAATTTTTAAAAATTTTTTTATAAAAATAAGAAATTTTTAAAAAATTTCCTATAAAAATAAGAAACTTTTAAAAAATTTCCATTAAAAATAAGAAAATTTTAAAAAAGTTCCTATAAAAATAAGAATTTAAGAAAATCTCACAAAAAAAAAGAAATTTAAAAAAAAATTCATATAAAAATAAGACATTTTTAAAAAATTTCATATAGAAATAATAAAATTTTTCAAAATTTCGTATAAAATAAGAAATTTTTGAAAAATATCCTCTAAAAATAAGAAATTTTTCAAAATTTTCTTATAAAAATAAGAAATTTTTCAAAATTTTCTTATAAAAATAAGAAATTTTTCAAAATTTTCTTATAAAAATAAGAAATTTTTCAAAATTTTCTTACAAAAATAAGAAATTTAAAAAAAATTTCCTATAAAAATAAGAAATTAAAAAAAAATTTCCTATAAAAATAAGAAATTTAAAAAAAATTTCCTATAAAAATAAGAAATTTTAAAATTAAAATTTCCTATAAAAAATAGGAAATTTTTGCAAAATTTCCTATAAAAAATAGGAAATTTTTGAAAAATTTCCTATAAAAAATAGGAAATTTTTGAAAAATTTCCTATAAAAAATAGGAAATTTTTGAAAAATTTCCTATAAAAAATAGGAAATTTTTGAAAAATTTCCTATAAAAAATAGGAAATTTTTGAAAAATTTCCTATAAAAAATAGGAAATTTTTGAAAAATTTCCTATAAAAAATAGGAAATTTTTGAAAAATTTCCTATAAAAAATAGGAAATTTTTGAAAAATTTCCTATAAAAAATAGGAAATTTTTGAAAAATTTCCTATAAAAAATAGGAAATTTTTGAAAAATTTCCTATAAAAAATAGGAAATTTTTGAAAAATTTCCTATAAAAAATAGGAAATTTTTGAAAAATTTCCTATAAAAAATAGGAAATTTTTGAAAAATTTCCTATAAAAAATAGGAAAATTTTGAAAAATTTCCTATAAAAAATAGGAAATTTTTGAAAAATTTCCTATAAAAAATAGGAAATTTTTGAAAAATTTCCTATAAAAAATAGGAAATTTTTGAAAAATTTCCTATAAAAAATAGGAAATTTTTGAAAAATTTCCTATAAAAAATAGGAAATTTTTGAAAAATTTCCTATAAAAAATAGGAAATTTTTGAAAAATTTCCTATAAAAAATAGGAAATTTTTGAAAAATTTCCTATAAAAAATAGGAAATTTTTGAAAAATTTCCAATAAAAAATAGGAAATTTTTGAAAAATTTCCTATATAGGAAAAAATTTCTTATTTTTATAGAAAATTTTTCAAAAATTTCTTATTTTTATAGAAAATTTTTAAAAAATTTCTTATTTTTGTTAGATTTTATATAAACTTATAGTTTGAGCCCACTGTGCATTGATGTCATTTCATTCAGCCGGTCTATACACATTCGTACGCAAACATATTCCCCACAAATAAATACGACATTCAATAAAAAATTATCAGTGAGCCCTAACTCTTTAAGAGAGCGCCTGAAATTTAAGAGAGTTAAAGCATTGAATTGTTTTTGATATTTCATTTGGTTCCGAAGAAACGAGTGATGTTGATGTTAATATTCCACGAAGAGTTTAACAAATGAGAGTGTAGAGAGCGAGTGACGAGCTTTACACGAGATCTTTTAATGGTATTTGTTATTATTATTACTTTTGTATAATTTTTTCATTAAACCAGCAACAAAAACAACTTCGATTTTTAGTTAATTCTGGGCTCTCGCATGGAGTAGAAGTAGAAATAATTCAAGTGTAAGCCAAAGTCTTAAAGAAAAAAGTGTTAATGATTTTTTTTTCTTTTGTACACGGCGAATATTAAGACAAAAAAACAAGTTAATTTGTTGTTTTTGGTGTAATCAAAAAACAGAAATAAAAAGCTTTTCATTGCAAAAAACAAACAAAATCACAGCATAGTGATCTTTTCACCACAAAAAGCCGAAATACCCATAACAAAATTAAGGAACATGTACACAAAATTTGTTAATGTTATCACTTCGACTAAATTCAAAAGGGGAATTTCAAAATTTTAGAATTGAAAATTCATTCAAAGCGTTTTTTAACAGCAACAACAATAATAATGAGTTTTAACGTAACAGATGATTATGGTGATGATTAAGAAAAAAGAAGAAAAAAAAATATGGTTGAAGCGCAAGAATTTGAAAAAAGCTAAAATATAAATGTATGATCGTGTGTGTGGCTGTGTCTCTCTGTGTGTGAATGTATCTCAAACTTTAAGTGTTGGTGTCTCAATGTAATAAAAATGTGAACAGAAAAATTATCATTTTGGTATGATAGATACAAATTACTCAGACTAGTAATAGATTTATTTTTTATTAAAAAAAAAGGCTTAAGACAGAGATGGGAAAGTGGAAATTAATCTAAGGAAATTTTTTAAAAATTTCTTATTTAATAGGAAATTTTTCAAAAATTTCTTATTTTTATAAGAAATTTTTTATTTTTATAGGAAATTTTTCAAAAATTTCCTATTTTTATAGGAAATTTTTCAAAAATTTCCTATTTTTATAGGAAATTTTTCAAAAATTTCCTATTTTTATAGGAAATTTTTCAAAAATTTCCTATTTTTATAGAAAATTTTTCAAAAATTTCCTATTTTTATAGGAAATTTTTCAAAAATTTCCTATTTTTTAGGAAATTTTTCAAAAATTTCCTATTTTTATAGGAAAATTTTCGAAAATTTCCTATTTTATAGGAAATTTTTCAAAAATTTCCTATTTTTATAGGAAATTTTTCAAAAATTTTTGAATTTTTGAATTTTTCAAAAATTTTTGAAAAATTTCCTATAAAAATAGGAAATTTTTGAAAAATTTCCTATAAAAATAGGAAATTTTTGAAAAATTTCCTATAAAAATAAGAAATTTTTGAAAAATTTCCTATAAAAATAGGAAATTTTTGAAAAATTTCTTATAAAAATAGGAAATTTTTGAAAATTTTTCTATAAAAATAAAAAATTTCTTATAAAAATTAGAAATTTTTGAAAAATTTCCTATAAAAATAAGAAAATTAAAAAAAAATCCTATAAAAATAAGAAATTTTGAAAAAATTTCCTATAAAAATAAGAAATTTTTAAAAAATTTCCTATAAAAATAACAAATTTTTGATAAATTTCATATAAAAATAAAAAATTGCAATATTTCCTATAAAAATAGTATTTTTTTTTAATTTCCCATAAAAAAAGAAAATTTTTGGAAAATTTCAGATCAAAATAAAAATTTTTGAGAAAATTTTTGAAAAAATTCATGTTTATCTTTCAAAAATTTCATATTTTTTTTAGAAATTCTTCAAAAATCTCTCATTTTCAAACATTTTTTATTTTATAAGAAAATTTTAAAAAATTTCTTATTTTTATAAGAAATATTTTAAGAATTTCTTATTTTTAAAAGAAATTTTTCAAAAATTTCTTATTTTTATAAGAAATTTTTTAAAAATTTCTTGTTTTTAAAAGAAATTTTTCAAAATTTTCTTATTTTTAATAGATCTATTCAAAAATTTCTTATTTTTATAAGAAATTTTTTAAAAGTTTCTTATTCTTATTAGAAATTTTTAAAAAATTTCATATTTTTATTAGAAATTTTTAAAAAATTTTTTATTTTTATAAAAAATTTGCACAAATTTATAATTTATAAGAAACTTTGCAAAAATTTATAATTTATAAGAAATTTTGCAAAAATTTTTAACTTATAAGAAATTTTTCAAAAATTTCTTATTTTTATAAGAAATTTTTCAAAGATTTCTTTTTTTATAGGAAATTTTTCAAAATATTCTTATTTGTATAAGAAATGTTTCAAAAGTTTCTTAATTTAATAAGAAATTTTTCAAGAATTTCTTATTTATATTAGATCTATTCAAAAATTTCTTATTTTTCGAAAATTTCTTATTTTTTCAAAAATTTCTTTTATTGAAAGAATTTTTTTATCTTTATTAGAAATTTTGCAAACATTTTTTATCTTTATTAGAAATTTTGCAAAAATTTTATATTTATAAGAAATTTTTCAAAAATTTCTTATTTTTATAGGAAATTTTTAAAAAATTCTTATTTTTAAAATGATTTTTTCAAAAATTTCTTATTTTTATAAGATTTTTTTTTTTAATTTCTTATTTTTATAAGAATTTTTTCATAAATTTCTTAGTTTTATAAGAATTTTTCCAAAAATATCTATTTTTATTAGAAATTTTTTAAAAATTGCTTATTTTTATAGGAAAATTTTGGAAAATTTCCTTTTTTTATAGAAAACTTTTCAAAAGTTTCCTATTTTTTAGCAGTTGTTTTTTATAGGAAATTATTATTTATTTGATAGGAAATTTTTAAAAATTTTATTATTTTTATAGGTAATTTTTTAAAATTTATTATTTTTATAGAAAATTTGTCAAAAATTTATTCACTTTATAGGAAATTTTTCAATATAACTAATTTTCTAATTTCTATGAAAATGTTATATGAAAAATTTCTTATATCAAAATTCATTGAATTAGCATTCCCATCTCTGCTCATTTATGTGGTGAATATGTTGTTATAGTTGTTTTTGTTGTTATTACTTACACGAATGTTGTTGATATTTTGTCGCCGTTGCCGAGTGTTCAATCAATGTTCGTTTCCATTGCTTGTGGTGTATTTCAATTCGGTCGCGACCACGATCATCACGATGACGATCATTGTGATGATGAATGTATTTTACTTAATTATGATTATAAAAATACGAAAATGATAAAGCAAAACTAGCAATAAGAAAACATTGTTTACACACGATCAGTGCGCGGCACTCTCAGTCTTCGTGATATACTTGAAGAAGAGTAGAAATATAAACAGAGCGAAATATGTAAAAATAAACAAACTTCAAAAAATAAAATCTCAAAATATGTAAAACTGGATTGAACATTTTTGAAACCAAGTGATAAAATTTGTCTGTTTGAATAGTGAGAAAGTTGGAGTGAAGTCGGCTTAAAAAATGAAGAGATTACAAAATGGATATAAATAAGATTTTTTTTTGAAAATTTTGTTTCTTATTTTTACAGGAAATTTTTCAAAAATTTCTTATTTTTATAGGAAATTTTTCAAAAATTTCTTATTTTTATAGGAAATTTTTCAAAAATTCTTATTTTTACAGGAAGTTTTTCAAAAATTTCTTATTTTTATAGGAAAATTTTAAAAAATTTATTTTTGTAGGAATTTCTTCAAAAAATTCTTATTTTTATAGGAAATTTTTCAAAAATTTCTTATTTTTATAGGAAATTTTTCAAAATTTCTTATTTTTATAGGAAATTTTTCAAAAATTTCTTATTTTTATAAGAAATTTTTCAAAAATTTCTTATTTTTATAGGAAATTTTTCAAAAATTTCTTATTTTTATAGGGAATTTTTTTTAAAAATTTCTTATTTTTATAGGAAAATTTTCAAAAATTTCTTATTTTTATAGGAAATTTTTCAAAAATTTCTTATTTCTATAAAAAATTTCTTATTTTTATATAAAATTTTTCAAAAGTTTCTTATTTTTATAAAAAAAATTTTCAAAAATTTTTTATTTTTATAGAATTTTTTTTTTAAAATTTCTTATTTTTATAGGAAATTTTTCAAAAATTTCTTATTTTTATAGGGAATTTTTCAAAAATTTCTTATTTTTATAGGGAATTTTTCAAAAATTTCTTATTTTTATAGGGAATTTTTCAAAAATGTCTTATTTTTATAGGGAATTTTTCAAAAATTTCTTATTTTTACAGGAAATTTTTGAAATTCAAATTTTTTTTTTATTTATTTTATAGGAAATTTTTTTTTTAAATTTTTTATTTCTATAGGAATTTTTTCAAAAATTTTTTTCAGAAATTTTTAAAAAATTTCTTATTCTTTTAGGAAGTTTTTCAAAAATTTCTTATTTTTAAGGACATTTTTCAAAAATGTCTTATCTTTATAGGAAATTTTTCAAAAATTTTTTATTTTTTTAAGAAATTTATCAAAAATGTATTTTTTTTTAACAAATTTTTCAAAAAATGTCTTATTTTTTAGGAAAATTTTCGAAAATTTGTTATTTTTATAGGAAATTTATTAAGAATTTTTTACTATAGCAAATTTTTAAAAATTTCTTGTGTTTATAACAATTTTTCAAAAATTTCTTATTTTATAGGAAAATCTTCCGAAACTTCTTATTTTTATAGGAAACTTTTTAAAAATTTCTTATTTTTATAGAAAATTTTCAAAAATTTATTTTTTTATAGGCAATTCTTCAAAAATTTCTAATTTTTCAAAATTTTTTTTATTTTTATAGCAAATTTTTCAAAAATTTCTTATTTTAAAAGGAAATTTTTCAAAAATTTCATATTTTTTTATAGGAAGATTTTCAAAAATTTCTTATTTTTATAGGAAATTTTTTAAAAATTTCTTATTTTTATAGGGAATTTTTCAAAAATTTTCTATTTTTATAGGAAATTTTTCAAAAATTTCTTATTTTTAAGGAATTTTTTTCAAGATTTTCTTATTTTTATAGCAAAGTTTTCAAAAATTTCTTATTTTTATGGGAAATTTTTAAAAAAATTCATATTTGTATAGGAAGTTTTTCAAAAATTTTCAAATTTTATAGAAAAATTTTCAAAAATTTAAAAATTTTATAGGAAATTTTTCAAAAATTTCCTTTTTTTATAGGACAATAGAAATTTTCTAATGTTATAGGAAATTTTCAAAACTTTTCTAATTTTATAGGAAACTTTTAAAAAATTTTTGATTTTATAGGAAATTTTTCAAAAATTTTCTAATTTTATAAGAAATTTTTAAAAAATTTCTTAATTTTTTTAAGAAGTTTTTCAAAATTTCTTAATTTTTTTAAGAAGTTTTTCAAAATTTCTTATTTTTATACAAAATTTTTTAAAAGCTTCTTTTTTGATAGGAAATTTTTCAAACATTTCTTATTTTTATACGAAGTTTTTCAAACATTTTTATTGGAAAGTTTTCAAAAATTTCTTATTTTTATATGAAATTTTAATTTTATGCCAAATTTTTTAAAAATTTCGTTTTTCAAAAGAATTTTTTAAAAATTTGAAAAATTTCTGATATTTTCAAAAATTTCTTATTTTTTTTACGAATTTTTTCAAAAATTCTTATTTTTTTAGGAAATTTTTTAAAAATTTCTTATTTTACAGGAAATTTTTCAAAAATTTCTTCTTTTTTTTGAAAATTTGTTATTTTTACATGCAATTTTTAAAAAATTTCTTATTTTTACATGCAATTTTTCAAAAATTTCTTATTTTTATAGCAAATTTTTAAAAAATTTCTTATTTTTATATAAAATTTTTCAAAAGTTTCTTATTTTTATAAAAAAAATTTTCAAAAATTTTTTATTTTTATAGAATTTTTTTTTTAAAATTTCTTATTTTTATAGGAAATTTTTCAAAAATTTCTTATTTTTATAGGGAATTTTTCAAAAATTTCTTATTTTTATAGGGAATTTTTCAAAAATTTCTTATTTTTATAGGGAATTTTTCAAAAATGTCTTATTTTTATAGGGAATTTTTCAAAAATTTCTTATTTTTACAGGAAATTTTTGAAATTCAAATTTTTTTTTTATTTATTTTATAGGAAATTTTTTTTTTAAATTTTTTATTTCTATAGGAATTTTTTCAAAAATTTTTTTCAGAAATTTTTAAAAAATTTCTTATTCTTTTAGGAAGTTTTTCAAAAATTTCTTATTTTTAAGGACATTTTTCAAAAATGTCTTATCTTTATAGGAAATTTTTCAAAAATTTTTTATTTTTTTAAGAAATTTATCAAAAATGTATTTTTTTTTAACAAATTTTTCAAAAAATGTCTTATTTTTTAGGAAAATTTTCGAAAATTTGTTATTTTTATAGGAAATTTATTAAGAATTTTTTACTATAGCAAATTTTTAAAAATTTCTTGTGTTTATAACAATTTTTCAAAAATTTCTTATTTTATAGGAAAATCTTCCGAAACTTCTTATTTTTATAGGAAACTTTTTAAAAATTTCTTATTTTTATAGAAAATTTTCAAAAATTTATTTTTTTATAGGCAATTCTTCAAAAATTTCTAATTTTTCAAAATTTTTTTTATTTTTATAGCAAATTTTTCAAAAATTTCTTATTTTAAAAGGAAATTTTTCAAAAATTTCATATTTTTTTATAGGAAGATTTTCAAAAATTTCTTATTTTTATAGGAAATTTTTTAAAAATTTCTTATTTTTATAGGGAATTTTTCAAAAATTTTCTATTTTTATAGGAAATTTTTCAAAAATTTCTTATTTTTAAGGAATTTTTTTCAAGATTTTCTTATTTTTATAGCAAAGTTTTCAAAAATTTCTTATTTTTATGGGAAATTTTTAAAAAAATTCATATTTGTATAGGAAGTTTTTCAAAAATTTTCAAATTTTATAGAAAAATTTTCAAAAATTTAAAAATTTTATAGGAAATTTTTCAAAAATTTCCTTTTTTTATAGGACAATAGAAATTTTCTAATGTTATAGGAAATTTTCAAAACTTTTCTAATTTTATAGGAAACTTTTAAAAAATTTTTGATTTTATAGGAAATTTTTCAAAAATTTTCTAATTTTATAAGAAATTTTTAAAAAATTTCTTAATTTTTTTAAGAAGTTTTTCAAAATTTCTTAATTTTTTTAAGAAGTTTTTCAAAATTTCTTATTTTTATACAAAATTTTTTAAAAGCTTCTTTTTTGATAGGAAATTTTTCAAACATTTCTTATTTTTATACGAAGTTTTTCAAACATTTTTATTGGAAAGTTTTCAAAAATTTCTTATTTTTATATGAAATTTTAATTTTATGCCAAATTTTTTAAAAATTTCGTTTTTCAAAAGAATTTTTTAAAAATTTGAAAAATTTCTGATATTTTCAAAAATTTCTTATTTTTTTTACGAATTTTTTCAAAAATTCTTATTTTTTTAGGAAATTTTTTAAAAATTTCTTATTTTACAGGAAATTTTTCAAAAATTTCTTCTTTTTTTTGAAAATTTGTTATTTTTACATGCAATTTTTAAAAAATTTCTTATTTTTACATGCAATTTTTCAAAAATTTCTTATTTTTATAGCAAATTTTTAAAAAATTTCTTATTTTTATAGCAAATTTTTAAAAATTTCTTGTTTTTTAGGGAAATATTTTGAAAATGGGTTATTTTGATAAGAATTTTTTTAAAAATTTGTTATTTTTATGGGAAATTTTTCAAAATTTTCTTATTTTTATAGGAAGCATTGGTTTTATTTTTATAGGAAATTTATGAAGAATTTTGTATTTTTATAGCAAATTTTTAAAGAATTTCTTATTTTTTTTTAGGAAATTTGTCAAAAATTTCTTATTTTTATAGGAAATTTTTTCAAAAATTTCTTATTTTTCTCGGAAATTTTTCAAAAATTTCTTATTTTTTTTCGGAAATTTTTCAAAAATTTCTAATTTTTATGGGTATTTAAAAAAAAAAATTATAAACTTTTCAGTGTTTTTTTTTCTTAAAATTTAAGATGTCTTAAGAAAATGTTTCAAAATTAACATAAACTCTAAAAAATCTTTTTGAAAAAGTGTTTTACAAACTTAATAAAAACTCTACTTATTTGAAACTACTTAAAATCCCACACAAAAACTGTGATAACACAACAAATTTAAGAGCAAATCTATAAAAAAAACCCACTTGAAAATAAAAGAAAAACTTTTTGATAATAACAACAAAAATGCCGCCCAAACGTGAACCCTCAAACTCAAGCAACAACAATGAAACTCCTTCCACATCGACCACCACAACAATAGCAGCAGGCAACTCTACCCAATCAGCCAACAATTCAACAGCAACTTCACCCTCAACAAATGGTGGTAACACCGCCCCAAGTTATGCAGCCGGAGTAACAACGGCCTCTGGTCTGCCGGTCCTTATAGCTGATGTAGCCGCTGAACAAAGGACCGTAGCCTATCAGGCTAATGCCAAATTATGCCGCCTAGTGCGTAAATGTCCCTGGATGTATGATAGGAATCATCATAATTATGCTAAAAAGCATATATTGGATAAATCTTGGTGTAAAATAGCCCGGGAATGTAATGACTCAGGTAAGAAATATTTAATTATTAACAATCCCCTCCTCTTTACATTAGAATTTTACACAAAAACATTAAATTTGAAATGTTCGAAACAAAATTTATTTCACAAATTTATCAGTTTTTTTTATGGAATCTTTATAAAGAGTAATCTGTAACCTAGACGCTCTCTTTCTCACTGTCTCTTGCCTTTAAAAAAGCTAAAACCTTTTTACTTTTCAAAACTAAACTCTTGATTTTGAAAGCAAAAACAATTTGTTTCAATATCATGCGTTTTTTTTTCTTCAACTAAAAGAGTAAGAAAAAATACTAGTAAAAAAATGATTAGAATAAATTGAAAAATACAATTTATTCCATTCATTTGTTTATTACTATTTTTTCTTTCTCTCTTTATTTTTTTCTTTTTATTTCTAATTACTCGTTTCTCGGCTGATGTGATAATGAATCACTCTAAAAATTTTTCTTGTAAGAGCTCCCCACATGTTTTTTTTTCTTCGAATAGCAAAAGCAACAAAAATTGAATACCTGTTGCTTGTTTAAGAGAGAAATCCGTTAGTTTGTTACTCTCTTTCGTTTTGTTTTGGTTTTAACTCTTCATTTTTTCTTTTGAGGAAGTGTGTAAGCGTGTGTATGTTTGTTTATTTTCTTGTTTTCTTCTTACAAGAGAGTGATACTAAAATTGTGCTTTTGCTTGCTTTTATTTTGTGTTTTTTTTTGTGACAGCAACTATGAAAAACAGAGTAGCCAGATGATTTTTTTTTAGGAAATAGAGTTATCATTAGTTTCTAAATAAGGGAAAAAGGGGAAATTTAAAAAGTCTTTAAGGAACATGTTAATTACAGTGCACTCACGATACAATGGACTAATCAAAACGAAGGCAATTCAAGTGTCAGCAACCTTTAGGCACGTTTGATAAGGAATTTAACTATCTATGGGTTAAATTTAAATCAGGAAACATTTTTTGGATGGGTCAAGGAACTCGTACCCGAAACTCGGACTTTTTTACGCAATACACGTCATTCGTGCTAGAGCTAATTCTACATGATCGATTGGCCGGTAGACCAAACAATACACTACAGAGAAAAATCGTTATTTAACCGTACAGTTAGTATGTGGACAACACAATGCATCGCATAAGTAGGGGTCATCCCCGGATTGCTGGTCCTAAATTAAAAAAAACTTTCTCCAATTTCGTATTCCAAGTTTTAAAAGATTTTCTTCTACTTGATCTTTCCATCGAAGTTTTGGACGCCCTCTTCTAAGAGTTCCCACAGGATCATTATCGAACACTTTCGCAAAGCATGTCCTAGCCAACGCAGCCGCTATTGCTTAATGCGTTTTACTATGTCGATGTCAGCGTATAACTCATACCATTCAGGGTAGTAAGTGTCTATGTATCGGATGGTCAAATTTCAAGGGCCGATGTTGATTTTGAATAAAACACAAACTATTTAGGAAATTATTGTAATTTTATTTTATTATGATATATTAGTATTACTCAATTATGTATGGAACAAAATATCGGCCAAATGGGCGCTGCGACCACGGCGTCACACCTCCAACCGATGGTCCAAATTTTCGATGACCCTTAGGCATAATGGAGGTTCTATGCCGTTAATGTGCCGTATTATCTCATCCTTTAGCTCTTGAATTGTTGCTGGCTTATCGACGTACATCTTTTCTTTCAAATAACCCCAAAGATGACCCTTAGGCATAATGGCGGTTCTATGCCGTTAATGTGCCGTATTATCTCATCCTTTAGATCTTGAATTATTGCTGGCTTATCGACGTACACCTTTTCTTTCAAATAACCCCAAAGAAAAAAGTCCAACGGTGTCAAATCACATGATCTTGGCGGCCAATTGACATCGCCATTAAGTGAGATAATATGGCCATTGAATTTGTTGCGCAAAAGAGCCATTGTTTCGTTAGCTGTGTGGCAAGTGGCACCGTCCTGCTGAAACCACATATCGTCCACATCCATATCTTCCAATTCGGGCCATAACAAGTACGTTATTATCTCACGATAGCGAACACCATTCACAGTAACTGCCTGACCGGCCTCATTTTGGAAAAAATACGACCCGATTATGCCGCCAGCCCATAAACCGCACCAAACAGTCACACTTTGTGGGTGTATTGGTTTTTCGACAATCACTCTTGGATTCTCATTCGCCCAAATGCGGCAAATGTGCCTCATCACTGAAGATGATTTTCTTAGAAAATTGATCATCCACTGTTGCCATTTCTTGCCACCATTCTGCCCATCCACGAAGCTTGGAATGGTCAAGAGGCTTTAGTTCTTGAGCCAATTGCACCTTTTAAGCCTGGAAATTCAAGTCTTTATGCATAATGTTCATCAACGACGAGCGTGAGAGGTGCAATTGTTGGGCACGCCAACGAGTTGAGGTGGACGGCTCTTCAGCCACACTATCGCGAACAGCAGCAATATTTTCTGCAGTACGAGCTGTACGAGCATGCACTGGTGTTCTTACATCTTCTACATACCTGGTTTGCTCGAATTTTTCCATGATTTTTGCGATTGTACACACATTTGGACGATCAAATTGACCAAAAAAATCACGAAGTCCACGATATGCATTTTGATTTGAACGCCTATTTTCATAATAAGTCTGGATAACTTTAACACGTTGTTGGATTGTGTATCTATCCATGGTTCAAATTGAGTAAGTCTGAAATAGAGAAATGTCAAATAAAATTCGGAAAAAAAAACTTGGCGTTCAGGTGTGGTTCACATTCAACATCGGCCCTTACAATTTAACCACCCTGCACATCTTCGAAAACCTTCTCTCTTCCATCGCTATGCTTTTTTTCAAAATTACCGTTCCTGAAACATTTAAACCACTCTCGGCACATTCTTCCACTAATAGAAGCCTTCCCATAGTTATTTAAAAGCATTCCATGAGCTTTATCCCCAGATTTCTTCATATTAAAGGAGAAAATTTAAAAATTCCCTTATGTGGTGGAAATTTGGTTCGTAAGCTGACATTCATTCGATAAAGCCTCATCCGCAGATTTCTTCATATTAAAGCAGAAAATTAAATCTTCCCTCAAATGTCAAGAATTTGGCTCATAAGCTGACATGTTTTAATCGAGAATAACTTTATGATGCAGACAAAAATCAACTAATATTTAATCGGCGTTATGTTTACAAATACCTTTTCATATTGTAAGCTGAGGCCCTATGATCCATTGGGAGTCAAGGATAACAGAAGAAGAAGCTTATTGTATGACTTCGACAATCTACCGCTACAGCCATCTATTGCAAAACGGCAAAAGCAAAGTTGTACATCTTATATACTCACATCCAATTTAACTCCGTCATCTTAAAGCAGCCCAAAATCTACACCAAACAGAAACTTGTTTGGGATTTTTTGAACGCTCAGTTAAATCTTCCCCATGACAAAGGTCCTAGTACTTAAGAAACATGGCCAAATGCTTTGAAAACAGTTACTTCTGGGATATCGTCGTAGGAATAATCTGAACAGCTATCTAATGGAGATATATCCATGCGAGGAATATCTGAAAGAACCTTCGTTGTTATGAGAGTGATATTAGATGACGTACATAGGTCATTATACATGCGCTTTTACTAAGTAGCTCTGAAAGACATTTACAAGAATATGGTAACTTTGACCTCGTCATCGACTGAATGTTGTGCTCGGTGGTTGACTTCAACTATTGAAAAGGGAGGTAGAAGTCTTCTGAGAACTAATAGTGTATTACTGGCACAAGTAAGATCAAAATATTGTACTAGAATTATTTTTTTTTGTTCTAGTATTAATTTTACCTGTCTCGTATGTGGAGAAAGCCCTCATGATACCCAAGACCCTATCCAATATGCAGCAAACCCGCAAAGCGTCACTTGGAAGTTTACTTAAAAGACGAGTCTCCAGATTAAAGAGAACATTACTGGTATATTTTCATATATAACTATAGGTTACGCTGTTACAACTGGGATGTGAGGGGATGCATTTGTTGCCTGGCGTCTCTAGCTACCAGGTAAGAACTGTATCCAATTTCTTCTCTAACCTTCTTGTGATACAGCCTGGTAACCTGAGCAACCAAGTTGAAGATGCGGTAAACTACCCATGTGGGATTCTATTTCGGGGTTAATACAAGAGTGAGTTACCTTGGAGAGTGGTACTGCAAAAAAAGAAGAAACTGTTTCGATACTCCGATAGCATCACTTTGACAAGAATCATCATACCTTTACCTCAAAATATAAATTGCTAAATATTTTACGAAGGCTATCTGATTATTTAAGTGCTTTTCAGAAGCATCCATTAAATCTCTAGATTATCTTTCTGAATTCAACATCGACCCCGAATTGCGACAAATCTCTCGACAAGATGTCTCCGCAGTTCAGATAAACTAGAATCCGTTGACATGAGTGATTTGTAACTTTAAGAATGACTTGCTCTTGACTATGTCTCTAACTTAAGTACACTTGCGATTTATATTTGGGGACATGGAGAAGAACATTTTCTCTATACGTCTCCTTGCTCACAGAAGAGGAATATCTCTGAACTTGCAGTTTCTTTTCCTTACTTATCGATCTTTCTGACATAGGTATTGGGGTACTTAAGTGTTTTTTAAGAGATGAGTCAATGGACATCTGATTACCAGACTGTCATTACAACCCATTCTTCAAAGGGCAACGAAGGCGGGCTAGTGATGGCTAGTTTAAAAATGAACAGAGCCGTTTTAACTTTGGGTTGGATACTCTTATTAGATGGAACACTCTTAAATATTAATTTTAGGCAGTTAGGTATGAAGGTAATGTAACTTTCTGTGAAGCTCTTTCAACAGATCAGGATTGAATTTTATCATATGAGATTAAAGTTAATCAAGAAATCTACTATACTCTTCCCGGTTTCAGATAAATAAACCAATAGGCCTGCTTTTAACCAGGCACAACAAATCTAAATCTTAAGTTTTTAGCTTATGTCTGAAACAATTTCACCCTTCCAATGACCATATCACTTCGATCTGATGTTACGATGATCTGTACTTCCCAAACAAATCCCAATTTAGTTTCTAATTCGTTGCTTGGAACAAATCTGAGTTTAATCTCTCCATCTAGAGTTCAATCTCTCCATCTAATTTCTTACTGGAAGAAAAAGGGAGAACTTCCATGTCTTCAGGGAAATATACAAGTGAAATTATATTCTTATTTCGGGTCTTCACAAAGTTCAGAAAAACTATGAAAATTGTTTATTACTTTGATGAATTTAAAATTTAATAAATCAATTTTCTAAATTTTCTTTATTTTTTCTTTCCAGTGGCCTCCTGCAAAGAACGTTGGCGCAATATCCGCGCTGCCTTTGCCCGTTCCATTAACATTTACAAGACGCACAGTGGCCCGAATCGTGTGAAACCCTATTA
The DNA here is from genome assembly GCA_933228675.1 of Stomorhina lunata. NCBI lineage: Eukaryota > Metazoa > Arthropoda > Insecta > Diptera > Rhiniidae > Stomorhina > Stomorhina lunata. The sequence goes on from OW121742.1 coordinate 109,225,030, forward strand.
TCTGCACAAAGAACTTTCGTTTCTGGTGAAACCCATGATGGAGGGTCGTGATAAAAGAGATGAATACGATGAAAGTCAAGATGGTGGCGGTGGCGGGGGAGGCATTGTGGTGGGCGATGTTAAAGATGAGGATAATGGAGATGATGATATAGCCGATGAAGACGAGGAGGAGGAAGAAGAGGTTAATGAAGATGAAGAGGACTTTCGCGATGATACCGCCGATATTAAATCCGCCTTTGAGGCTTTAAATCCAGACATACGCATACAAGCAGAGACTAGCTATCAGAAGATATTGCGCAATAGTATGAGTAATAACAATAATAATGATTTGGAATCGAGTGGTATATTTGAGCCTCATACCGAATTTACGACGACAAATGATGTGGAAAATGATTTTCATTTTCAAGACGAAACCATGTCTCAAAGTGAGGCTGAGCGCCGGGTGGCTCATATGCTGCAGAATCAACAGACGGCCACAAAAAGGCCCATGCACTTAGAGACCGAAACCTTTGCGGATAGCAAGAGATTTAAGCTTTCCCAGGTAACACATACAGCCAGTGAAAATGATATTAGATTTCTGGAGGCTTTATTGCCCGATATGGCCTTGCTGAATACCCGACAGAAACTTGTTTTCAAACGCAAGATTTATCAGACTCTGGAAGAGGTTTTAGAGAATTCCAATGATTTTCCCAATATCGAGCATAATAAAGTGGAAAATCATGTGGAGACTAAGGCGAATGTAAGCAGTCCTTTGCCCTCACAAAATTATTACTCCAGCCCCTTATCATCCTCTTCACAGACACCACAAATAAGGCAAACTGTTTTGACGGTCAACTCGTCCACGGCGCGCAGCCTGATTAACAATATAGCCAATTTGAATGAATCGGAACTGCAGAAAGTCAATGGCTTCTTACAAAATTCCTTAAGAAATCCTAATCCTCCAGCACGCATGAGTACAGTTAGCAATGGACCCAGCAGTGCGGCGGCCAAATTAATGTCTTCCACTCCGAAAATTACCATAACCAAGGTCACTTGTCCTCCACCAGCTGCTTTGAGGAATTTGGCTCTAGCTAAGCCACCCTCTCCCAGTCCGGCCACTGTTTCCACTACCATACACAATCCCGCTACCGCAGTTATCTCAAATAATGTGCACTCTACCACCTCCTCAAATCCCGTTAAGTCCAGTAACTTACAAAATGGCTCTCAGCCAGCCTCAAGTTCACAAAATTCAAATAATTCTCCCTGGGCCCAGCTGTTGCCCATAACCATTAAAGATGAAATCGAAGATGTGGATATAGTTTAGGATGAGTTAAATAAGAAACTTTTGAAAAGTTTTGTTACATTTTTTTAATATTAAGTTTTTATTCCTCTTTGAACACTTTTTTAAAAAGTGCTTTAAATATTTGTAGTGCTTGTAGCCTTTAGGACCCCAGTAGTTGTTAACCCTATTCCCGCCTGTTTTACTTAAATAACACATGACTTAATTTGTGCTTCTTAATATTTTTTAGTAATAAGTTTTTGGTTTTAAATTAAGTTTTAAGTCTATATTTTTTTTGTATTCATGTGAAGTTATTAGCTAAAAATTTTAATTTGAAAATTTTTGAAAAACTAACCTCAAAATTTTTTAAAAACTAACCTTAAAAAAGTTTTTTTTAATTGTTAAGTTCTTTTTAAAGTCTTCTTTTTGAGTTAGTCCCTAAATGTTTTCTTAATTCGTCCCTTTTAATTGTCAAATGTCCTTTTGTTAAGTACTTAATTTAAGTATTTTTTTGTATTGAATTTTTGTATAATTAACCCGATTTTCTCTTTAATTGTTTTGTTTTTGTCTAAAAGTTAAATTATACATTTTTTATATATAGAAAATAAGTGATTTAATAAAATAAAAACTATTTTTGAAAAGTAAATAATTTTAATTTTTATTGTTTTTTAAAAAGGGGAAGTTATTTACCCTAAAAGTAGGACAACTTCCCAAATATAATAAACTTAAATGGCAACACTTTTAGTAAATGTAAACAATTGTTGGCAAAAGTTGGCATGAAAGGTTAGGTTAGTTTTAAAAGGTGATGCCAGATGAATGGCATCTACACTGGGAGACCATTGGGTCCATTGTTATCCTTCCCAACAGAAGAGAAAGACATACAAAGCAGAAAAATCGATAAAAAAGACAGTTGCGTTAGAGATAGTGGAAGAGTAAGAGTGGCAGATTATTAGACAATAGAAGAGAAGTTTTAGTTACGATGTTATCATATGGAAAGAGACCTATCTAAGCCACCTGAGCCCCACTACAAAACCCACAACATCACTCAGTTCGCACTGCTGTATGCGACATAGTTCCTCATGGAATCCGTTTACCTAGAAATTTAAGTCTCTGGTTTTTGAGCATTGGACAGTGGCATAGGATGTGCTCGATCGTTTTGGATGAATCCCCATCGAAATTGATTCCGCTATCCTACCTACTTAGCCTAGAATTTAGGGAACAGCGGCCGGTTAGAATACCTACCTACAGTTTTCATGAAAGGTTAGGTTAGGTTTGAAAGGTTATGCCAGATGAATGGCATCAACACTCGGAGATCATTGGGTACAATGTAATCCTTCCTTATAGAAGAGAGAGAGAGAGAGATATAGCAGAGAAATAGATAAAAAAGACAGTTGCGTTAGAGATATTGGAAGAGTAAGAGTGGCAGATTATTAGACAAGAGAAGAGAAGTTTTAGCTACGATGTTATCATATGGAAAGAGACCTATCTAAGCCACCTGAGCCCCACTACAAAACCCACAACATCACTCAGTTCGCACTGCTATATGCCACATAGTTCCTCATGGAATCCGTTTACCTAGAAATTTAAGTCTCTGGTTTTTGAGCATTGGACAGTGGCATAGGATGTGCTCGACCGTTTTGGATAAATCCCCATCGAAATTGATTCCTCTATCCCACCTACTTAGCCTACAATTTAGGGAACAGCGGCCGGTTAGAATACCTACCTACAGTTTTCATGAAAGGTTAGGTTAGGTTTGAAAGGTTATGCCAGATGAATGGCATCAACACTCGGAGATCATTGGGTACAATGTGATCCTTCCTTATAGAAGAGAGAGAGAGAGAGATAGCAGAGAAATCGATAAAAAAGACAGTTGCGTTAGAGATAGTGGAAGAGTAAGAGTGGAAAAGTATTAGACAAGAGAAGAGAAGTGGTAGCTACGATGTTACCATAAAAAAGAGACCTATCTAAGCTACCTGAGTTCCACTTGAAATTCCACAGCATCACTCAGTTCGCACTGCTTTATGTCCCATAGTTCCTCATGGAATCTGTTACCTAGAAATTTAAGTCTCTGGTTTTTGAGCATAAGACAGTTTCAAAGGATGTGCTCGACCGTTTTAGACGAATCTCTGGTGAAATAGATTCCTCCATCCCACCTATTTAGCCTAGAATTTAAGGCGCAGTGGCCAATTAGTATACCTATACATTACCTAAGATTGGTCCGGTTAAGACCCAGCTAGAATTTGGTTTTGCGTTTATTTAGATCGGGCCTTAAGGTCCAAAATATTGTGGCCAAGTTATGTCAGTTCTTTGCTGTTTATTCAACGATCCAAGATCTGATGCCCACAAAAAGGTGACACAAAAAGGTGACATATAGATTTTGCTATTTCTGTCACCGCTAGCATCAGTTCCTGGCTCGAGCCTTGTCTTGCGACCTCGTCCGCATTTTCATTACCTTCGATGTCGCACTAACTAGGCATCCAGCAAAGTCTTACTTTATACTTCATTGACAAACTAATAATAGCTTATCTACACGACTTTACTGACTTTGAGGTGAGGCTGCATCCTTTCAGGGCTTTTAGTGCAGCCTGACAGTTGTTGTTGACGTTGTAACTGCGATATTATTGTTAATATCGCAGAAGTGGTAGATAGTCCTCGGTCGGAATCCTAAGGTTTCCTAGTCGTTTCGGTACTAAGAACCGACTGCCTTGGAAACGAAGCCTAACTGTCGACGTAGATGGTCTCATCTCACTATCTTCAGGTATATTGTATGAGATAAGCTCAGTGGTCTTCAAAATGGCAAAAATTTCAGCCTAAAAGCCCAACATATTTGTTGGTGTTACTAATATTGTCGGGTTCTACATAAAAGTAAATTGTCTAATCCGTTCGAAGTTACTACTAGAGTAAGACAAGGATGTATTTGTTGAATCTCGGGCAGCTGGGCTGAAATCAATATTTCCAAGACAAAGATTATGCCTGGAGGCTATGGCGCAAACCCGTCGCCACACATCAATTTAGATAACGAGGTCATTGGATGTGTAGGTACCTTTAATTATCTTGGTAGTTTGGTATCTACAAAAGGTGGCGCCGACGAGGATATTGAATCGCGTATTAATAAGGCAAAATCTGCATTCGATATTCTTCGATCTATTTGGAAATCTCGGCAAATATCAACAATAACAAAGTTACGAATATATAACTCGAATGTCAAGTCCATCTTGTATTACGGCTGCGAAACATAAGAAATGAAGATCTACTAAACGCTACAAACCAAATGCCTTCTTCTATAGATTTATGTCAACGGAAATGGCGGTGGATAGGCCACACACTACGAAGGGCAAATACCAACATTGCTCGACAAGCGCTTCGTTGGAATCCACAAGGAAGCGGCCGTCGTGTTGGTGCACCTGCAAGAACGTGGAGAAGGTCAATTGATGCGGAGTTACAAGCAGCAAACTATTCATGGAATGATGTATGACTAACATCTCGCAATAGAGTTCGATATAAAAGGATGGTTGAGGCCCTATGCTCCACCAGGAGTCAAGGATAACAGAAGAAGAAGACTAATATTAGATCTACATGATTTCTCGTTAGTTCAAACATATGTAAATATATTTGACAGTTGTAGGACCATTAGTGGGATAAAGCGTTTGGAATCAAACAACTTCTGCCACCTGGACAAAAGAAGGTAAATTGTAGCTTTGAATCGAAAATTGTACAAGTCTGGTAGTCGATAGGACTCGGGAAACGGATAAAGATACTTTGTGGCCTACATTATGGGATTTTGTAGCAGCAACATCAATTCATAAAAGAATACAATACTTCGAAGTTCTAAAAAATGTTCGACATCTAAAAATTTTGAACAATTTTCATTTTAAATGACTTTATTGGTGTCTGAAATAAAACACGTCAGTCGCCGAGGTGTTATGTTTTCTTATTTTAAAGTATTGCCGTCCAGGGACCCGCTTTAAAGGCTGGTGTATGTCAGGCTTTTTTCTATTTAAAATAAAAAACAATTATTTAGTGGATTGCCTACTAATAGTAGGTGTTGATTGGTTGCTTTATTTACAAAAATTCCCTGCTCTTAACTAAATGTTATTACTATTTATACTAATTTAACTATTGACTTATTTAATATATTATTGCGTACAATGCACTTTTTATTGTACGCGTTTATTGTAATTCAATACTATCAACTTAATTCTTAATTTGTTTCCAAAATGACAGCAATGCAGTTTGTCATTGTACGAGGGTGAATGTGAAAGTTTTCGACTCACAACATTCCTCCCCCCTTTACAGAAAGTACATCCAGGAACTGGATGTTCTTTAAAATTCTGTTTGACATTGACTTTATATGATCTGTTATTGACCGTTTATTTTGCCATGCTATTGGAAGGCTTCAATAAGAATTAAGTTGATAAATTTTCATTTTAAATATGTTATTATTATATTTTTTTTTTACAATCCTTTTTTTTAAATTTCTTATGGTACCTAAAACTATGGAAATATTTCTTACAATGCTCTCAAAAATGTTGGTTGTTGCTGTTGTTGTTTCTTGTTGATTTTTTTTTTCGAGTAGTTGAACTGGTTGTAGATGTGTTGTAGCTGATGTTGTTGTTAATGTTGTTTTTTCGTAACTGAAATTTCTTATAGGTATCGTAAAATAGGCAGTTATTGGATGTAGTAATAGTGTTATTTCAGATTATTTCCTGCACAAACTAACAATGTAGCAGGCTAGAATTCTTCTTTTGATCGGTCTATTCTTTATATAGACTATCAAATCGACGTTGGTTTCAATACATCTTCAGGCAAAAAGTATATGAATGGTAGCCAAAACAAACACATGACGCATTTTGTTTCTTAGGAAACCAATTGGCAAGAATAGCCACTACTGAAGAGTATGTTTCATTTGATTGCCAGCGAAGAATTGAGTAACACATAGTTTCTTTATCTAGAATGACATCCAGCGGTTTATGAACCCGAATATGGGGCTGTTACATAACTTAGACTGCTGTTATACAACTTAGTCTGCATATAAAAACAAATTTCAACATTTACTCCAGGGAGATCTAATACAAGAACTTTTAATTAGATCCTCGAACTGGGGAAGTCCCGTACATCTTCAATTCCGCCAGAGATAATCACGTTGTAGGTTAGATGTTTATGGACTTTACTTGCATCTTAGAGGGCTATACTAACATTCAGCATGTGCTCTTTGATTGCAACAACAGACAACTTGACTTTTGTTTTGATCTGCAATTGGTTGACACTGAGTCGGTTGCATTGAAATGTTGCGACTGCTCCACATCTAAGCTTTCCAGAGATGATAAATCATTAACTGCTTATGTTGGAGAGCACCGTACTAAGAATTAACCTATTCTTACTTATTGATCTAGAGATACATATTTATAAATTCTTTTCTTTTGACTTACAATTATATATGTTTATTTATATATTTATATGTATATTTTTTGCAAATGCTTATCATGTAATACTATGTACATATATAGTGTGTTGTTATTATTTTTAATAATTTTTTTCTTTTTTTTTTTTTTAACTTTATTTGTTGCTTTTGTTTCAAATTTCAACTGATATGTCAGCACTTTATTCATTAAAAAGTGAGTTCAGTTTAATTTTTTCAAAAAAAAATTATAAAAAGTTTTTTTTTTATAATTTTTTTTTTATAAAGAGAAAAAGGAATTATTACACTTTAGCTGTTTAAACGATTTCAATAGAAAATTATTCGCGGGCTTATAATTTTCAAAAAATCGACAGAAAAATGCAGATTAAAAAATCTTTGGCACCTTAACAGTTTAAATAAAAAATTTTTTAAATTAGACCTTTTTTTTTTTTTTTTTTTTTTTGGTAAATAATGCAAAAGTTAATTTAAAAATTTTGTACTTATAATATTTTCTAAATTTTATTATACACAAATTTTTGTTTAAACATTTTTATTTTTAAAATACAAAAATTTGTTTTGTTTGTTCTCATTACTTCTTTCTAATGGTTTTTCTTTGTTTTGCAGGCTTCAAACCTGTAGTCGATTAACGTCGAAGTGGTTCGATTCCACCTGGGGGGCGCCAACAAAATTTAGTCATCCCATATCATATAATAAATTACTAATTTGTTTCTATCAGGTTGTTATTATTATTTTACCATTTTAACATGATTTCAACATCGTTGCTGTGGAAGTTTAACATCATATTTATTTACACACGTTCATAGAATAATATATAAGCACTGGACGAGACAAGATTATGTTCCGACAATGAATCACTCACAAGATTATCATTGAATTTATGCCATTTCTTTGAGACAGGATGTTTGCAAATAGCTACATAATGTCCACCAGCAGTTGAACCCATATGATTTGTGACACTATATAAGGAATAGCAAATATTTGGGTTAGCATTGGCATCATAAGGACCCATATTCAATTCACGTTCACCCGTGGAAAATTCGACAATATTCGAGAGTTTACTCTTCAATGTCTCAGAAAAACGTTTTAAATGTATAACAAGATACTTTGGAAATCGTTGAATTTTAAAGTTTTTTGTACATTTTCGCCGCGTTTGACATTTTGAACATGTAGGCATGTCGTCGCCCTCCAAAACCTCCTCGCGTAAAAGCAAATCCAAGCAGGTGTCAAGCTTACAACTTGACGATGAAGGTAGGGGAACGCTTAAATCCCAAAAGGGATCAAAAGTAACGCTAGTATTGCCGCACGTGGTACATCTTAATGTACTCTTAAGTTGACCTACAAATAAATCACGTATTAAAGAATTCTCATGACGGCCATACCATTTCCAAGTAAGTTCGGCCTTTTTATTGTCACTTAAATTATCATCTATTTTTAAATGTTCACCCTTTGTACCAGTATTGAGGGCACCATGCAACGAATCCAAAAATAATCGTAAAAATTCTTGAGCGTCTTGTTGATTGTAGTTACTGTACATGTGATATTTGGCAGAAAAGGCTCGTTTTAATTCCGTAGGTGTTACGGTGTTTACATTACCTCTCCACATTTCCTTAATTAATTTGGAAAGCTCAAATAAGATTTGTTGATTTTTGGACGTTGTAGATTTCGTTGCATTATGATTTAGTAAGAATTTTGTCAATTCATTTGTGTGATTAAAACACTGAATAATGGTGTTCATAAAACAAGTATTACCGATATTTCTTAGACCACATAAGCCTTCTGTATTATCGTCCGTACTATTATGGGACGTGGTGGAAGTCAACAATGGTCCTGTACTATCTCTATCATAGGAATGCGATGAAGTGCGAACACCCTTGTCTTCTGTACTATCACAAAGATTGAATTTTTCTATAGAAGCACTAATACCTTTTGAATCACTCGCCGTTTCGTGACGCTGTTCACTACCCGATGAGGTTATTCTGTCGTTAGTATGTTTGTAAGTATTCTTTTTTTTCAAAGAATAGACTATAATTCTTTGGCGACGATGATTTGTCGGTTGACACTATTTGTTCTTGGTTTTGTCTGTAAAGCTTGACCAAATTACGGTGTAGAATCTTCTGCTTTCCTTTCGCTAGTATTTGAACATTAACTGGGGAGGGAATACCTGTCACTTTATAAGGCCCCTCCCATAGGGGTGAGAGCTTGTTTTTCCGTGTTTGATTCCTTACCAACACTTGATCACCTATATGAATTATACTATTTTTTGCATTTTTGTCATACCGTTCTTTCGCTTTTATTTTTGCCTTTATCTGATGTTTGCGCGCCATCTCGTATGCACGCTGAATTTGGTACTTGAGAAATTTTGGATAGTCATAAGGATTGTATAAAGGAGTACTAACCTTAAGATTCGACGGTAAAGGTGCGTCAAAACCATAGAGTACTCTAAAGGGAGTTTGGTTGGTGGCTGTATGATCTGTATGGTTATGCACATGCATAGCCGAAGGCAACCACTGATCCCAGTTTGATCCGTCCTCTTTTGCAAAACTCCTTAGATATTCTGTAAGTGGTCGATGGCTTCTTTCCAACGACCCGTTTGCTTGAGGGTGGTATGGAGTGATATGTTGTTTCTTTATCCTCAAAAGTTTACAGACACTTCCGAAAAGCTTGGAAGTGAAATTCGAGCCATTGTCCGTTATTAATTTTGTTGGAATACCATACTTGGTTATGATTTCACTGTAAAAAATTTTCGCCACCGTTTCAGCCTCCGCATCCGGCATTGGTGCACAAATAAAAAATTTCGACAAATCGTCTTGAAAAGTGAGAATGTATTTGTTGCCTGCAGTGGTGGTTGGCAAAGGGCCCACCATGTCCATATAAACTTTTTCAAATGGTCTTTGCGGTGTGTCGGTTAACACCATTTGTTCTTTGCCGACTGGTCCGCACTTGTTCTTTTGGCACTTCTGACACTTTCTTATATAATTGTTAATATCCCGTTGCATACCTTTCCATCTGTATTGTCTCCTAATTCGCCTTATGGTCTTCCAGACACCCTGGTGCCCACCTAAAGGCGAGTCATGAAAGCTTCGAAGAACTTCTTCGATGTCCTTTCTGTCGGTTAAAATTTTAACGGCATCTCTGTGCTCCATACTGAAATTTTCCTCAGCGATCCTTTCTTCTGATGAATCTTCATTATTTTGAGCTTCTTTTATGCTTGTTTTATTTAACTCTCTTTTTTGAGCTCTGGTAACAACCTGTATTTTCTGGTCTTCTACAGGAAGTCGGCTCAGCGCATCAGCATTTAAGTTGGTTTTTCCCGGCTTGTAGGCAATGTCGAATTCATACTCCGACAATTTATGCCTGAACCGAGCAAGTCTCGAAGTCTGGTCTTTTAGGTTTGCAATGCCCCTCAAGGGTTGGTGATCCGTGAATACAGTAAAAGGTCGTCCCAATAAATAGGGGCGGAAAGTGCGTGTCGCCCACACTATGCCTAACATTTCCTTTTCAATTGTTGAGTACCTTTTTTCAGTGTCGCTTAAGGTCCTACTCGCGAATGCTATGGGGTGGTCTTTGCCATTCCTTAGCTGTGAAAGTACTGCTCCCAGTGCTTCGTTGCTAGCATCTGTGGTTACACGGAAAGATTCCGAAAAGTCTGGGTAAATTAGAATGGGAGGACTAATAATGTTTTCCTTAATTCTATTAAAGGCTTGTTGGCACTCCTTTGTCCAGACAAATTTGGAGTTTTTCTTGAGCAGGCGGGTTATTGGTGATGCCAGCTCCGCCATACCCTTTACAAATTTTCGGTAGTAGTTGACTAACCCTAGTAGCGCTTGAACTTCTTTTATACTTCTTGGAGGATGTAAGTTCTTCACACTTTCTACTTTCGTGGGATCGGGGAGTGCTCCTTTTTCTGAACACTTATGTCCCAAGTAAACAATTTCTCTCCTCAGAAACTGACATTTTCCCGTATTCAATTTAAGACCGCTGTCGCGCAGACGAGATAAAACGTTCGTTATTTTTTTCTCATGGTCTGCCACATTCCTTCCGTAAATGACTATGTCATCTAGGTACACAAAACAATCTAAACCTTGAAGGCCTGTTAATATTGTATTCATAACTCTTTGGAACGTTGCTGGAGCACCTGTCAACCCAAACGGCATTCTGTTGAACTCAAAATGTCCTTTGTCTGTGCTAAAAGCTGTTTTTTTCTTATCTTCCTTATCCAACAGCACTTGATGATACCCACTTGCCAAATCCAGAGTGGTGAAGTATCTGCTGTTTCCTAATTGATCTAATATTTCATCTATTCGGGGAATAGGAAATACCTGCTTAGTAGTGACGTCATTAAGTTTCCGGAAATCCACAACCATTCTAAACTTGGTCTTTCCGTCCTGTGATTTTTTAGGCACCAATAATAGAGGTGAATTCCATGGTGATGTGCTCGGAGCTATAATTCCTTCTTTTAAGAGCTCAGATACTTGTTGATTAATCTCGTCCTTGTGTACATGGGGTAGCCTGTACTGCTTCTGGTTGATTGGTGGTTGATCCAATTTTGTGGGTATTTTATGTTCAATCAGCGTTGTGAAGGGCAGCTTATCTCCAAACAGCATAAATACATCGTGATATTTTTCGCAGATTGCGTTCATCGAAGCTCTTTCCTCCGAGTTCCAATCTTTTTCCTTCATTAATAATTCTTTCAATTCTCTTATTCTTTCAGTCCCGTCTATAATGGGTGTCTTTAAAGTTTCGGTTTCTTTATGGACCGTGTAATGATTTAACCTCGAGAACTGTATTTTTATGTTTTTGCCCACCGGCATACTTTCTTCTGTTGCGTTCAATACGGGTACTATTGCATTTCCGTTGCGAACGTTGACTATAGTATTTCCTACATAGACCCCTGGGTGAAGTTGTTGCTTGTGAATCACCACAGTTTTGTCCTTCGTTTTCAAATTAACTGGCACCATAGTAATTGTCCTCTCCTTAACCAGGAAATTTTTAATGTTTGTTGATTCTATGCTCGCTCTTTCATTTTGTAGCAAGAATGTTTTAACTAAATTGTTGTTCTCGAAAATTTTCAAGGTTCGAGTCATGGAATTTATTATACTTTTCCCCCAAATATTATCTCGCCCGAGAACTCCGTCACCTGGAACTCCGCTTCCTTGAGCGACCACATGAAAAATCCATGGAGCTTTCCCTCCAACCACATGTATCTGTACTGCGCCCAACGTTGAAGCACTGCCTCCAAAGGCTCCAGCCAATTTTCTTACTTCTCTCTTATTTCCGTTCTGAAAAGCGTTAATAGCCTCTTCTTTCACTATGCTGGAATCTGCCCCAGTGTCTACAAGTAAGACCAGTTTTCCTTCCTTTGCCTCTTGGCATGGAAGCGTGATGAAAACTGTGTCCACACTGTCGGGTGACTCTATTCCACTGTTACTTATATTGATTTGGCTATCTTCGAATGTTTTTCTCTTATGAGCAGTACCCGTGACTTGTTTCCCTGTTGTTGTTGTTGTACTGACTTTAGTTCCTGTGTCAACAAGTACCACTTGTTCTTTTTCCTTGACATCTCGGCAAGAGCGCGTGGTGGAAACCGTACCCTTGTGGATCACTTTAGTAGCTTCTCCTGCCTCAGGGACATCCTGTAACTTTTGCTTAGGTTCTTCATCTGTTAAATTTTCATGGACTTTCTCCTTTTTATGTTTGCGCCAAGTAATCGTGTTATTTATTTCTTCTACCCCAGTTATTGGCCGTAACTGGGTCGATTGGCATTTCCCGAATTATTTATTGGACTTTCTTTTGTCCGAGAGTAGTTTGCACTTCGTGGGACAGAATTATTCCGACATGCTCCCGCAAAGTGGCCTGGTTGACCGCATTTGTAACACAGTTGGGTCCCATTTTTGGTTCGGTTTTTTACCATCGCACTGTCGTTTCTCATTTCAAAATTTCTGTCCGGGGGTATCTTGGTGTTAGTTGGTCGGTTGCTCCTCCACTGGTTTTGATCACTTTGCTGCCTTTGGCCACAAAACTGATTTTCCTGATGACCAGTTGTCCGACACACTCTGCAATACAATGATGCCAATCTTTGTCTGCAATGTTCTACTGTGTGACCCTTTTTTCTACAGTGATCACAAGTCACTTTCCTACTGCTTCTGTCTTCGCACATCGGGCCGACCTCATGTCCATATATGCCACAGTTAATACAGTACGGTGTATTTAAACGTTTTCGGCAATTTACCCTTTCGTGACCTTGCTCATTGCAGAAACTACAGGGTGTCAGAGAAGAAATCGCATTTATAACATGCTGACCTTCTCCAAGAAGTTCCTCCGCTTCTTCCACCAGTGATACCAAGGAGTTCAACTCGTGCTTTTCCTGTCCAATGAATCTTACCTTCAGTGCCTGGTCTCTCAGTCCCTTAATGAAGCTTTTAACAGCAATCCTCTTAAAGTCGGCGATCATTGCGCTACGACCTGCTCCTTCTGGCCACTCACTACTAACTGCTTCAATAGCTTCCTTCAGTAAGCTCTCTAGCCGCTCTCCAAACTTACTAGCTGGTTCCCTTACGTTCTGTTTACTGTTTATAATCAACTCCCTTATCTGGTCGACATTTTTCTTTTTTAGGTATACTTTTTTTATGCTATCACAAAGAGCATCTATTGAGTTAAAATTAGACTGTGATAACTTCGAATAAGCGGAACCCATAAGTCTTAATTTAAGGCATTCAATTATATCCTGAGATAGTTGACCATCGGCATGGGTTAACAGCTCTCTCTCCACCATTTTGCATCCTTGAATGTATCTAAATACTTCCGATGACAAGTCGGGCCCTTCAGTACCAAAGAATGTAGGAACAGCGTTGTTCACTATCTTTATTATTTCCGACAAGGCTGGCATTTTGTCTATTTTTGATTCAGGTAAAGGAGATTGACACCGTCTTTCTAAGATATTTTGCGCTGTCTCTAGAGAAATTCTGAAGTCTTCCAAAGCGTGTACGTCGGTGATGGCTAATTCCTCAAATGACTGTTTATACCCCTCTAGCTCGGTTAGCTTTCTGGATTTTGTCTCCGCCGTGTACTCTCTACTGCCGGCTTTCTTTGCGTTCCTCAACACAGTTTTTACCTTCGATAAAATCTCCTGACCTTGTGTCTCTGCTGTTTGAGCCCCAGTTACGACTATTGAAGGTATTCCAGCACCTTTCAACTCTAAGCTCAACGATTGAGTCGGTGATCTTGATCTGTCTATAGTATCTAATTCTCGCCTCGCGTTCTCCAATGCAGTCTGTAGTCTTTGTATAGTGTCGTCCTTTGTGTTTATCAGTTGTTCTTGTTTTATATGTCTATCAATTTCCTTTTCGCTTAATCCCTTTTTCTTTAAAGTTTGCAATAACTCGGAATTTTCCGCTACGACTTCTTCTAATAAATTGTCTGTATAATTTATCTGTTCCCTCAGTTTCTTGCTCTGATTTTCACACAACCTCTTTGTCTCTTCTAATTCACTTACTTTATTTTTTAACTCTGTCGATTGGTCCTCATTCAGTTCTCCTATCAATTGTATCAAATATCCTACTTCATCTAATTTTGTTAGTTTATTCTGTCTTATTTTTTCCCTATGTCCGTTTATAACCTTCTTGTCTAAATTTATACGTCTTAATTCCTCCCACGCTAAAACCTGTAAGCTGTCAACAGAGTAACTATGTCTGTTTAATTTACTTATAAGTTCGTCGGTTTTTGTCTGAGGATTGTCCATTTAGAATATACTTACCATAGATCCATAGACTGTCGTCATTTTCCTTCGAGCAGTAAAGTAAACCGTTGTATTATTAAAGTTCCAAAAGTTGCCCAAGGCAAGCCGGAAGTAGCGTAGCTTTAACAAGTCCGCCTTACCCTGTGCACAACCAGTTAGTCTTACCGCTCCACTCCCCAGCACTAGATAATCCGAAGGTAGCTAGTGTTTAGTCTTTTATCAAATTATCTTGTGCTGTGACGCAGGACGATTTAACCAACTTCGTTTGAAACTTTTTATTTATTATTATATTTATTAATTTTATTATTAATAATATTATAATTTTGTTTGGGTTTTTTTTTTTTTGTACGCAACTTTCAAACTGAAGTCTTATCAGTTTGCCAATCTTGCACAATCCCTATTTGGGTCTTATGTTTCCTTCAATGCAGGACAAAACGATCCAAAGGTAGCTAGTGTTTAGTCTTTTATTGGACCGCTCCTATCATGTACCTTAGGAATACAAAACCCAGTTAGTTCTTAACCCGCGCAAAATTTCGTAATTAAAATTATAAACCGAATTTTAATAATTTATACGAAAAAATTTTTTCCGCGGTTACCGGCTGCGCCAAAATGTTATGTTTTCTTATTTTAAAGTATTGCCGTCCAGGGACCCGCTTTAAAGGCTGGTGT
This sequence comes from Stomorhina lunata, assembly GCA_933228675.1. Lineage (NCBI taxonomy): Eukaryota > Metazoa > Arthropoda > Insecta > Diptera > Rhiniidae > Stomorhina > Stomorhina lunata. Next base: position 109,240,111 of record OW121742.1, read on the forward strand.
ATGTCAGGCTTTTTTCTATTTAAAATAAAAAACAATTATTTAGTGGATTGCCTACTAATAGTAGGTGTTGATTGGTTGCTTTATTTACAAAAATTCCCTGCTCTTAACTAAATGTTATTACTATTTATACTAATTTAACTATTGACTTATTTAATATATTATTGCGTACAATGCACTTTTTATTGTACGCGTTTATTGTAATTCAATACTATCAACTTAATTCTTAATTTGTTTCCAAAATGACAGCAATGCAGTTTGTCATTGTACGAGGGTGAATGTGAAAGTTTTCGACTCACAACAGAGGGTTAAATGAAATTGTAGAAATTTTGTTTGCATCTGGCAGTACCCAACATCACGGTCATTACAACGGACACTTATCATGTTTGTTGTTGACTAAACTTAGCAAAGTCACAAACCATAAAACCACGAGAGATAGGGTTGTATTTGAAAGAATTGGAAAATACATCAGAGATTTGATTATTAATGGAAAACAGTTGAATATATGTTTAAAATAAATAATTATTAAATAAAGTCTTCCTTTGGTCAACTTTTCTATAGAAAAGTCTTCCTTTGGTCAACTTTTCTATAGAAAAATCTTTCTTTGGTCAACTTTTCTATAGAAAAGTCTTCCTTTGGTCAACTTTTCTATAGAAAAGTCTTCCTTTGGTCAACTTTTCTATAGAAAAGTCTTCCTTTGGTCAACTTTTCTATAGAAAAATCTTTCTTTGGTCAACTTTTCTATAGAAAAGTCTTCCTTTGGTCAACTTTTCTATAGAAAAGTCTTCCTTTGGTCAACTTTTCTATAGAAAAGTCTTCCTTTGGTCAACTTTTCTATAGCAAAGTCTTCCTTTGGTCAACTTTTCTATAGAAAAGTCTTCCTTTGGTCAACTTTTCTATAGAAAAGTCTTCCTTTGGTCAACTTTTCTATAGAAAAGTCTTCCTTTGGTCAACTTTTCTATAGAAAAGTCTTCCTTTGGTCAACTTTTCTATAGAAAAGTCTTCCTTTGGTCAACTTTTCTATAGAAAAGTCTTCCTTTGGTCAACTTTTCTATAGAAAAGTCTTTCTTTGGTCAACTTTTCTATAGAAAAGTCTTCCTTTGGTCAACTTTTCTATAGAAAAGTCTTCTTTGGTCAACTTTTCTATAGAAAAGTCTTCCTTTGGTCAACTTTTCTATAGAAAAGTCTTCCTTTGGTCAAGTTTTCTATAGAAAAGTCTTCCTTTGGTCAACTTTTCTTTAGAAAAAAGACTTCCTTTGGTCAACTTTTCTATAGAAAAGTCTTTCTTAGGTCAACTTTTCTATAGAAAAGTCTTCCTTTGGTCAACTTTTCTATAGAAAAGTCTTCCTTTGGTCAAATTTTCTATAGAAAAGTCTTCATTTGGTCAACTTTTCTATGGAAAAGTCTTCCTTTGGTCTACTTTTCTATAGAAAAGTCTTCCTTTGGTCAACTTTTCTATAGAAAAGTCTTCCTTTGGTCAACTTTTCTATAGAAAAGTCTTCCTTTGGTCAACTTTTCTATAGAAAAGTCTTCCTTTGGTCAACTTTTCTATAGAAAAGTCTTCCTCTGGTCAACTTTTCTATAGTAAAGTCTTCCGTTGGTCATTTTTTCTATAGAAAAGTTTTCCTTTGGTCAACTTTTCTATAGAAAAGTCTTCCTTTGGTCAACTTTTCTATAGAAAAGTCTTCCTTTGGTCAACTTTTCTATAGAAAAGTCTTCCTTTGGTCAACTTTTCTATAGAAAAGTCTTCCTTTGGTCAACTTTTCTATAGAAAAGTCTTCCTTTGGTCTACTTTTCTATAGAAAAGTCTTCCTTTGGTCAACTTTTCTATAGAAAAGTCTTCCTTTGGTCAACTTTTCTATAGAAAAGTCTTCCTTTGGTCAACTTTTCTATAGAAAAGTCTTCCTTTGGTCAACTTTTCTATAGTAAAGTCTTCCGTTGGTCAACTTTTCTATAGAAAAGTCTTCCTTTGGTCAACTTTTCTATAGAAAAGTCTTCCTTTGGTCAACTTTTCTATAGAAAAGTGTTCCTTTGGTCAACTTTTCTATAGAAAAGTCTTCCTTTGGTCAAGTTTTCTATAGAAAAGTCTTCCTTTGGTCAACTTTTCTTTAGAAAAAAGACTTCCTTTGGTCAACTTTTCTATAGAAAAGTCTTTCTTAGGTCAACTTTTTTATAGAAAAGTCTTCCTTTGGCCAACTTTTCAGTAGAAAAGTATTTCTTAGGTGAACTGTAAGAGGTAGTAAATTTGACTATAGAAATTGTTAACTTGACTAAATTTTTATTAAAACTTCAGCTTTTTTTAATTTTTTTATATTTATTTTATTTATTGGGGGTATTTGAATATAATATAAATTGTTTATATTTATATAATAATTAATATGTTTTGTTGTTGTTTTTTTTAATATAAAGAAATTATAAATATATTTAAGGTTAGATTAAAATGTTAATTATTTTGTTTAATAGTTAATATTTTAAATATGTTTATAGTATACAAAGTAAATAATAAAATAAAAACACTCCATAAAAATATAATATAAGTAAAATATACACGTAATTTGTTTAGTAGTTTCTGGTAATTGTTTAAATAATAAATGCAAAGTTAAAGCACTTTTTGATAATAATAATAATAATATATATCTCGAAATGTAAATAACATGGTTCATAATGTTAGTAACATTTTTCGAAATGTTAATAACAGAAAAAATGTTAGTAACATTTTTAGGCAATCTTAATAAAAAATAAATTTAATTCAAATTTTGTTAAGATTTATTTAAATAATTATAAATTATGGCGCTTATAAAATAAAATTAAACAAACAAATTTTAAATTTAAATAAATTTAAGGGGCTTCAATAAAATAAAAACCAATTATTTGAATTAAAAGTTCAAAATTAAGTACAAGAATTTTTTTTAAATTAAAAATATAAAGAAATAAAATTACAAAAATTGCACGAAGTTTTTTAAAAACATAAAGAAAAAATTTTAGAAATTTTCTTTTGTCTACAAATTTTAAAAAATAGTCGAAATTTTTAAAACCTTAAAAATTAAATTTTTTTTTTTAATATTTTCATACAAATAAATCGTTTTGATTAAATTTTCTCTAACAGAATCTGAAATTTATAATTTTAAAAATAAAAAAAGTATTTTATATACACATTTTTTTTAATTCTTAAATATTTTTAAAATTTTAAAATAAAAATTTTATTTCAGCCATTTTCTATTTCGTTCTTTAAAAAAATAAAACTTGGTTTTATTAATTTCAAAATTTTTTTTATAATGGCAAGATTTTTTTTCGTTTTGCTTAAATTAATTAATTTTTTACAATTGTTTTAATTTACTTTCTAAGTAAATATTTAAGAAAAAAAAAAAAAAAACAATAAAATATTAAATTTAAAACTTAAAGTAAAAAATTTTTGAAATTTAAATTTTTTCAATATAAATTTTTTCAAAAATTTTCCATAAAAATAAGAAATTTTTGAAAACTTTTATATAAAAATAAGAAATTTTTGACAAATTCCAAATAAAAATAAGAATTTTTGAAAAATTTTCTATACAAATAAGAAATTTTTGAAAAATTACTCATAAAAACCAGAAATTTTTGAAAAACTTTCCATAAAAGTAAAAAAATTTTGAAAAATTTTCTATAAAAATAAGAAATATTTTAAAATTTTCCTATAAAAATAGGAAATTTTTGAAAAATTTCCTATAAAAACAGGAAATTTTTGAAAAATTTTCTATAAAAATAAGAAATTTCCCATAAAAACCAGAAATTTTTGAAAAATTTTCCATAAAAATAAAAAAATTGTGAAAAATTTTTGAAAAATTTTTGAAAAATTTTCTATAAAAATAAGAAATTTTTGGAAAACTTCCTATAAAAATAGGAAATTTTTGAAAAATTTTCTTTAAAAATATGATATTTTTGAAAAATTTTCTATAAAAATTTCCTATAAAAATAGGAAATTTTTGAAAAATTTTCTATAAAAATGGGAAATTTTTGAAAAATTTCCTATAAAAATAGGAAATTTTTGAAAAATTTCCTATAAAAATAGAAAATTTTTGAAAAATTTCATATAAAAATAGGAAATTTTTGAAAAATTTCCTATTAAAATAGGAAATTTTTGAAAAATTTCCTATAAAAATACGAAATTTTTGAAAAATTTCCTGTAAAAATAGGAATTTTTTGAAAAATTTTCTATAAAAATAGGAAATTTTTGAAAAATTTCCTATAAAAATAGGAAATTTTTGAAAAATTTTCTATAAAATTTTCTATAAAATATTTTGAAAAATTTCCTATAAAAATAGGAAATTTTTGAAAAATTTCCTATAAAAATAGGAAATTTTTGAAAAATTTCCTATAAAAATAGGAAATTTTTGAAAAATTTCCTATAAAAATAGGAAATTTTTGAAAAATTTCCTATAAAAATAGGAAATTTTTGAAAAATTTCCTATAGAAATAGTACATTTTTCAAAAATTTCCTATAAAAATATGAAATTTTAAAAATTTCCTATAAAAATATGAAATTTTTGAAAAATTTCCTATAAAAATAGGAAATTTTTGAAAAATTTCCTATAATAATAGGAAAATTTTCTTATAATAATTTGAAATTTTTGAAAAATTATCTTTAAAAAGTAGAAATTTTAAAAATTTTCCTTTTAAAAAAAGAAATTTTTAAAAAATCTCTTCTAAAAATAAGAAATTTTTGAAAAAATTTATTTAAAAATTTTATAAAATTTCGAAAATTCTTTATAAACTTTAAAAACTTAAGCAAATATTATTTTAACAGAACCTAAGGGCAATTGTTTCATATAATTCCAGGCATCGACTCTGGTCATCTTGGCTGTGGTACAGCCATTAATGCTTAAAATCTCATCACCATTACGAACTTGGCCAGTTTTTTGGGCGGCGCCGCCTTCATGAAAAAATTTTATAAGTTAATATTTAACAAATTAGAGGTTAAACCCTTAAAAGAGACTTACCCATAAACACCTTTTTCACAATTAAAGGTCTGTTGCCCAAAGGAGAATCGAAACCTCCTTCAATGGAGAATCCCAAACCACAGCTGTCTTTGATTATGTCCACACAACGAGCACCATTGGGGGTAGATTCTTCTAAAAAAATATAAGAAGAAACTTGTATTATATAGAAACTTTTGAATTCTTAAATTATTTCTCTTAATTTTGCCTTAAAATCCCCTAATAATCTTTTTGTGGACTCATTTATCTTATCTGGTAACTCCTTTTTGGAAGGTTTGTTTATCTTTTAGCATTTGGCAACTCTCTTGTTACCATTGATCTTATCTGGTAACTCCTTTTTGAAAGCTTCGTTTCTCTTTTAGCATTTGGCAACTCTCTTGTTAGTGAGAGACAGAGAGAGAAAAAGAGAGAAAAATAAAGAAAAAGAAAGAAAGAGAGAGGAAGAGATAGTAAGAGTGAAAGAGTCCTAAGTCGTTTAAATTTGCCGGCTGTGATTTTGGAAAATACGTAAAAAAAATGTGGTCTCCTAAGCTTTTTTTAGAATTCGAACTTTGTCAGGTTTGTATGACAGTCGGGTAATCATACTTGCTAAGACTTTGAATTCGTTCAACTATTCGGATAGCTTTAAGATGCTTTCAACTTGGCCAATATCTACCTCAGCCAGATTGTCTAGTTCTCCAAAGAAATAAGAACCAAGTGTTAGGTCCCTTCTGTACGATAGGACTGAGCAGATATTTTAGGGATTCCTCGTCACTAAAGCTTCTGGAAAAGAGACTCGGCTCAACTTTCGAACTGTTCGTGTGTCTTCCAATCAGATAGTGTACTCAGGTCTGGTGTAACAGTATCTAAACGGATCTGCAACTGCCTGAAATGAATACATTTCCGGACAGACTCACATCTTTCGTTTGCCGAGTTCTATAATCTCTCTTCCAGCATCAGCTTTCAAGTAACTTAACAGATTCTAGTTCATTTGGAAGGTACTCTACAGTTTCCTTGTACGTCCACATTTAGTTCCCTACTGTGGGACAGGCAGCGCAAAAGCAGAGAAGACGTTTTGCTGATTCTACCTCGTCATCTCGGCTTCTTGGAAACGCACAAATGCCATCGATAATCGCCTACAAACATTTGCAAACAAATGCTTGCGCATATTCTTAATATATGGTGGCCGAATCGCATAAGAAATGAAGATCTACTAAACGTGACAATCCAAATCCTTACTTCTGTAGAGGTATGTCAAAGGAAATGGCGGTGGATTGGCCACATGCTTAGAAGGCCAAATACCAATATTGCTCCACAAACGCTTCGGAAACCTCAGGGTAGCGGCCGTCGTGTTGGTGCACCTGATAGAACGTGTAGAAGGTCAATAGATGCGGAGTTGCAAGCAGTAAACTATTCATGGAATGACGTATGCCTAACATCTCGCAATAGAGTTCGATATAAAAGGATGATTGAGGCCCTATGCTCCACTGGGAGTCAAGGATGACAGAATCTCGGCTTCTGGAAAATTCACTCATCACAACCTTCGTAACGGATACGACCTGTTTGGGCGTTTCCTATCTAAACGGGCCTACATCTTTCTGGAATAGACACATCCTAGGCAAGACGTCCACTTATCATTTGCCGAAGTACATATTCGCTTCGTTTCAGATGTTCTCTTATCCCTTCCACAGTATGGAAGAGTGAACACATCCGAGCCTAATATTTACCTTTTACATCAGAAAATTTGATACAAGCTTTCTTATACTAAAATCGACTATTCCTAATTAGATAGAGGTTTAGCTTTTCCATCCGAGGTTATGTTATTAAAAGCTCCCTCTAAATTTTGAAAAACTGGTTAACCTTCAATGAATCCCACCAAGTCATGTAGAGCTGGCTCAGTGGATATGACCTGGCAGTAGGCATTCTGGTTAACTAGCTTCTAGACAATGTATCCCGTAAGATATCTTTCATTTAGTCTCTCCAATGCCTTAGAAAAATCGAAGACAGACTGACATGTCTTCTAAGTTTTCCCCAATAGAAGGATGTAATCGGGTGTAGCTGCTGCCTAGCGTCTCCAGCTATTAGGTAAGAACTGTATCCAAATCCTACTCTAACCTCCTCGTGGTACGTTCTGGTAACCTAAGCATCCAAGTTGAGGACTAGGTCAGGGATAATATAATAAGCAGTTATCTTAGAGCCATTTCAAAGTATTTGGTCTAAGGGTCTAAGATACTTGTTAAAGTACGAAAATGCTGCGTCTCTTCAACACGTTAGTTGCGACTGCAAGCGGGCGTCTGTCTCAGATCGAGCGGCTCGCTATACAAACGTGGCTCGTGTCTTTGGACTCATCAGCCATTGACTTAGTATTTACGAAGCTTTAAGCATAGAAAGATATAACATTACAGAATATACTTCTCCAAGGCGTAATCATGCGAGAAATCCCCCTGCTACGGCAGTTGGCACAAAGATTTTAGAGGTGCCTGATCTATGCAAGAACATAATGATGAATGAAACCAATTCTATCCGAAGATATTGGACTATTAGGACCTATGATCCACTGGGAGTCAAGGAGAACAGGGGAAGAAAATCTCAGAAATTTTCAATCCATACATACCTTGCGCTCTAATTTCTGCCTGCAAAGCATTGCGTGTCTCTTGTGCTCGCTCCAACAATTCGCTGGTGGAAATTTTGCTGACATCTCCACGCGACAGCTGGCGTCTAGCTCTAATACTGGCCAAGGTGGCTGCCTCAGTGGTCGTCATGGGTTGAGGACTGCTGCGACTACTCGAGCTGGTGCTTGAGGGTGTGGTGGTTGCCGAAGAGTTGCCCTTGCAGGGGCTTGAGCCTGAGGGATCTTCACTTGAAATGACATCGAGATCAAGATCTAAGGAACGGGAAGCTTTGTGATACGAACGTTTCTTTTCGTAGTCAATTTCACAGGGTTTCTCATTGAGACTGGACAAAGAACCCAAAGAGGAACGTTTTTTACTTAAAGGTTTGACCACCACCGATTCGGAGCGGGTCACCACGAGGACAACCTCAGGACGGGGGGTCTGCAAATAGAAAATCGAATAAGAATAAAGATCTAGATTAAATGCTTATAGCCTTAACTTACCTTAAGCACCGTTATGGATTCCCTGTGTGTTAAGCCGCGCATACTAAGGCCATTAACAGCCAAAATGCGATCACCCTTCTTCAAGCGGCCATCCTTGGCTGCCGGGGTATTGGCTAGGATTTTGTGAATCTGCAATAAAACACAAGCTTTAATAAAATCTCAAACCTTAGAGAACTAATCTATTTCAAACTTACCGTGATTTCCTTGGCTTCATAATCCGAGCCTCCTGCCAAGGTTATACCTATACTCGATTCTGGCGTATCTCTTTGCAAGACTATAATAAAAGCCTCCGGCGTCTTTAAGGGAGGTTCGGCTTCTTCTATGATCTGTTGAACGTCTTGAGCGGTAATCAAGCTTTGATTGCTGCCAAGAGAAGAGAAACTACCAAACTCGGCTATATTCTCCTGGGTCGAGGAGACATTTTGTGTGGTCGTTGAGCTAACACCCGAGGATGAAGAGGCTATGGAATCCAAAGAAGAAAATCTCTCATGATAGCTACCCTTAATTTGTGACTTAACATTTAAAAGGCTGGACGAGGAAACAGCCGGCGACATGGAATTGTTGCCATTAGCCAAGGCGGCCGTGCGTTCAAATTTCTCTCTTATTTCGGCTGTGCTAATTTTGGGTGTAGTTTTGCTGGACAAGCTAGTGTATGTAGTCTTTGTGGAGGTCTCAAATTTCTCTCGTACAGGTTTCAGAGATCTTTCGGGTAACTTATTTAAAACCTTGGCTTTGGCCACCTCCACATGCATCCATTGCGAAAGTTCATTGGTTTCGCCACTTGACTTCTTGGGTGAGGGTGCCTCGACGGCTCTTTGGGGACTTAGGGGTGTGACGGGCTGTGAACTGATGGGAGCCACCACTTTGGCGGGCACTATGTTCTGTAGTTTAGGTTTTGTGAAAGCTTTTTGTGTGGGATCAGCCTTAAAGCTTTGCTTGCGTTCCTCATCTATAAACATGGCACTTAGTTTAAGGGGTGAAGTGCTATCCGCAGATCTACGGCTGCTGTCATCTGTATCTGAAGTTATCTCCACATAGGCAGCCACATTAATAACCTTATCCACCAGACTCTGATCATTTTTATTGACCAATTTGTAATTAATAGGAGCCGTGGGTGAGGCGGCCTTGGAGGGTAAGGTTATCAAAGAACTACTGCTGGAAACCAAAGAAGATCTGGGCTTTGATTTGTGGTGTCTTCTTACCTCCTCCTCGTCATAGCCATCGGTGCTGTCCTCATCATCATAGACACGATGACGCATTAAAACCGAGGCTTCTCCTCTACCATTACGGCACTTGGCTGAGGCTAAAATGTTTTTGCGATTAGTGGCCGATTCATTGGAGCCAGACTTCAAGACCCGGCGACTTAGATCCACTGTAGGTGTACTGCCCACTGAAGAACAACTGGCCTGAGAGCCTGAACCCGAGGTCAGGGTCGAAGTAGTAGAGCTGGCTATTGAAGTATTAGTTTCCGAGGATAGGGTGCGTGTTAGAGCAAATTTTTCCGGTACCTGGGGTACACAGGGAGACATGGGTGGGGAGGAAATGCGTGAGGAGAACACTGAATCACAAGAATCACTTTCTTCATGCATAAATTGTCTAGTAGGAGTAGTGGCCAAGGAAGTGCGTGGTGGCTTGGCCGGGGGCACGGTGTTAAGAGCTTCCATTCTTCTCTGGGCCACTAAAGGCTGATTATGTTGTATTAAATGTCTAGAATTTGGTGTTTGGCTAAGATAGCTGCCCCGGTTATTGGCTATGTTCAGGGTATTACTATGGGTGCTAATGTTCAAAGGTCTTAGAGCCGAATTCGTTACAGCGATATCAGTTCTTTTTGCTGGCCTGGGTACTGTTAAGGAACCCGTCAAAGAACTTACACCACTATCTGTGGAATCTGTAGAGGAAGAGTTTCCCGAAGACTTCAACTGATCACTATCACGACTTTTGATTTCGGGCAAATCCAAAATTGGCTCCAATGTGGAAACAGGAATATGAGGTCTTTCTGGTATAACTAAACCTCTGAGCTTAGACAAACTACGACGTCTTTGTTCTAAGATATTAGTAATAGCAGCCTTGCGTGAAGCCTCATCCGGTACATAGGCCGGCTGGCCCGAAAAGCTAATGCGTCTATCCAAATGCTGTGTTGAGGCATGACGCCTGGGTAAAGAGGCATAATTCTGATTATAATCCGTGGCTAAGGTGTTTAAGGAATGCATAGAATCGGAATAGCTCTGCTGATGAGGCAGCTGTTTGTTGATTTGATAATGACGTGCTACCTCATTTAGATTTTCCACACTCATGGCACGTGTTTTATGCAAATTTGATGAAGTACTATAACGTGGTGCAGGAGAGGAATCTAAAAGATTTTCAGTACTTAAATTTAGGATTTTTGTGGAGCTGTTAGAGCGGGAGAAGCTAAGAGGCTTAACCCCAGACTCCGAGGTTGAGGAGCTTGCCGCCGCCGTATCATCATTGGAGAACATGGCAATTTTATCACGTACACTCTTTTCACTTTTCTCATCTTTGCGCCAATCACTGGAACGCCGGGGAGCACTTAAGGAACGTTTGTAATCTGTTGTTGCGGTAAGCTCATATGAGGGAGCTTCTAATTTCTGGGCCGTGGGAGTAGAGCTGCCACTACTATTGCCGCTGGACAAATTTTGGGTAGAACGACTTTGTCGTGTATCGATAATTAATTTGGTGGCTGTATTATTTGTTATGACGGTAGGAGCCTCCACATTTACCACCAAATCCTGGCGATAGACCTTGCGGGGTACTGTAGGTGGTGGCGTGGATTTGGGTAAAGGCGGGGGATTATTAAGTTCTTGTTCTATTATTATGGGAGAAGATTTTTGTTTCTCTACCTCTACTATTGTCTGGGTAACACCATTATTTGTGGTACTGGTCATATGAGTAGTCCTAGTACTAGCCACCATTGTGGGTCCTACGGCCGAGGCAGCGTATAATTTTTCCGAATATATGGTATTACTATTATTGAGTCCCGGCTGTTGAGTGGTTGTGGTAACACTTTGCATAAGGCTGGTGGTTTTCATAATATTTCCCGGTGATCCTCCTCCTACTAGGGTTATGGGTGGCATAATTAAAGGTTCCGAGAAGTTGGGGGGAAATTCATGACCATCTGGTGGTAGGCGTGAATAAGTGGGCGGTGATGAAAGCTTTGTTGCTAGATAATCACTACTAATGCTACTGCTACTGCTGGTGGTGCTGACAATAATGGGTGTCGTTTGTGGTGGCACTACATGCAGGCCCTGCTCCATTTTGTTTAAATGCCTTTGTTCAAGATCTGCAAAGAGATTTCCATAACACACAGACACACGCAAATACACATAAGGAGTGCAGTGGAGAGAGGGTGTTTGGAGAGAGACAAAAAAAAACACATAAGTTAGTTTTGAGGTTATGAACTTTTTGAGGTTAGAATTGGTATTTTGTTTAGATAATTTTTAAGGTTATAATTAAATTTCAATTACAAATAATAGGAATTATGGAAATAATCTAGTGATTTTTGAATAAAAAGAGAAGAGAAGAAAAGGAAAAATAAAAATAATTGAGTTTTTTTTTAAGATTTACAAATAAATTTAATAGAAATATAAGAAAAAAATTTTTGGATATTTTTTTAGGTTAACCATGAAGCCAAGTTTTGCTATACTAAACAGCTTCCTGGCTCAACACGTTTAACAGACTAAGCGCTATCGATACATAAGGGAGACCTCAATTCCCATAGGCATGAGCCAAATTTTGTATGGGAAAAGTGCTGCTCAATCCCCATAAATATACTACTACCTTATCCAAGCCTATATTTTGGATAAACTAATTAGAATCCATAACAACGTTAACTACTTCATGCCTAACCCTCACTTCGACCGATTTCTTAACGTGGCAAGCTCTGGAAGTCCAAATATTTCAAATAATAAGCTTGTAGAGGCATGCACAGATGAATCTTAGTTGAGGAAGGGAGTGGAGAGCATTTAAATCCCGATCATAGGGAAGAGAATAACCTTCAAACTTCAGTATTCAAAACGCCAAAACAATAGTTATTTGCAAGGCAAGCAAATGTCTTAGATACCACCGAATTTACGAAGAGATTGAAGCATTGCTTTTCTCCTCCAAAGGTCAAGCTATTATTTTGGATAAACTAAACAATTTCGCCAACTTTCTTCCCTGCGACTGTTCTTTTACTGTAAATATCTCAGGAACGGCTACGATAATGACCTCTTTTTGGTATATACAGATGAATCTAAGAAGGAGTAGGGATCGATGTTTTACTAGGGATATCTCTGGAAGTGTTATTTATACGGATTCTTCAGATGTACGAAGATGGATCTAAGTCAGTGAAGGAAGTGGAGGTAAATATCTCTGAAAAAGCTAATGCTTTTGATAATAATCTCCTTTATGTACATAAAGATGGATCAAAGAAGGAGATCAAAGAGGAGAAGAATATCTCTGGAAGTTTTAATACTTCGGATAACGAGCTCTTCAGGTAAAGGTAAAGATCTCTAGAAAGGCTAATGCCTTCAATAATGACCTCCTTTAGGTATATAGATGGATCTAAGAAGGAGTAAGGACCGATATTTTATTATAAATATCTCTGGAAGTCTTAATATTTCGGATAACGAGGTTCTTCATTTATACAAAGATGGATCTAAGTCTGTGGGGGAAGTGAAGGTAAATATCTCTGGAAGTGCTAATGCTTTCGATAATAACCTCCTTTAGGTACATACAGATGGATCTAAGAAGAAGAAGGGACCGATATTTTACTAAGAGTATCTCTGGAAGTGTTAATACTTCGTATAACGAGCTTCTTTAGACATACAAAGATGAATCTAAGAAGAAAAAGGAACCGATATTTTACTAGGGGTATCTCTGGAAGTATTAATACTTCCGATAACGAGCTACTTTAGATATACAAAGATGGATCTAAGTCAGTGAAGGAAGTGGAGAGGGCTTAGATGGTCTTTTTCCCGATCTTCGGAAAGATAATTTCATTCAAGCTTTCTGACCCTAGAAAAACATATATAGAAAGAACGAGTAGCTAAGATACTAAGGAATATGCGAAAGGTGCAATCGATTTTGTATTCTGTCAGTCCCACATTTCTTCTTAATAAGAACTATTTTTTGGAGCGCATTTAAATCCCGATCATAGGGAAGAGAATAACCTTCAAACTTCAGTATTCAAAACGCCAAAACAATAGTTATTTGAAAGTCTTAGATACCACCGAATTTACGAAGAGACTGAAGCCTTGCTTTCCTCCTCCATAGGTCAAGCCAATATTTTGGATAAACTAAACAATTTCGCCAACTTACTTCCCTGCGACTGTTCTTTTACTGTAAATATCTCAGGAAAGGCTACGATAATGACCTCTTTTTGGTATATACAGATGAATCTAAGAAGGAGTAGGGATCGATGTTTTACTAGGGATATCTCTGGAAGTGTTATTTATTCGGATTCTTCAGATGTACGAAGATGGATCTAAGTCAGTGAAGGAAGTGGAGGTAAATATCTCTGGAAAAGCTAATGCTTTGGATAATAATCTCCTTTGTGTACATAAAGATGGATCAAAGAAGGAGATCAAAGAGGAGAAGAATATCTCTGGAAGTTTTAATACTTCGGATAACGAGCTCTTCAGGTAAAGGTAAAGATCTCTAGAAAGGCTAATGCCTTCAATAATGACCTCCTTTAGGTATATAGATGGATCTAAGAAGGAGTAGGGACCGATATTTTATTATAAATATCTCTGGAAGTCTTAATATTTCGGATAACGAGGTTCTTCAGGTATACAAAGATGGATCTAAATCTGTGAGGGAAGTGAAGGTAAATATCTCTGGAAGTGCTAATGCTTTCGATAATAACCTCCTTTAGGTACATACAGATGGATCTAAGAAGAAGAAGGGACCGATATTTTACTAGGAGTATCTCTGAAAGTTTTAATACTTCGTATAACGAGCTTCTTTAGACATACAAAAATGAATCTAAGAAGGAAAAGGAACGGATATTTTACTAGGAGTATCTCTGGAAGTATTAATACTTCCGATAACGAGCTTCTTTAGACATACAAAGATGGATGTAAGTCAGTAAAGGAAGTAGAGAGGGCTTAAATGGTCTTTTTCCCGATCTTCGGAAAGATAATTTCATTCAAGCTTTCTGACCCTAGAAAAACATATATAGAAAGAACGAGTAGCTAAGATACTAAGGAATATGCGAAAGGTGCAATCGATTTTGTATTCTGTCAGTCCCACATTTCTTCTTAATAAGAACTATTTTTTGGGAATCCACCCGCTTGGATATACCTTAACAAATATGAAGTTCTTCTTAATAAAGAGAATGTGGTTGTCCGTCTTTAAATTGCGAACGCAAAACGCACTTAGGATAGAGAATTTGCTTTAAGCTTCCTGAGTCCGACATTATCTAAGTCAAGAGAATGTCGTTGGCGTCTTTTCATCTGGGTGGCTAAGATATCGCAGAATAATCATAGGGCCGCTCAATATGGGAAGCGAAAAGTATAAATCTGTTATCCAAATGCACAGATTTCATGTACTTAGGTATTGTAAGCACTAAAGAGCTCTCCAGATGGGTTCAAGCATGAAGATATTCATCAACAGAGGATGAAGGGTGGGTAAGACTTCCTCCGCTATCCCGAAGAAAAGTGGGGGTGTATTTTGTACATAACTAGCAAATGAACAGCCGCTTCACAGGGTAGGCCAATGTTGAAAAAGACGCAATGATGGAAGTGAAAAATAGGACAGATTTCATGCATATTGTAAGCATATATTGTAAGCATTGAGGAGCTCTCCAGATGGGTTCAAGTTTCAACTGGGTAAGCCTTCTTCTAGCATTCGGAAGAAAAGAGTGGGTGTATTTCATAAATAACTAGTAAGTCAAATAGAGATACTGACGCTTCACTGGAAAACAGACGCACACCGTAGGGCAGGCCAATGTGGGAAAAGATGCAATGTTAGTTTTCAAATTCGGACGGATCTAAAAAATAGGGATCTGGGATCCAAACGATCAGACCCCATCTGCAAAAGGGGTGAAGTATCAAATAGATGTGGATGATATGCGGAGACAATGTGGAAAAAGACGCGATGTTGGTTTTAAAAGTTCGGACGAATCTAAAAAAAAACACGAATCTGGGATCTAAACGGCCAGATTCCATCTGCAAAAGGGGTGGAGTAACAACTGGACGATTTATGTGTGAGACATGCGGCAATCGTTTAGTTCTTGACGGAGAACTCTCTGGGATTGGCGATCATTAGTTTATGAGCTAAAGTCTTTACATCGCGAAAATGTGGAAAGTGACACGATGTTGGTTTCAAAACTTCGAACGGATCTAAAAAATAGAGATCTGGAATCCAAACGGTCAGTTTCCATCTGCAGATGGAGTGAAGTATCAACTGAACGTCTTATGTGGCAGACATGCGCCAATTATTTTGTTTTTGGTGGAGAACTCTTGGGAAAAATATAAATAAAATCAAGGGATTCGCTATCTCTGCTAGCAAATCCCTAGAGCTTGAGTCCCTACATCGTGACAATGTGGAAAAAGACCCGGAGTTGGTTTTAAAAGTTCAAAGGTATTTAAATAAAAGTGGGATCTGGGATCCAAACGTTCAGATTCCATCTGCAGAAGAACTCTCAGGGCATCAATTGGATGTCTTATGTAGGAGACGTACTACAAATGTTTAGTTCTTGTACGAGAACTCTTGGGGATGGGCGGCACTTCCGAAAATATAAATAATACTATATGCGCAAGCATAGCTCTTGAGCTAAAGTCCCTACATCGCAGAGTAGTTTTACAAATTGCTAGTATCACACAATAACCATCTGTACAATCCAAGAGTTGCGGACTTTATTCACTTGGGAACATCAGATGCCCGCCAAATCTGGAAGCAGACAAGGTTTGGATTTGAATCCAAACGGATATATTTTATTTGGTTCGTGTGCGTCAAAACGGAAATAAATAAGGATACATCGGTTCTTGATAGTGTTAGTAATATATAAGAACGTTTTCTTTTAAAATGAGGCTACATATATGGCCTTATTGGGCCTGTAAAATGAAATAAAAAGAAAAAAAATTTCAATTTAACTTGTATGAATATGTCATAGTTTATCTTTGCCTTGGGTTTGATAAGTGAGACAATTTGTTAATCAGACACACTTGGACTAAGAAGTTTAATGTAAAATTAAACCTTCCACTTTAAAAAGCCCAATATCTACGTTAGCCAGATCGCCCTGGTCTCTAGAAAAAGGGAGCCCTAAGTTAATCCTCTACCATAAGTTCAAGGCAAGGAAAAGTGCGGAGAAGATGATTTAGAGAATATTTCCTTACTTTGGAAGTAAAGTGGAAATGTGGAAACAGACAAGGTTTGGATTTGAATCCAAACGGACATACTTTATTTCGATGTGGTCAAGTAATAACTGGGCTATCAATAGGGCTAACAAACGCCAGTTACCTTGTATGTAACACTTTGAAACATTCTTACCTAAACGTAACCTAGTTTAAAAGTTTTTGAGGTTAGAATACACAAATATTTCGAGGCAAGTCTTTGTAAATTGTAAATTTTCTTTCTATAGTAATTTTTGGTATAAAATTTCAAATCAAAGATTTTTTTTAAATATTCCTAACTCCATTTTTCAATAGTTCCATATTTTATTTGCATTTTTGTTATTTCAGTACAAAATTCTTTCAAATGTCAACAATCAATCTTAAAGTTTAAGAATTGTTTGGATTTTTTTTCTAAAAACAAAACATTTAAAACCGCCATTTTTTCCCCTGTCAAAATGACAGAATATGTCAAAAAAAACCCCTCCAAGTTTGAAAAAAAAAAAAATATTGACAATCAACTAACCACCACTAACCAACCACTGTTTGGGGTCACCAAAACCAATTTTTAGATTTGCCATTTTTTTTCTCTAGGACAAAATACAAAAGATTTGAAAATTGTTTTTTTTTGTGCAAATGACAGATTGTGTTTGAGATTAACAGCTCGAAAGCGAGATATATAAACAAATCACATTTGACAAATCGAAAATTTATTTGAACCTTAAACCACACACATACACATACATAGAAAAAAAACCAGTACAATGACAGTTAACTCTAAAAATAATTTGTCTAGTCCAAATTTAAAAAATGAAACAAAATTTTGTGGGTTTCATTTTTCCTCTAATAAATGACCAATTTGTTAGAATGACAGTTTGACCGGGAGGGAGGTAGGTTTGGTTGTTCTTAAAAAAAAAAAAACTATTCAAAAACTCAGTTAACAATTTTTACAATCTTGATTAGAACTTTAAATTTTAGAATTATAAATTTGAAAACTTCTGTTGGATTTTCTAGTTAATTTTTAGACAAATTTGTTTATGTCACCTCAAGTGACATTTAAAAATATCTTTGTTTAAAATTGTTTTTTTTTCTTGTACTTCTTAACTTGGGGTTATTGATTTAGCTTTATAAATCTTGGGGTTTTTTGACTTTGACTGAGTAGCTATTTTGCATAAATACTTTGAAGGAATTTCAAATAAAATTTTGAAAATATTTGTTATGGATTAAAGTGGGGTTTTGGAATTTATTGGCAAACAAAAATTTTTCACTCAATTTTTGTTGGAAATTTTTTATTTAAGAAATGGTTTTAAATAAAAAATTCCCTAAAAAATTAGTAATACGGCCCAAATGGGCCCGTAAAATGAAATAAAAAGAAAAATTTTAAAAAATTTCCTTTGAAAAATAGGAAATTTTTGAAAAATTTCCCTTAAAAAATAGGTAATTTTTGAAAATTTTCATTTAAAGAAAAGGAAATTTTTGAAAAAATTGCTTTAAAAAATAGGAAATCTTTGAAAAAATTCCTTTAAAAAATAGGAAATTTTTGAAAAATTTCCTTTAAAAAATAGGAAATTTTTGAAAAATTTCCTTTAAAACTAGGGAATTTTTGAAAAATTTCCTATTAAAATAGAAAATTTTTGAAAAATTTCCTATAAAAATAGAAAATTTTTGAAAAATTTCCTATTAAAATAGGAAATTTTTGAAAAATTTCCTATAAAAATAGGACATTTTTGAAAACTTTCCTATAAAAATAGGACATTTTTGAAAAATTTCCTATAAAAATAGGGAATTTTTGAAAAATTTCCTATAAAATTAAAAAAAATTTGAAGAATTTCCTATAAAAATAGGGAATTTTTGACAAAATTTCCTATAAAAATAGGAAATTTTTGACAAAATTTCCTATAAAAATAGGAAATTTTTGAAAAATTTCCTATAAAAACAGGAAATTTTTGAAAAATTTCCTATAAAAATAGGAAATTTTTGAAAAATTTCCTATAAAAATAGGAAATTTTTGAAAATTTTCCTATAAAAATAGGAAATTTTTGAAAAATTTCCTATAAAAATAGGAAATTTTTGAAAAATTTCCTATAAAAATAGGAAATTTTTGAAAAATTTCCTATAAAAATAGGAAATTTTTGAAAAATTTCCTATAAAAATAGGAAATTTTTGAAAAATTTCCTATAAAAATAGGAAATTTTTGAAAAATTTCCTATAAAAATAGGAAATTTTTGAAAAATTTCCTATAAAAATAGGAAATTTTTGAAAAATTTCCTATAAAAATAGGAAATTTTTGAAAAATTTCCTATAAAAATAGGAAATTTTTGAAAAATTTCCTATAAAAATAGGAAATTTTTGAAAAATTTCCTATAAAAATAGGAAATTTTTGAAAAATTTCCTATAAAAATAGGAAATTTTTGAAAAATTTCCTATAAAAATAGGAAATTTTTGAAAAATTTCCTATAAAAATAGGAAATTTTTGAAAAATTTCCTATAAAAATAGGAAATTTTTGAAAAATTTCCTATAAAAATAGGAAATTTTTGAAAAATTTCCTATAAAAATAGGAAATTTTTGAAAAATTTCCTATAAAAATAGGAAATTTTTGAAAAATTTCCTATAAAAATAGGAAATTTTTGAAAAATTTCCTATAAAAATAGGTAATTTTTGAAAAATTTCCTATAAAAATAGGAAATTTTTGAAAAATTTCCTATAAAAATAGGAAATTTTTGAAAAATTTCCTATAAAAATAGGAAATTTTTGAAAAATTTCCTATAAAAATAGGAAATTTTTGAAAAATTTCCTATAAAAATAGGAAATTTTTGAAAAATTTCCTATAAAAATAGGAAATTTTTGAAAAATTTCCTTAAAAGAATAGGAAATTTTTGAAAAATATCCTATTAAAATAGGAAATTTTTGAAAAATTTTTGAAAAATTTCCTTAAAACAATAGGACATTATTGAAAAATTTCCTACAAACATAGGAAGTTTTTGAAAATTTTTCTTTACAAATTAGGAAATTTTTGAAAATTTTTCTTTACAAATTAGGAAATTTTTGAAAAATTTTCTTAAAAAGATAGGAAATTTTTGAAAAATTTCCTTAAAAAAATAGGAAATTTTTGAAAAATTTCCTTAAAAAAATAGGAAATTTTTTAAAAATCTCCTTAAAAAATAGGAAATTTTTGAAAAATTTCCTTAAAAAAATAGAAAATTTTTTTAAAAATTTCCTTAAAAAAATAGGAAATTTTTGAAAAATTTCCTATAAAAATAGGAAATTTTTGAAAATAATTTTATATTTTTCAAAATATCGTTTATTTAAACTAATGTTAAATTATCTAAAATTATTACGTTTATTATTAATTTCCATATTAGTCTAAAACGATTTCGAATTTTCAAAATTACAAATGAAACAAATTTTCTGAAAAGATTAAATACCTTTTAAAAACTCATTTGTTGGCAAATGTTAGTCAATCTTGAAACTCGCGACTTGTCATTTATTCAAATGAAAAATTTAAATGAATTGAAATCTTTTTGTTAAATCTTAAATTATTGTTGTTTCTTCTTTTTTGGGGATTTCTACTTTTTTTTTTTGTTAAATTTTAATTATATGATGTCGAAGAAGAAGTAAAACAGATTTTGCAAAATTATTGTCATTTATCTTCTTTTGTTAAGCAAAATGTGTATTTTGAACACGAATTGTATTTAAATATTATTTAATATTTAATTCCCTTTTATGAAAGGGAAATTATTACAGAAATACTTAAGGTATGAGATTAATATTGTTTAAGAAAGACGGTTTTTTTTTCTTTTCATAAAAAAGCGAAAGTATTTCTTAAACAAATAAATGAGAAATTGAAAAAAAAGTGAAAAGTTATTTTCAAAAATGAAACAGATAATAAGTGAAGTGTAAAGAATTTCAGGGTGAAATTAGTTCAGAATGTATTGAAATGAAATCAGAAATAAGATCTAATTAAATTTACTAAAAGATTTTGGAGAGCTCATTAAATATCAAATTTTCAAAACTTTCATTCTGGCAATATTTGAAAAATGTCATATAGTGTGACCTTCAATATTTTCAAATTTTGTAAGCTTTGAAACTGGCAATACCACAAACGACGATCATGTTAAGATCAGCTGATTAGCTGACATTTTTTGCAAAGCCTAAATCGCTTATTTAATCCTTATCTCGTTTCGAAAACTTCTGTAATAAGTTTTATTGATTTTTAATTTAAGCTACAGGAAAAAAACTGTCAATACCTAATTTAATTATTATTTTTTATACCCTTCACCACCATAGGTGGAAAGGGTATTATAAGTTTGTGCTGATGTTTGTAACGCATAGAAATATTTGTCTTAGACCCACCTTTTAGTATACCAATAGGCTTAGAATCACTTTCTGAGTTGATTTAGCGATGTCCGTCCGTCCGTCCGTCTGGCTGGCTGGACGGCTGGCTGGACCCCCATGTAAACCTTGTAATCAAACTACAGGTCGCAATTCTAAAGATAATTTGATGAAATTTGGCGCAGATCATTTTTTTGATAATGGGACCATGGCTATTGAAATTGGTCAAAATCGGTCCATTATTTCTGGTACCTCCCATAGGTCCCACTTCCCGGAATTGCTATATTGGCCACAAATATCAATATTTTTTCATGAAATTTAAAACAAATACTGCTTATGTCAACTTAAATCACAGTACCAAATTTCGTTGAAATCGGTCTACATTTGACCATAGCTCCCATACAAATTCTTCTTTAAAAACGCACAAAAAATCACTAAAACGCTCGTAAATCTAAAGATAATGGAAATTTTGAGTCTATTTTTTTGCATACATAATTTTTGTAACAACTGTAATCAATCTGCCAAATTTCGAGATAATCGGTTCACATTTGACCCTAGCTCTCATATAAGTCCAAATGACGGAAACAGGTTGAATATATAAGTTTTGAGAAAATGTTTGTATAATCGCAAAATTTAGCAAATATTTGTCTTTACACAGGAAAAATAACACCTTTGGCCTTAGTGGTGAAGGGTATCGTATGGTCGGCTTGACCGACTATAGCACTTTCTTTGTTATATTTACTTTCATTCTAAAATTGTCAATATAAATGACAGTTAACTCATAAAATGAAATTTGTTATCTTATCTAATATATCAATTCAGACTATATGACGGCCTATGGTTAATATTAGTCATCAAAAAATCAATAAGTTTGATGTAGCTAACATTTGTTGTCATATATTTTACTAACGAAATTAACAATTTTCTTGAAGTCAAATATTTACCCGGAAAAACCTCATTAAAACATTTTCAAATCTCCATTTAACCCTAGTTTCCATAGCAAAGCCAGTCATATCTTAATGGACTAAAGCTGGATCTCAAAGTTCTCATGTTCTATAAACCAACTCTATCATTGCTCCATCCCAGAGAATCTTAGAGATTTTTATCTGAATAACTCTTTTTTCTACGATTTATCGGATCTCTCAAACAAAAATTATCTTAAAATAGACTCATAAATTTATAGCATCTAAAAGCCTCTTTAAATATTGACTTTTACCTCTTCCCTTTTACCTTGCTGTAGGGTATCATATAAACCGTAATGGACAACTTTTTTTTTATTGTTTTCAATTTGTATTTGAAATTTATATAAGAAAAATCAACAAATAAACTGATAAGATTTTCGTTTTAAATAAAGGTATGTGTTCAGAGGTTAATCATTTCGAAAATGAAATCATGATTTTTATTATTTTTGCAAAAAATAATAGGGAAATCTCAAAAAAAAAAAAAATAAAATAAATCAAAGTCTAAAAGTTAATCAAGCCTATCGTTATAACCAAAACTGAGAGGTCTATGACTTTATCTATAGTATAACTTTAAACATACAAATTTACCAAAGGTCTTAGACTCTGACTATATAAAATTCAAGACCTTAAAATAGATTTTAGTACTTTAATTTTAAAAAATTTTCCTATTATTATCCTATAAAAATAGCAAATTTTTGAAAAATTTTCTATAAAAACAGGAAATTTTTGAAAAATTTTCTATCAAAATAGTAAATTTCCTATAAAAATAGGAAACTTCCTATAAAAATATGAAATTTTTTAAAAATTTCCTATATAAATAGGAAATTTTTGAAAAATTTCCTATAAAAATGTGAAATTTTTGAAAAATTTCCTTCAAAAATATGAAATTTTTGAAAAATTTTCTATAAAAATAGGAAATTTTTGAAAAATTTTCTATAAAAATAAGAAATTTTTAAAAAAATTCCTATAAAAATAAGAAAATTTTGAAAAACTTTCGGTAGAAATAAGAAATTTTTGAAAAATTTCCTATAAAAATAGGAAATTTTTGAAAATTTTCTTATCAAAATAAAAAATTTTTCAAAAATTTCCTATAAAAATAAGAAATTTTTGAAAAATTTCCTATGAAAATAAGAAACCTTTGAAAAATTTCCTATAAAAATAAGAGATTTTTAAAAAATTCCCTACAAAATTTAGAAATTTTAATAAAACACCGATTTGAAGAATTTTCTATAAAAATAAAAAATTTTTCAAAAATTTCCTATTTTTATAGGAAATTTTTCAAAAATTTCCTATTTTTATAGGAAATTTTTCAAAAATTTCCTATTTTTATAGGAAATTTTTCAAAAATTTCCTATTTTTATAGGAAATTTTTCAAAAATTTCCTATTTTTATAGGAAATTTTTCAAAAATTTCCTATTTTTATAGGAAATTTTTCAAAAATTTCCTATTTTTATAGGAAATTTTTCAAAAATTTCCTATTTTTATAGGAAATTTTTCAAAAATTTCCTATTTTTATAGGAAATTTTTCAAAAATTTCCTATTTTTATAGGAAATTTTTCAAAAATTTCCTATTTTTATAGGAAATTTTTCAAAAATTTCCTATTTTTATAGGAAATTTTTCAAAAATTTCCTATTTTTATAGGAAATTTTTCAAAAAATTCCTTTTGTTATAGGAAATTTTTCAAAAACTTCCTATTTTTATAGGAAAATTTTCAAAAATTTCCTATTTTTATAGGAAATTTTTCAAAAATTTCCTATTTTTATAGGAAATTTTTCAAAAATTTCCTATTTTTATAGGAAATTTTTCAAAAATTTCCTATTTTTATAGGAAATTTTTCAAAAATTTCCTATTTTTATAGGAAATTTTTCAAAAATTTCCTATTTTTATAGGAAATTTTTCAAAAATTTCCTATTTTTATAGGAAATTTTTCAAAAATTTCCTATTTTTATAGGAAATTTTTCAAAAATTTCCTATTTTTATAGGAAATTTTTCAAAAATTTCCTATTTTTATAGGAAATTTTTCAAAAATTTCCTATTTTTATAGGAAATTTTTCAAAAATTTCCTATTTTTATAGGAAATTTTTCAAAAATTTCCTATTTTTATAGGAAATTTTTCAAAAATTTCCTATTTTTATAGGAAATTTTTCAAAAATTTCCTATTTTTATAGGAAATTTTTCAAAAATTTCCTATTTTTATAGGAAATTTTTCAAAAGTTTTCTATTTTTATAGGAAATTTTTCAAAAATTTCCTATTTTTATAGGAAATTTTTCAAAAATTTCCTATTTTTATAGGAAATTTTTCAAAAATTTCCTATTTTTATAGGAAATTTTTCAAAAATTTCCTATTTTTATAGGAAATTTTTCAAAAATTTCCTATTTTTATAGGAAATTTTTCAAAAATTTCCTATTTTTATAGGAAATTTTTCAAAAATTTCCTATTTTTATAGGAAATTTTTCAAAAATTTCCTATTTTTATAGGAAATTTTTCAAAAATTTCCTATTTTTATAGGAAATTTTTCAAAAGTTTTCTATTTTTATAGGAAATTTTTTAAAAATTTCCTATTTTTATAGGAAATTTTTTAAAAATTTCCTATTTTTATAGGAAATTTTTTAAAAATTTCTTAATTTTATAGGAATTTTTTCAAAAATTTCCTATTTTTATAGGAAATTTTTCAAAAATTTCCTATTTTTATAGGAAATTTTTCAAAAATTTCCTATTTTTATAGGAAATTTTTCAAAAATTTCCTATTTTTATAGGAAATTTTTCAAAAATTTCCTATTTTTATAGGAAATTTTTCAAAAATTTCCTATTTTTATAGGAAATTTTTCAAAAATTTCCTATTTTTATAGGAAATTTTTCAAAAATTTCCTATTTTTATAGGAAATTTTTCAAAAATTTCCTATTTTTATAGGAAATTTTTCAAAAATTTCCTATTTTTATAGGAAATTTTTCAAAAATTTCCTATTTTTATAGGAAATTTTTCAAAAATTTCCTATTTTTATAGGAAATTTTTCAAAAATTTCCTATTTTTATAGGAAATTTTTCAAAAATTTCCTATTTTTATAGGAAATTTTTCAAAAATTTCCTATTTTTATAGGAAATTTTTCAAAAATTTCCTATTTTTATAGGAAATTTTTCAAAAATTTCCTATTTTTATAGGAAATTTTTCAAAAATTTCCTATTTTTATAGGAAATTTTTCAAAAATTTCCTATTTTTATAGGAAATTTTTCAAAAATTTCCTATTTTTATAGGAAATTTTTCAAAAATTTCCTATTTTTATAGGAAATTTTTCAAAAATTTCCTATTTTTATAGGAAATTTTTCAAAAATTTCCTATTTTTATAGGAAATTTTTCAAAAATTTCCTATTTTTATAGGAAATTTTTCAAAAATTTCCTATTTTTATAGGAAATTTTTCAAACATTTTTTATTTTTTTTCAAAAATTTCCTATTTGTATAGGAAATTTTTCAAAAATTTCCTATTTTTATAGGAAATTTTTCAAAAATTTCCTATTTTTATAGGAAATTTTTCAAAAATTTCCTATTTTTGTGGGAGATTTTTCAAAAATTTCCTATTTTTATAGGAAATTTTTCAAAAATTTCCTATTTTTATAGAAAATTTTTAAAAAATTTCCTATTTTTATAAGAAATTTTACAAAATTTTCCTATTTTTTTTAGAAAATTTTTCAAAAAATTCCTATTTTTATAGGAAATTTTTCAAAAATTTCTTATTTTTGCATGAAATTTTTCAAAAATTTCTTGTTTTTATAGGATTTTTTTAAAAATTTCCTATTTTTACAGGAAAATTTTCAAAAATTACCTATTTTTACAGGAAATTTTTTGAAAATTTCCTATTTTTATAGGAAATTTTTCAAAAATTTCTTATTTGTATAGGAAATTTTAAAAAAATTTCCTTTTTTTTTAGAAAATTTTTCAAAAATTTCTAGTTTTTGTAGGAATTTTTTCAAAAAATTCTTGTTTTTGTAGGAATTTTTTCGAAAATTTCTTATTATTTTAGGAAATTTTTCAAAAATTTCTAAATTTTATAGGAAATTTTTTCAAAACTTTCCAAGTGTTTGGGACCTTTTGTTTATATTTTATTTTGATTTCTAGTTTTTTCTTAACCCTAGTATGATCTCCTCTTACTGTTAAAGGGCATAGCAGATTCTTCTTAGTCTTAGTAAATAAAATTATGTTTTTTTTTGTTATGGTTACGCTTCGTAAATAGAGATTAAAGATTATTAAGCCAAACAAAATTTTGTTTTGGGTGTTTATAACGATTTAGACCATGAACTTGACATTTAATCTTCATGTAACTCAAGCAGTAAAAAATGTTAAGCCAGTGAAAAAAAAGTCATTAAAATTTTAAACTACAAGAACGAGGTAGTTTCAAATTTTAACTACTACAAAAGTTTTGACTACCTTTTTTAAAAAGTCAAAACTCTTGAACTTTATTAGAAGAAATGGGTACTAAATTTAGCTAAAACTTAGTAGTGGCTTGAAAAAGGTAGTAGTAAATTTACTACTAATGTTTGAGTTAATATCTATAAGTTTTTATGGCTCAAGCTTCTTTTTTTTTGAGTTTTATGTTGGGGTAAATTTTTAAAACCACAAGGAAGTTAAAGTTTGCTTTAATTTATAAAAAAAATTTATAGAGATACTTAAAATCAGGCGCATAATTTCGGAAAGTTTAGGTAGGTTTAAAAAGAAAAAAAAAGAAAGATAAAATCGGGGAAGATGTAACGCTTGAGCTGCATAATTTAAAGGCTGTCAGATATTCTTTAACTCCTCATATTAACTTAAAAATAAGTAATTATTTCGAGGGTATGATACAAAAAGAAGAGCTTTTCTAAAACAGAATTTAACGACACAATTTTAAAATAATTATCTTTTTTTTTCTTAATTTCAGGTGAATAAAAACTAAAACAAATTAACCCCAAAAAGTCATGAAGTGTATTAAAAAAGCAGGTGCAAAAGTGAAGTTTACAAAAGGGAAATTAACAAACTATAAAAAAGAACGAGACCACGCGTTCTTTTTTGGTTTGACTTCAATAAAATTCAACAGGTGTAGACGAAAATACCTTAAAAAACCCAAGAATGGGTTTTCAAATATAGCAGCTGTATTATTATAATTCGTGGTCCGTAAAATGAAATAAAAAGAAAAAAAATATTTAATTACAAATTTTATGACAAAGTCATCATATAAATTATAAGAAGTCATCAAATGAAATATCAAATTCATTTCATTTTAATAACAATAAATTTTGAAAAATTTCAAAATATTTTTCTTGGCATCATAACCTCTAAGTCTAACAAATTTAATCTAAAATCCACTCATAATTTTTGTAAATTATTTCCAAACTCATCTACCTTTCTCCTGCCTTAACTTCACAACTGGGTGTTCTTTGCCTAAAAGTTTCACGCAATTTTCCTTATAATTAATGCCAGCTTTTAACTCATAAAGTTTATGAGTAGAACTTCTTTTGGCTGATTTTAGCTAAAGCAATTCTTGCAGTAAAAACTGGAAATTTTTTCTAAAAAAAAAAAAACTAAAAACTGCAATAATTTTAGTAAATTTATATAACCCAGAAAAGAAATTCACAGCAGGGAAAATATTAAAAGTAATGAAGAAAATATGTATAAATAACAAAAAATAAATGTCTGAAGAAAAACGCATACTTATATAAAAATAAGAAATTTTTGAAAAATTTTCTAAAAAAATAAGAAATTTTTGAAAAATTTTCTAAAAAAAATAAGAAATTTTTGAAAAATTTTCTAAAAAAAATAAGAAATTTTTGAAAATTTTCCAATAAAAATAAGAAATTTTTGAAAATTTTCCAATAAAAATAAGAAATTTTTGAAAAACTTCCAAAAACAATAAGAAATTTATGAAAATTTTCCTAAAAAAATAAAAAATGTTTCAAAAATATCGTATTAAAATAAGGAAACTTTTAAAATTTTCCTGTAAAAATAAAAAAAATTTGGAAAATTTCCTATAAAAATAAGAAATTTTTAAAAAATTACCTATAAAAATAATAAATTTTTCAAAAATTTTAACAAAATTAAGAAATTTTTGAGAAACTTCCTATAAAAATAGAAAATTTTTGAAAAAATTTCGATAAAAATAAGAAATTTAAAAAAAAAAAATGTCTATAAAAACAAGAAATTTAAGAAAATTTGCCTATAAAATTAAGAAAATTTTGAAAAATTTCCCTTAAAAATAGGACATTTTTGAAAAATTTCCTATAAAATTAAGAAATTTTGAACAATATCCTATAAAAATAGAAAATTTTTGAAAATTTTCCTATAAAAATAGGAAATTTTTGAAAAATTTCCTATAAAATTAAGAAATTTTTGAACAATTTCCTATAAAATTAAGAAATTTTTGAACAATTTCCTATAAAATTAATAAATTTTTGAACAATTTCCTATAAAAATAGGAAATTTTTGAAAAATTTCCTATAAAAATAGGAAATTTTTGAAAAATTTCCTATAAAAATAGGAAATTTTTAAAAAATTTCCTATAAAAATGGGAAATTTTTGAAAAATTTCCTATAAAAATAGGAAATTTTTGAAAAATTTCCTATAAAAATAGGAAATTTTTGAAAAATTTCCTATAAAAATAGGAAATTTTTGAAAAACTTCCTATAAAAATAGGAAATTTTTGAAAAATTTTCTCTTTTCCTCTATAAAAATAGGAAATTTTTGAAAAATTTCCTATAAAAATATAATAAAATTTTTGCAAAATTTCTTATAAAAATAAGAAAATAAGAAAGAATTAAAAAAGAATTGTTAAAAATTTTTCGATAAAAATAAGAAATTTTTTAAACTTTTCCTATAACGATTAGAAATTTTTTAAAAATTTCCTATAAAAATAAGAAATTTTTAAAAATTTAAAAAAATGAAATTTTTTTTTTAAATTTAAAAATTTACTTATATTTACAGGAATTTTTTAAATTTTTTTTATAGGAAGTTTTTCAAAAATTCTTTTTTTTATAGAAAATTTTTTAAAAATTTGTTATTTTTATAAAAAAAAATTCATAAAATTCTTATTTTTATTTTTATCGAAAAATTTTAAAAAATGTCTTTTTTTTCGAAAAACTTTTAAAACTTTAAAATTTACTAATTTTTATAGGAAGTTTTTCATTTCAAAAATTTATTGATTTTATAGGAAATTTTTCAAAAACTGTTTTTTTATAAGAAATTTTTTAATAATTTTTTATTATAGGAATTTTTTCAAAAATTTCGTTTTTTTTTTTATATAAAATTTTTCAATTTTTTTTTTATGGAAAATTTTTCAAGAATTTCTTATTTTTAATAGAAAAATTTAAAAAAATTTCTTTTTTTATCGAAAATTTTTCAAAACTTTAAAATTTACTAATTTTTACAGCAAGTTTTTCAATTTTTTTCAAAAATTTCTTTTTTTTATAGGAAATTTTTCAAAAGCTCTTTTTTTATATTAATTTTTTTAAAAAATTATTATTTTTATTAAAAAAAAAAATTTTTAAATTTGTTAGTTTTTATCGAAATTTTCCCAAAAATTTCTTTTGTTCATCGAAATTTATTTAAAAATTTCTTATTTCTATAGGAAATTTTTTTTAAAAATTTGTTATTATAGGAATTTTTTCAAAAATTTCGTTTTTTTATATAAAATTTTTCAAACATTTTTTTTTGATCGAAAATTTTTCAAAAGTTTCTTATTTTTAGAGAAACATTTTCAAAAACTTATTTTATTATAGAGGAAATTTTTTAAAAATTTTTTATTTTTATATTAAATTTTTCAAAATTTTCTTATTTTTATAGGAAATTTTTCAAAAATTCTTATTTTTATTGAAAATCTTTACTTGTAATTTATGATTTTCGTTAAAACCGTAATATTTTTTGTTTATAAATTTTTGATAGTTTTACCTGAAATTTTCAAAGTTTTAATTGTTTCAAGCTTTTTTGATTTCGTTTGACCTTTTTTGAAATGAAGTTTTTGATGGTTTTATAATTTATTTTTTCTTTTTTATTTTAAAACCCATAAATTTTTTGGTATTTAACCAAAATTTTAATCTCTTTTACAAAAATTTTTATTATGAAATATAAAAATTATTTAAATTAGTTCAATGTTGGAGATGGTGGCTTTAAAGAATTTGGTTAACATACTCATATAAATAAAGCCAAGAATAATTATAAACATTTTGTTGATAACTATCGGATTTCCTAAGAAAAATTCATTAAAAAAAAAAACTAGAAACCGATTTTTTATGGTTTTTTAACCAAATTGTCAGCTTCTGAGTTTTTTAATTATTTTTCTGAATTCTCAGGAAAAAATTGTCATTAATACTTTTTTTCTTTTGAAAAAAGTGTCAAGAAATAGTTTTAGATACTTTGTTTCGTACTCATATGATAATAATCCAGAGTTTGAATTTCAAAATTTTCCCACATCCTTTCCTAAAACTTTAAAATTCTCATCATTTATTCCATGAGCTTTAGCTACATTTTCTTTCTAGATGCCACAGAGTGACTCATTTAAGTCATATTTTATTTTACAAAACATTTATCAAATAATTTAATTTCACTTTAGCTTGAAAATAATGGAAAAAAAGAATCAGCCATAAACTCTGGTATTTTTTTTAGCCAACGCCATCTGGTTTTTATAGGTTTGTCAGAGCAACTTTACCATTAAAGCCTGACGTTTTTTTTTAATTACAACTGAAAAAAAAAAAGACTTTAACTGGCCTTAAATCTTGTTTAAATTTCATATGATTTCCAGTTAGTAAAAGTGCTATTCATTCGCTTACCCACAGATTCTTTTTCTGTTCCCAGGCTTATTCTTTGGTTCTTCTTTTCTTCGATATTTTATTTCTTTTAAATATAGTCTTAAGCTTTTTTTTTGTTCTTGTTTGTGTGTGACTCCTTTGAGCCATGTTAGCAATTTCCGCTAAACATTGAAACTGCATCAACTCTTTTACCCCCTTTCCTTCCCCTCCCAATGGAGTTGGAAGCAGAAAAACTTTATAATAAAACGTAACGGAAGTATTTTGTCAAGGATGGTGGCAGTATTTATTACAGAAGTTAAAATTAAATAAAATAAAATGGGATTTAAATAGAGAAATATTGAGAAAAAGGTGCAAGAGGAAAAGCACTTGAGGAAGAACTTGTTCTAAAGAGAAGGTTCCCACTAGGGGAATGATTACATAGACTTAGAAAGACACTTAAAAGAAAAGAAAAAATGACGAAAGGAAGATTTTTTAGAGCAAAAATGAAAAAAATTCTGTAAAAGAAAGAATTTTTTTAAAAAAGTATAATTTTTCTTTAGAATAAATGAAAAATTCTACATAAGTAAACAATTTTAAGAAAATTCCTATAAAAATAATCAATTTTTGAAAAATTTCCTATAAAAATAATCAATTTTTGAAAAATTTCCTATAAAAATAATCAATTTTTGAAAAATTTCCTATAAAAATAAGAAATTTTTGAAAAATTAGCTATAGAACTAAGAATTTTTGAAAGGTTTCTATAAAAAGAAATTTTTGGAAAATTTCCTTAAAAAAATAAGAAATTTCTTAAAAATTTTTAAAAAATTTTCTATAAAAATAGGAAATTTCTGAAAAACTTGCTATAAAAATAAAAAAATTTCGGAAATTTAAAAAAAAAAATTTTAAATATTTCTTTAAAAATAGGAAATTTTTAAAAAGCTTCCTATAAAAATAAAAAAATTTCGGAAAATTTCCTTAAAAAATAAAAAATTTAAAAAAAAATGTTTAAAAATTTTCTAAAAAAATAAGAAATTTTATAAAACTTTCCCATAAAAAATAAGAAATTTTTTAAGAATTTCTTATAAAAAAAAGAAATTTTTGGAAATTTTCCTATAAGAATAAGAAATTTTTGAAAAATTTCTTATAAAAAAAAGAAATTTTTGAAAATTTCCTATAAAAATAAGAAAATTTTAAAAATTTCCTATGAAAATGAGAATTTTTTTTTTAAATTTTCTAAAAAAATATGAAGTTTTGGAAAAAGTTCTTATAAAAATAAGAAATTTTTGAAAATTTTCTTTTTACAAATAAGAGATTTTTGAAAAATTTCCTATAAAAATAAAAGAAATTTCGAAAAATTTCCTTAAAAAAATAAAAAAAAAATTTAAAAAATTGTTTGTGAAAATAGGAAATTTTTTAAAAATTTCCCAAAAAAAACTAAGAAATTTTATAAAACTTTCCTATAAAAAATAAGAAATTTTTGAAAAATTTCCTATAAAAAAAAGAAATTTTTGAAAATGTTCCTATAAGAATAATAAATTTTTAAAAATTTCCTATAAAAATAAGAAAATTTTAAAAATTTCCTATGAAAATGAGAATTTTTTTTAAAAATTTTCTAAAAAAATATGAAGTGTTGGAAAAAGTTCTTTTTACAAATAAGAGATTTTTGAAAAATTTCCTATAAAAATAAAAAAAAATTCGAAAAATTTCCTTAAAAAAATAAAAAAAAAATTTGAAAAAATTGTTTGTGAAAATAGGAAATTTTTTAAAAATTTCCCAAAAAAAACTAAGAAATTTTATAAAACTTTCCTATAAAAAATAAGAAATTTTTGAAAAATTTCCTATAAAAAAAAGAAATTTTTGAAAATGTTCCTATAAGAATAAGAAATTTTTAAAAATTTCCTATAAAAATAAGAAAATTTTATAAATTTCCTATGAAAATGAGAATTTTTTTTTAATTTTCTAAAAAAATATGAAGTTTTGGAAAAATTTCTTATAAAAATAAGAAATTTTTGAAAAATTTGTTTTCACAAATAAGAGTTTTTTGAAAAATTTACTATTAAAATAAAAAAATTTCGAAAAATTTGCTTAAAAAAATAAAAAAATATTTGAAAAAATTGTTTATGAAAATAGGAAATTTTTTAAAAATTTCCCAAAAAGAAACTAAGAAATTTTATAAAACTTTCCTATAAAAAATAAGAAATTTTTTAAAAATTTCCTATAAAAAAAAGAAATTTTTGAAAATGTTCCTATAAGAATAAGAAATTTTTAAAAATTTCCTATAAAAATAAGAAAATTTTAAAAATTTCCGATGAAAATGAGATTTTTTTTTTAATTTTCTAAAAAACTATGAAGTTTTTTTTTTAATTTTCTAAAAAAATATGAAATTTTGGAAAATAAGAAATTTTTGAAAAATTTCTTTTTACAAATAAGAGATTTTTTGAAAAATTTCCTATAAAAATAAAAAATTTCGAAAAATTTCCTTAAAAAAAAATTTTTTTTTTAAAATTTTTTTATGAAAATAAGAAATTTTTTAAAAATTTTAATAAAAATAAGATTTTTTTTAAATTTCCTTTAAAATATAAGAAATTTTTGAAAAAATTCATAAAAATATGAAATTGAAAAAAAATTTACACTAAACATAAGAAATTTTGGAAAAATTCCTTTAAAAATAAGAAATTTTTGAAAAATTTCCCATGAAAACAAGAAATTTTAAAAAAATGTCCCATTAGTATATGAAATTTTTGCAAAAATTTATTATCAAAATATGAAATTTTTTAAAATTTTCCTATAAAAATAAGAAATTTTTGAAATAGTTCCTATAAAAAAAAGAAGTTTAAAAATTTTCCTTAAAAATAAGAATTTTTTTTAAAAATTTCCTATAAAAATAGGAAATTTTTGAAAAATTTCCTATAAAAATAGGAAACTTTTTATTATTTACATCATGTAAACAATTGTAAAACAGATGCGAAAAGGATAGAAATGCAAGTTTAACTTATAAAACTGTTAAATCCATTGAAATGTCAATTGTTTACATTATCTACATTATGTAAACAATCGTTAAAATGATGTAAAATCAGTTCAAAGTGCACAGAAACCCATATATTGTTAAAAACTATTAAAATTATTTACATTCTTTACATCATGTAAACAATTAAAAAAAGAAAATTTTAATTCTTTACATAATGACAACATGTAAACAATTGTTAATTTAAAGCTAAATGAGTCAAAGATCCATAAAATATAAAAAATTATTATAAAATATAAAAAATTATTATTCTTTACATCATGTAAATAATTGTCAAAATCATGCAAAAAATTTATGAAATAGATCGAAATATTAAAAATTAAAAGAAAACACTAAAAACTTTTTAATTTCAATACTTTACATTGTTGACATCATGTAAACAATATTCAAATTGTGTCAATAATTACCTTAATGAATGTAAATACTAAAAATCGGCATAAATTACAAAAAGTCATTGAAAATTCAATAGTAAATAGACGTAAAATAAGTCAAAAATGTTCACAAACACATAAATTTTATCAACTTTTTAAATTTCAATTCTTTACATTCTTAACATCATGTAAACAATTGTAAAAATCATGCAAATTTTTTGTAGAATAGAAGCCGGAAGTAAAAAACTGAATAATATACAAAAAACTATTCAAATTTCAATTTTTACATTATTTACATCATGTAAATAATTTGTGAATAGGTGTAAAATAAATCAGAAATATCTAAAATTTTAGAAATTATTAAATTTTTATCAATATTTCTATTCTTTACATTATTTACATGATATAAACTATTTTATTATTTACATTCCTTACCTCGTGTAAACAATTGAAAAACAATAAAATTTCAATTCTTTACTTCCATGACATCATGTAAAGAATTGCTAAATTAATGTTAAATTAGTAAGAAATCCATAAATTTTAATTAACTCTTGAAATTGTCATTCTTTACATTATTTACTTGATGTAAACAATTGTCAAAATCCTGCAAAATGTATATGAAATAGAAGCTAATAGTAAAAAACTTAATAAAACACACAACACCATTAAAATTTCAGTTTTTTACATTGTTCACATCATGTAAACAATTTGTAAATAGATGTAAAATAAGTCAAAAATATCTAGAATTTTAGAAATGATTAAAAGTTATCAATATTTCTAAGCTTTACATTATTAACATGATGTAAACTATTATAACAATTGTGTAAACAGTTGTCAAAATCATGTAAATAATTGCTAAAAGTTATGTTAACAGTAAAAAATAGCCATTGACATCATGTAAACAATTATTTGTTATAGGCAAAATAGGTAAAAATTGCACAAAGCTTTAAGAATGGATAAGTAAGAAAGTATTTCTATAATTTAACTAAAAAAATTATGATAAATTACTTAATCTGGACAAATTTGAGTCCATTTTACATTAAGTTTTTATCAAGTAATTAATTAAAAAATTAAGGTATTTTGTCAATTTTCTTAATTTTTTGAATATGTCTTAACTTTCCCTAAATCTTGAAATATTTAAACCAATAACCCCCTGCCATTTAATTAAGGCAACACAAATTGTCTGCAAAAATTCGGAATAAAAAACCGCAAGAATTTCTTCAAAATTATTTTAATTTCATTAAATTTATTCGCAAAAAAAAAAAAATAACCCAGGGCCAAATATTTCGCAAAAAAAATGTATGATTATTGTTCAAATTTGTTGGTGTTAAAATATGACACCCCGATCAAGTTCATTAACATTTTTTCTTGTCGATTTTTGATTGAAAAGAAATTAAAGCCATGTTAGAACCAAGAAATTGGGCCAAAAGGTTAATGTTATGGACGAGAAATTAAATTGATATTTTTTAAAAATTATTAACAAAAAAAATTTAATTCAACAAAAAACTCCTCCAGACAAAATCTAAAGCTTAACCTTTTAAATTTAAGATTAATTGTGTGTCTTTGTGTTGGAAATTTTTCATGGTTTTTAATATCATTTTTAAAGTTTATTTTGTTATTGTTTTTTCTTTTAATTTAAATTTTTTTGATTTTTTCCTATTTTTTATAGTTTTTGAACCTATGCCACAGAAATTGATTAATTATTAAAAACTTTTAATTTTTTCCTCTTCATGTAAAATTATTCATGTATAGAATTTTGGAACCGGTCATATGACTTAGGGGTTTTTCTATGATTTCGAAACTTATTAAGAAATTAAAGATCTTAATCGTAATTTAAAAGCCTATTAGATTAACATTATCTCGGGTTTTTGTTAAATGCCATAAATTTGAAAGAAATTTAAATAAATCGTGAGATTTTTTCAAAATTTTAAATGAAGACATTAACATTTTTTCGATGAAAAGAAGAAAAATGGACTAGAAAAAAGCTAAGACTAAGAATTTGACAATTGTTTACATTAGGTCCATGTAAAGAATTAAAATTTGAATTCAATAAAAAAATTAAATTCTTATGTTTTTTTGTATTACATGCAGTTTTTCACAATTTACATATATTTTAGCAACTATTTACATAATTTTGACAATTGTTTACATGATGTAAAGAATGTAATAAATATAAATCTTACTAATTTTCAACAATTTTTAAAGTTCTGTTTATTTTTGACTTTTTTTACAACTATTTAATAACTGTTTACACAATGTAAACAATGTAAAGAATTTAAATTTTACTAATTTTTAAAAATTTTTGAACTTTTAAGCATTTTTGACTTATTTTACAACTTTTAAACAATTGTTTACATGATGTCGTTAATGTAAAAAAACAGAAATTTCAATGATATTTTATTATTCAAGCAGCTTTACGACGTTTAAATTCACATGGACAATTAATTTCATGATTTAAACAATTGTTTATATGATTTAAACAATTGTTTTCATGATGTTAATAATGTAAAGAATTAAAATTGTATTAGTTTTTCATAATTTTTGAACTTTTGGGCATTTCTGACTTATTCTACAATTTTTTAGCAATTGTTTACATGATTTCATTTATGTAAATAATTTCAATTTTTATGATTTTTTGTATGTTATGCAGTTTTTCGTTGTTTAAATTTACTTAAGCACTAAATTTTACGATTTTGACAATTGTTTACATGATGCAAACAATGCCAAGAATTTCAATTTTACTAGCTTTTAATAATTTTTGATTTTTTCGGCATTTCTGACTTATTTTACAGCTTTTAAGCAATTGTTTACATAATATCGTTAATGTAAAGAACTGAAATTTCAATGTTTTTTTTTTATTATTTACGCCGCCTTTTGCTGTTAAAATTTACTTAAGCATTTATTTTCATGTTTTTGACAATTGTTTACATGATGTAAACAAAGTAAAGAATTAAAATGTTACTAGTTTTTTTTATAATTTTTAAACTTTTGGGCATTTCTGACTTATTTTACAACTTTTAAACAATTGTTTACATGATGTCATTTATGTAAAGAATTAAAATTTCAATGATTTTTTGTATTTTATGCAGTTTTTCTCTGTTTAAAATTACTTAAGGAATTATTTTTATGATTTTGACAATTGTTTACATGATGTCATTTATGTAAATAATTGAAATTTTAATGTTTTTATTACATTTTTGTAGATTTTCAATGCTTCCATGTATTTCATCAATTATTTCTATAGTTTTGACAATTGTTTACATGATGTAAGGTATGTAAGGAATTAAAATTTTATTAGTTTTGAAGAAATTGTGCAATATTTGGGTTGTTCTGACTTATTTTATATATTTTAAGCAATTTTTTACATGATGTCAATTATGTAAAGAATTGAAATTTTTATGTTTTTTTATAGTTTGTGCAGTTTTGCTTGTATTTTATTTATTTATTTATATATTTTGACAATTATTTACATGATGTAAAGAATGTAAAGAATTGAAATTTAAAAAAAATTTTGTATTTTGTACAGTTTTTTACTATCTACATTTATTTTAGCAATAATTTTCATAATTTTGACAATTGTTTACATGATGTAAACAATGTAAAGTATTGAAATTTACTTAGTTTCTCATAATTTAAGGATTTCTGGGAGACTCAGACTTATTCTACATCGATTAAGAAATTGTTTACATGATGTATAGAATGTAGAAAATTGAAATTTTAAAAGATTTTGGTATTTTGTGCAGTTTTTTACTATTTACATTTATTTTAGCAATAATTTTCATAATTTTGACAATTGTTTACATGATGTAAACAATGTAAAGTATTAAAATTTACTTAGTTTCTCATAATTTAAGGATTTCTGGGAGACTCAGACTTATTTTACATCGATTAAGCAATTTTTTACATGATGTAAAGAATGTAAAGAATTGATATTTTAAAATATTTTTGTATTTTGTGCAGTTTTTTACAATTTACATTTATTTAAGCATTAATTTTCATGATTTTGACAATTGTTTACATGATGTCAACAATGTAAAGTATTGAAATTTACTTAGTTTCTCATAATTTTATGATTTCTGGGAGTCTCAGACTTATTTTACATCGATTAAGCAATTGTTTACATGATGTATAGAATGTAAAAAATTGAAATTTTAAAAGATTTTGGTATTTTGTGCAGTTTTTTACTATTTACATTTTTTTTAGCAATAATTTTCATAATTTTGACAATTGTTTACATGATGTAAACAATGTAAAGTATTGAAATTTACTTAGTTTCTCATAATTTAAGGATTTCTGGGAGACTCAGACTTATTCTACATCGATTAAGCAATTGTTTACATGATGTATAGAATGTAGAAAATTGAAATTTTAAAAGATTTTGGTATTTTGTGCAGTTTTTTACTAATTCATTTTTTTAGCAATAATTTTCATAATTTTGACAATTGTTTACATGATGTAAACAATATAAAGTATTGAAATTTACTTAGTTTCTCATAATTTAAGGATTTCTGGGTGACTCAGACTTATTTTACATCGATTAAGCAATTTTTTACATGATGTAAAGAATGTAAAGAATTGAAATTTTAAAAAATTTTTATATTTTGTGCAGTTTTTTACTATTTACATTTATTTAAGCAAAATTTTCATGATTTTGACAAATGTTTACATGATGTAAACAATGTAAAGTATTGAAATTTTCTTAGTTTCTCATAATTTTATGGTTTCTGGGAGTCTCAGACTTATTTTACATCGATTAAGCAATTGTTAACATGATGTAAAGAATGTAAAGTATTGAAATTTAAAAAAAAAATTGTATTTTGTGCAGCTTTTTACTATTTACATTTATTTTAGCAATAATTTTCATGATTTTGACAATTGTTTACATGATGTCGACAATGTAAAGTATTGAAATTTACTTAGTTTCTCATAATTTTATGATTTCTGGGCGATTTAGACTTATTTACATCAATTAACCAATTGTTTACATGATGTAAAGAATGTAAAGAATTGAAATTTCTTATATAATTGTTTGTAATTTGTGCAGTTTTTCTTTGCTTATATGTATTTTAGCAATTATGTTACATTTTCCTGCATTTTCTTGACATTAAGACAAATATTTCCTAAGTTTTTCTGAATTAAAAGAAAACAATAAAAACAAATTCCTTGTGTACAAAATATTTATGTACCTTTCACACAAATACTTTAAAAGTAATTAATGCACACAAAAAAAAAATTCGCTTTATTTACCCATCAAAAATGAGGATGAGATAAATGTTCGAGAGATGATCGTGTATTTGTTCTTTTTACAAAAATGACTTCCAGGAAATGTAATTTACTCACACTTGAATTTAAAGAAAGAAATATTTACAAGAAATAAAATTATCTTAAGTAGCCATTAAGTAAATTGTTTAAATTCTTGGTTTCTACCATTAGTTCCCCCTTTTTAAAAGTCTCAGATTAATTTTAGGTTATGATCAAGAAAGATCGTTAGTATTAAAGATACTCAAATATTTTTTGCAAAAAACCAAAAAATGTGTTAATAACATAAAACTTAAATTACAAAGTGCGTAACATTTAATAACCCCTTTTTTGTACTTAAAATTTATATTTCCCGGTTTCCTCTATTCCCTTAAGTAACAAAGTCAGGCTAGAGAGAGTGAAGAAAAAAAGGTAAATGATGATCTTCCGATCTTGAATCTTGCTACTGCAGATGATTATAATGTATTTCATGGAAAGCCAGAAAATATTTTTATATTTTTGCGTTATCAAACTCGAGTGTGTGTTTTTGTTTTATTTGCGCTTAAGCCTCTCTATCTCGTAACTATTGACAATTAATGAAGAACGTCTTTTTTCGTAAGCTTAAGCGGTTCAAATATTTCTACTCATTTATTGTGTTCCGCCATGGAAAAGACATACACAAACATCAAACGCTTAAAAGCCGCCAATATGTTTAAAAGTTGTTGGTTTTTTTTCTTTGTCTTCACTATAATTTAGATGATTTCTTTAGGTATTTTAACATTAAATGTACATTTTTGTGATGGTTTGTTTGAGAAATGCTTTTTCAGCAAAAAAAAAAGGTAAATAACTGACATTTTTAAGTGTAACATAAATGTTAAAACAACAAGAAAAGGGTTTTAGGTATTTGATGATACTCTAATTTTCAGGAAATTAAAACCTAAACTTTTTTCTTACTCAAAATATTTTAAAATATACAAAAAACACTAAAATTGTATACTTTTCCTCAATGACATCATGTAAACAATTGTTCAAATGTAAGAAAAATAAGTCAGAAATGCATAAAACTTCAAAATTTAGTGAAAACCAAAAAAATTTCAATTCTTTACATTTTTTACATGATGTAAACAATTGTCAAAATCATGAAAAATAATGCTTAAATAGATGTAGACAATCAAAAATGGAATAATCTACAAACCATTAAAATTTCAATTCTTTACATAAATGACCTCATGTAAATAATTGTTAAAAAGGTAGAAAATAAGTCCGAAATGTACAAAACTTCATATATTGCTGAAAACCAACAAAATTTCAATTGTTTACATTCTTTACATTGTGTAAATAATTGTCAAAATAATGAAAAACATTGCATAAATACATGTAAACAATCAAAAATGTAACATTTTACAAAAAAAACATTAAAATTTAAATTCTTTACACAAATGATATCATGTAAACAATTGTTAAAAAGGTAGAAAATAAGTCCGAAATGTACAAAACTTCATAAATTGTTGAAAACCAACAAAATTTCAATTGTTTACATTCTTTACATTGTGTTAATAATTGTCAAAATCATGAAAAAATTGTTTTAAAGATGTAGATACTCAAAAAAAGGAACATATAACAAAAAACAATTTAAATATCTATTATTTACTTAAATGACTTCAAGTAAACAATTGTAAGAAGCTAGAAAATAAGTGCGAAATGCTCAAAACTTCATAAAATATTGAAAATCTACACAATTTTATTCTTTACATTTTTTTACATTACAAACTTCATAAATTATTGAAAACCAACAAAATTTTAATTCTTTACATATTTTACATCATGTAAACAATTCTCAAAATCAAGCAAAACATTGCTTAAATACCTGTAAACAATCAAAAATGTAACATTTTACAAAAAACCATTAAAATTTCAATTCTTTACATAAATGACCTCATGTAAACAATTGTTAAAAAGGTAGAAAATAAGTCCGAAATGTACAAAACTTCATAAATTGCTGAAAAGCAACAAAATTTCAATTGTTAACATTTTTTACATTGTGTAAATAATTGTCAAAATCATGAAAAAATTGTTTTAAAAGATGTAGATACTTGAAAAAAGGAACATACTACAAAAAAACCATTAAAATTTATATTCTTTACATAAATGACATCATGTAAAGAATTGTTAAAAAGGTAGAAAATAAGTCCAAGATATTCAAAACTTCATAAAATATTGAAATCCAACAAAATTTTAATTGTTTACATTATTTACATCATGTAAACAATTGTCAAAATCAAGCAAAATATTGCTTAAATAGATGTAGACAAACAAAAACGGAAAAATCTACAAAAAAAAAAACATAAAAATTTCAATTTTTTACATAAATGACCTCATGTAAACAATTGTTAAAAAGGTAGAAAATAAGTCTAAAATGCCCCAAAAAACCATTAAAATTTCAATTCTTTACATAAATGATATCATGTAAGCAATTGTTAAAAAAGGTAAAAAATAAATGCTCAAAACTGCATAAATTATGGAAGACCAAAAAATTTCACTAATGACATCATGTAAACAATTGTTGAAAAAGTGTAAAATGGGTCAAGAATGGCCAGAAATTCAAAAATAATTAAAAACTTAGAAAATGTATACTCTTTACACCATGTAAACAATTGTTGACATAATGATATCATGTAAACAACAGTTAAAAGTATATTAAATTTATCTGAAATGCCATTAAGTTCATAAATTCATAAAAAAACAAGTAAAGTTTCAATTCTATACATTCTTTACATTATGTAAGCAATTGTTAAAATCATGCCAAATATTGCTAAAATGGATGTAAACAACGAAAAACTGCTCAAATACAAAAATTCACTAAAATTTCAATTCTTTACTTGAGTGACCACGTGTGAACAATTGTTAAATAGATGTAAAATAAATCAGAAATGGCCAGAAATTTGTAATTTACTAAAAACCAGTCAAATTCAAATTATTTATATTTTTTACATCATGTAAATAAAAATAAAATAGATGTACTAAAAGAAAAACTTCTTTAAATATCCTTAAATACTAAAAATCATTAAAATTTAAATTCTTTACATTTTTGACCTCATGTAAACAATTGCTAAAGACATGTAAGATAAAACAAAATAACAGAATAAGGTATAAAAAACTAAAATGCAGTCAAATTTACTTTGTTTACATTTAAAAAGTTATTTTTGAGAGCATTTGTATTGAAGTAATCGGTTATTTTATTAAGTAACCACAATAAAAGTTCATTAAACTTGTGATTAAATGCTTCGCCCTAGAAAATGTTGATACAAAATCTATATTTTTTTATTTTCGGTTATTTAAATGATGCTTTAGGTTTATTTTATATGGTTACTTGTCAAAAGTAACCGATTATTTTCGCTTAAATTTCTTAGTAGAAACAAAATAAGAGAAAATGTTGTGAAATACTTAAATTCAGTTAAATTAACTTTGACTACATTAAAAAAAATACTTTTTGAAAGCATTTTTATTAAAGTAATCGGTTATTTTATTAAGTAACCACAATAAAAGTTCATTAAACTTGTGATTAAATGCTTCAGTCTAGAAAATTTTAAAACAAAATCAATATTTTTTTTATTTTTGTTTATTTAAATTATGTTTTAGGTTTATTTTATATGGTTACTTGTTAAAAGTAACCGATTACTTTTCCTTAAATTTCTTAGTAGAAACAAAATAACAGAAAATGTTGTGAAATACTTAAATTCAGTTAAATTAACTTTGATTACATTAAAAAAAATACTTTTTGAAAGCATTTTTATTAAAGTAATCGGTTATTTTATTAAGTAACCACAATAAAAGTTCATTAAACTTGTGATTAAATGCTTCAGTCTAGAAAATTTTAAAACAAAATCAATATTTTTCTTATTTTTGTTTATTTAAATTATGTTTTAGGTTTATTTTATTACGATTACTTTTCCTTAAATTTCTTAGTAGAAACAAAATAACAGAAAATGTTGTGAAATACTAAAATTCAGTTAAATTAACTTCGTTTGCATTTAAAAAATGACTTTTTGGAAGCATTTTTATTAAAGTAATCGGTTATTTTATAAAGTAACCACAATAAAATTTCATTAAACTTGTTTTTAAATGTTTCATTATAGAAAATTTTAAGACAAAATCAATATTTTTTTTATTTTTGTTTATTTTTATTTTGTTTAAGGTTTATTTTCATTGGTTACTTGCACAAAGTAACCGATTACTATTGCTTAAAGTTTATATTAACCGTAAAAATTTTGCACAAAGTTGATTAAAGTTTTTAATTATTGTTAATATTTTATGATATTTAAGGTTTTTCGAAATGGTTACTCGTCCAAAATAACCGATTACTCTTCAATAAGGAAATTAAAATGAATACTTGAACAACAAATTAGGCTTAATTTCTTAATTTGTTGAGATATAATTATAATTTGAAGATTTAAAATTATAATTTATGTTAGTTTTTAATGGTTACTTGTCTAAAGTAACCGACTACTTTTGCTTAAACTTCTTTATACCAAAAAAAAAAAAAACAAATTATTTAGAATTTGTTTATTTTGTTATTATTGTTAATGTTTATTAATAATTTAGAAAATTGCAAACGGTTACTTGCCGAAAACAACCGATTACTCTTGACTAATTGCAAGCTAATTGAATATTTAAATATAAATTGAGCCAAATTTACTATTTTGATAATCTATAATTATAATAAAAGCTTTTTTATAACGGTTTCTTTCAAA
Organism: Stomorhina lunata; assembly: GCA_933228675.1. Lineage (NCBI taxonomy): Eukaryota > Metazoa > Arthropoda > Insecta > Diptera > Rhiniidae > Stomorhina > Stomorhina lunata. The sequence continues at coordinate 109,283,930 of OW121742.1, forward strand.
AGTAACCGATTACTTTGGTTTAATGTTTTAAATTGTACAAAAATTTAATTGAAGTATGTTACTGTTTTTGTAATTATTGATAATTATTAATTTTAAAGGTTGCTCCAAATGGTTACTTTTCTAAAATAACCGATTACTTTTGACAAAAACAGAATAAAATGAACATTTCAACAAAATTTTTGCTTAATTATTAATTTTTATAATAATTAAAATATTTATAATTATTTTAAATCTTATTGGTAATGGTTACTTTTAAAAGTAACCGATTACTTTTGCTTAAATTTCTTTATTACACATAAATTTAATGCAAATTTATTTCTATTTTTATATTTATGGATATTTATTAATTTTAGAGTAGGAAGTTAATGGTTACTTGGCTAAAAGAACCGATTACTCTTGACTAAATTATATTAAATTGTCTATCTGAACATGATTAATACCTAATTATCTATTTTTATAATTTATAATTATAGTGAAAGCTATTTTGTAATGGTTACTTTAAATTTCTTTATAACAAAAAAATTTATTTGAATTTATGAATATTTGAATTTTTATTAATATTGGATAATGTTCAAGGAAATTCTAGGTGGTTACTTGCCAAAATTAACTGATTACTATTGCTTAATACACTTAAATTTAATGCAAATTTATTTCTCTTTTTATAATTATTGATATTTATTAATTTTGAAGGTGGTATTAAATGGTTACTTGGTTAAAATAACCGTTTACTCTTGACTAAAACAGATTAAAATGTCTATATAAACAAAATCTATGACTTATTTTTTATTTTTATGAATTATAACTATAATGAGGGGCTTTTTATAATGGTTACTTGCCAAAGGTAACCGATTACTTTTGCTTAAATTCATAAATTTCACATAAATTTAATGCAAATTATTTTCTGTTTTTATAGTTATTGATATTTATTAATTTTTAAGGTGGTACTAAATGGTTACTTGTCTAAAAATAATCGATTACTTTTGAATAAAATAGATTCGAATGTCTATCTAAACAAAATTTATGATTAATTATCTATCTTTATGATTAAAAATTACAATGGAAGCTATTTTGTAATGGTTACTTGATAAAAGTAACCGATTACTTTTGCTTAAATTTCTTTTTAACAAACAAAGTTAGTTAAACTTATTTAGTTTTTCGTTATTGTTGATATTAAATAAAAATTAAAGAAATTCTTAATGGTTACTTGTCCTAAACAAACGATTACTCTTGAATAAACGAGAGTTAATTGAATATTTGGGTATAGATATCTCAAAATTTCAAAATTTTGATGATATAAAACCGATAATGTTGTGTACCTGAACTATATTTATACTTAATTGCCAATCTTAATAATTTGTTATTATAATCTTAGGTAGTTTTTAATGGTTACTTGCCTAAAAGTAACCGATTACTCTTGACTAAAATAGATTAAAATGTCTATCTAAACAAAATTTATGACTAATTATCTATCTTTATGATTAAAAATTACAATAGAAGCTATTTTGTAATGGTTACTTACCAAAAGTAACCGATTACTTTTGCTTAAATCTCATTTTAACAAAAATAAATTCAGTTCAATTTATTTAGTTTTTTATTATAGTTCATATTTAGTAATAATAAAGAAAATTCTATATGGTTACTTGTCCTAAATAACCGATTACTCTTGACTAAGCGAGAGTTAATTGAATATTTGGGTATAAATATCACAAAATTTCAAAATTTTGATGATATAAAACCGATAAAGTTGTGTACCTGAACTATATTTATACTTAATTGTCAATCTTAATAATTTGTTATTATAATCTTAGGTAGTTTTTAATGGTTACTTGCCTAAAAGTAACCGATTACTCTTGACTAAAATAGATTAAAATGTATATCTAAACAAAATTTATGACTAATTATCTATCTTTATGATTAAAAATTACAATAGAAGCTATTTTGTAATGGTTACTTACCAAAAGTAACCGATTACTTTTGCTTAAATCTCATTTTAACAAAAAAAAATCAGTTCAATTTATTTAGTTTTTTATTATAGTTCATATTTAGTAATAATAAAGAAAATTCTATATGGTTACTTGTCCTAAATAACCGATTACTCTTGACTAAGCGAGAGTTAATTGAATATTTGGGTATAAATATCGCAAAATTTCAAAATTTTGATGATATAAAACCGATAAAGTTGTGTACCTGAACTATATTTATACTTAATTGTCAATCTTAATAATTTGTTATTATAATCTTAGGTAGTTTTTAATGGTTACTTGCCTAAAAGTAACCGATTACTCTTGACTAAAATAGATAAAAATATCTATTTAAACAAAATTGATTACTAATTATCTATCTTTATGATTGAAAATTACAATAGAAGCTATTTTGTAATGGTTACTTACCAAAAGTAACCGATTACTTTTGCATAAATCTCATTTTAACAAAAAAAAAAAATCAGTTCAATTTATTTAGTTTTTTTATTATAGTTCATATTTAGTAATAATAAAGAAAATTCTAAAGGGGTTACTTGTCCTAAATAACCGATTACTCTTGACTAAACGAGAGTTAATTGAATATTTAGGTATAAATATCGCAAAATTTCTTATTTTGATAATACAAACCAGATTAAGAAGAATATTTGAACTACATTAATGCTTTGTTATTAATCTTAACAAATTGTGATTATAATCTTAGGCAGTTTTTAATGGTTACTTGTTAAAAGTAACCGATTACTTTTGCTTAAAATTGTATTATGTAACGAATTTGGATACAAAGGTGTATATCTGAACTATATTTATGCTTAATTATCAGTCTTAACAAATTGTAATTATAATCTTAGGCAGTTTTCAATGGTTACTTGTAAAAAGTAACCGATTACTTTTGCATAAAATTGTGTTTTATATAGAATTTTGATACAAAAGTGTTTTATTTCTTATTTGTTTTTGATTTTAAACATATTTTAGGTTATTTTTAAATGGTTACTTGCTCATAAAAACCGATTACTTTTCCTTAAAGTTGTTTTTAGATACAAAATTTGAGAAAAATCAATTAATTTCATACTATTTTCGGTATATATCAATATTTAAAGCTTAAATTTTTAAAGTATCTAACAAAAGTAACCGGTTATTGTATTAAATAGTAAATATTCCATTTAATAGTCAAATCTAAAGAAAACGGCAACATTTTTCTTCTTTTTTGATGAAGACAATGGAATTCGATTGTGTTGAAGAAAAGCAACAAATTCATGTATTTTATGCACTTGCATACACACACACATTCTCCTACAGATACAAAGAATGAGTAAATGAGTAATCAACCACACACGATGAGTAAAGTGCAATAGCAACAATAAAAACAAAGACATCTCCTCTCTAGTTGTTGTTATATTTTATTGGATTTTAGTGTTGCCAAAAAGATGAAATTTGAAAGATAGTGATGGGGTAGGTGTTAACTTGAGGCTGGTTTGAAATTGTAAACGAATTCGTATTATTTACAAAATTTTATTAATATTTTTGTTGTTATTTTAACATGAACTCATTTTATTTTTTGAATAAATGGAATTTCCCCCTTAAGCTGTTTTTAAATGTAGTTTGTTTTCACACTTTTCTGCTGTTTTAAACACTTTGTCTTTCATTTTTGTTGTTTTTTTTTTTGTCAATTTCTTGACATTTGCAAATTCTTGTCACATATCGCAAGACATTTGCTTGTTTTTTTTTTAAATAAATTTTTTTATTATCAATATTTGCTTGTTTAGCATTTTAAATTGGTTTAAAATAACTTGAAACTTTAAAATTTTTTTTCGCAATTTTTTTCAAAAAATGCTGATACCTATAAATTTTTAGTTTTTTTTTACTTTTTCTCAAAATTTTTGTTTAAGAACTAAAAAAATTAAAATTCTAAAAAGGTATTTTTTTCATTATTTCTTAAAAAAAAACAAACAAAAACAGCAGATATCTGCAGTTTTGAATTTGAAAAGTTCAGAAAAATGATGATTATAGCAAGAAATTGACACAAATTCACAAATACAAATTCTTGAGCAAAAATTTCGAAAAAATACGAAAAGAAATTTGATTTTTTTTTCGTCTAGAAATGAAATAAAATTAAAGAAGTAAAGAAATTATTTAAAAAAGACAAATTAAGTCAAATCACAAAATATTTAAAGAAATCAAAATTAACTTCAAATTGTTTTCATATGTATTTAAAATCAAATTTCTATTGAATTTTAATGTTAATTTAATTTAAAATTTTATTTAATTTCAAATTCAATTTAAAGAAAGTTTGTTTCTTTTTTCTTTAAAATTTTGCAAATTTAAGATAATCTTAAACATGTTAAGAATAAATTTTTTTGTAAAAGAAATTTTTCTAAAAATTCGAAAAAAAAGTAAAAGTTATAGAGAAATTTGAGACACATCAAAACATAAACAAAAATTCGCGTCAAAACCCACGAATTAAAACCACAAATGTCACCAAAACAATAAATATAACCCAATTCCATACAAATTTTCAAAATATACAATTTCATTTAAAAGTAATCGGTTACTTAAGACGAGTAACCACTTCATATAGCAATAAAAACTCGAAAAATATATAAAAATAAGCAAATTTTATAGAAAATTTTCAAAAGTTTCTTATATTTTTACGAAAATTTTTCAAAAATATTATATTTTTATAGGAAATTATTCAAAAATTTCTTATTTTTTAAAGGAAATTTTTCAAAATTTTGATATTTTTCTAGGAAATTTTTCAAAAATATCTTATTTTTATAGGAATTTTTTTTAAAAATTTGTTTTTTTTAAGTTTTCAAAAATTTCTTATTTTTTTTTAAAGTTTTTAAAAATTTCTTATTTTTTAAAGTAATTTTTTCAAAAATTTCTTATTTTGGTAGGAATTTTTTTAAAAATTTCTTATTTTTAAAGGAAATTTTTCAAAAATATTTTCTATAGGAAATTTTCAAGAATTTCTTAATTTTTAGGAAATTCTTCAAAAATTTCTTATTTTTATAGGAAATTTTTTCAACAGATTAATTTTTTTAGGATTTTATTAAAAAATTCATTTTTTATTATAGGAATTTTTCAAAAATTTCTTATTTTTATAGCAAATTTTTCATAAATGTCTTTTTTTTTAAGGTTTTTAAAAATTTCATATTTTTTTTAGGAAATTTTTCAAAAATTTCTTATTTTTTTTAAGGAAATTTAAAAAAAATTTCTTATTTTTATAGAAATTTTGCAAAAATTTCTTATTTTTACAGGAAAATTTTAAAAAATTTCTTATTTTTATAAAAAATGTTTCAAAAATTTCTTGTTTTTATTGTATTTTTTTTTTAAATTTCTTGTTTTTATGGAAATTTTTTTTAAAAAATTCGTATTTTTTAGGAAATTTTTTAAAAATTTCTTATTTGTATAGGAAATTTTACAAAAATTTGTTTTTATTGGTAATTTTTCCAAAATATCTTATTTTTATAGAAAATTTTTCAAAAATGATCCAATTTTAATGGAAATTTTTCAAAAATTTTATATTTTTTTGGGAAATTTGCTCAAAATTTCTTATTTTTATAGGAAAATTTACAAAAATTTCTTATTTTTTTTAGAACATTTTTCAAAAATTATTTTATTTTTATAAGAAATTTTTCCTATTTTTATAAAAAAATTTCTTATTTCTTAAAGGAAATTTTTATATGTATTTTAAAAAAATGTTTTATTCTTATAGGAAATTTTTAAAAATTTTCTAATTTTAGGAAATTTTTTAAATATTTTGATTTTTATAGGAAATTTTTAAAAAATTTCTTATATATAAGATTTTTTTCTCAAAAATTTTTTGAAGCAATTTTTTTATTTTTATTGACAAATTTTCAAAAATTTGTAGAACATTTTTAAAAAATTCTTCTTTTTATAGGAAATTTTTAAAAGTTTCTTATTTTTATAGGAAACTTTTCAAAAAATTTTGATTTTTATAGAAAATTTTTCAAAAATTTCTTATTTTTTAGGAAATTTTTAAAAAATTTCTTGTTTTTATAAGAAATTTTTTTAAAAATTCTTTTCTTTAAGGAAATTTTCAAAAAATTTCTTCTTTTTAGTAAAAAGTTTTCAAACATTTCTTATTTTTATAGGAAATTTTTAAAAGTTTCTTATTTTTATAGGAAATTTTTCAAAAAATTTTGATTTTTATAGAAAATTTTTCAAAAATTTCTTATTTTTTAGGAAATTTTTAAAAAATTTCTTGTTTTTATAAGAAATTTTCTTAAAAATTCTTTTCTTTAAGGAAATTTTCAAAAAATTTCTTCTTTTTAGTAAAAAGTTTTCAAATATTTCTTATTTTTAGAGGAAATTTTTCAAAAGTTTCTTTTTTTTTTGATAGAAAAATTCTTCAAAAATTTCTTTTTGGAATAATTTTAAAGAAAATTTTTAAAAAATTTCGTATTTTTTAGGACATTTTTGAAAAATTTCATATTTTTATATAAAATTTTTGAAAAATTCCTTATTTTTATAGAGAATTTTTTCTTATTTTTATTGAAAATTTTAAAAAAATCCTTGTTTTTAGGAAAAGTTTTCAAAAATTTACTATTATTTAAAGGAAATTTAGGAAAGTTTCTTATTTTTATTAAACAATTTCCAAATTTCATATTTTTAAGGAAATTTTTTAAAAATTTCTGATTCTTTTTAGGAAATTTTTAAAAAATTTGCTATTTTTATTGGAAATTTTTTAAAATTTATTTATTTTTATAGGAAATTTTTCAAACATATTGATTTTTTTTGGATATTGTTAAAATTTTCTTGTTTTTATAAGAATTTTTTTTAACAAATTTCTTGTTTTTTTAAGGAAAATTTTTCAAATTTTTTTCATTTTTATTGAAAAATTTTTTAAAAATCTCTTCTTTTTATAGGAAATTTTTTAAAAATTTCTTATTTTTAAAGTAAATTTTTCAAAAAATTTAGATTTTTATGGTAAATTTTTTAAAAATTTCTGATTTTATTTAGGAAATTTTTTAAGAATTTCTTATTTTTATTAGACATTTTTTTAAAAATTTCCTATTTTAATGCGAAATTTTACAAAAATTTCCTATTTTGAAAGGATATTTTTGAATTTTTTTTATTTTTATAGAAAATATTTTAAAAATCTCTCATTTTTATAGGATTTTTTTTTAATTTCTTATTTTCTAATAAAAATTTCTCATTTTTATTGGAAATTTTTTCAAAAATTTTCTTATTTTTATAGGAAATCTTTCAAATATTTGTATTTTATAAGAAATTTTGAAAAAAATTCTGATTTTTTTGAGAAATTTTTCAAAATTTTTTTATTTTGTTGTTTTATTTTATTTTATTTTTATTGAAAATTTTTTAAAAATTTCTTTTTTTTAAGAAAATTTCTTATTTTTATTGCAAATGTTTCAAAAATTTATTTTTTTTAGGAAAATTTTTCAAAAATTTTCTATTATTTAAAGGAAATTTAGGAAAGTTTCTTATTTTTATTGAAAAATTTTCAAAATTTTTTATATTTTTATAGGAAAATTTTCAAAAATTTCTTATTTTTTTAAGAAATTTTTCAAAAATTTCTTATTTTTTTAAGAAATTTTTCAAAAATTTCTTACTTTTTTAAGAAATTTTTCAAAAATTTCTTACTTTTTTTAAGAAATTTTTCAAAAATTTCTTATTTTTTTAAAGAAATTTTTCAAAAATTTCTTATTTTTTTAAGAAAAAAAATTTCTTTTTTAAGGAAAAAAAATTTCTTTTTTTTTAAGAAACTTTTCAAAAATTTCTTATTTCTTTAAGAAATTTTTCAAAAATTTCTTACTTTTTCAAATATTTGTATTTTATAAGAAATTTTGAAAAAAATTCTGATTTTTTTTGAGAAATTTTTCAAAATTTTTTTATTTTGTTGTTTTATTTTATTTTATTTTTATTGAAAATTTTTTAAAAATTTCTTATTTTTATTGCAAATGTTTCAAAAATTTATTTTTTTTTAGGAAAATTTTTCAAAAATTTACTATTATTTAAAAGAAATTTAGGAAAGTTTCTTATTTTTATTGAAAAATTTTAAAAAAATTTTATATTTTTAAAGGAAATTTTTCAAAAATTACTAATTTTTATAAGAAATTTTTCAAAAATGTTTTATTTTTTTAAGAAATTTTTCAAACATTTCTTATTTTTTTAAGAAATTTTTCAAAAATTTCTTACTTTTTTAAGAAATTTTTCAAAAATTTCTTATTTTTTTAAAGAAATTTTTCAAAAATTTCTTATTTTTTTAAGAAAAAAAATTTCTTTTTTAAGGAAAAAAAATTTCTTTTTTTTAAGAAACTTTTCAAAAATTTCTTATTTCTTTAAGAAATTTTTCAAAAATTTCTTACTTTTTTAAGAAATTTTTCAAAAATTTCTTATTGTGTTAAGAAATTTTTCAAAAATTTCTTTTTTTTAAGAAATTTTTCAAAAATTTCTTATTTTTATAGTAAAATTTTCAAAAATTTCTTATTTTTTTAGAAAATTTTTTAAATTTTATAAACTTTTTTTTATTTTTTAGGCGGTTATTATTGAAAGTAACTATATTTATTTTAAGCTAGAACTTGTTTATTTACAAAAATTTAGTTTGAGTGTTAGATTAAAAGGTTATCTGACCTTTTTGGGTGGTTACTTTTGAAAAGTAACCGATTACTTAAAAAAGTAACCATAGTAAATTTTTAAAATTCTAATGAAATTTTTAATTTTAACTAGGAAAGAGGTAGAGTTTTAGGGGTATATAGTTGTTAAGGTGTTGAAATGTTTGGGTGCTGTTTTTTTTTAGTTTGAACTCAAGAAACTATAAGTTTTGCTAAACAGCCACAAAGGAAACAATATAAAGCCATTAAAACCATATGCAAAATGTTATGACCGAGACGGAAAAAGAAGTGCCATATATGGACTTAAAAATTGTTTTTTTTTGTTGTTGTTTTTGTTAAAGTTTTTCTGATGATGATTCTCAGGAATGTGAGTGTGACTAAAAAAAGAAGAAATAAGAGGAGATTTTTTGTTGCCTTCTTCAGTTTTGTTAAATGAAATAAAAATGTGCAGAAACGCAGGAAAATAGCAAAAACAACAAAAAAATTCATTCAGAATTCTCAGACTTGAAAAAGGCAAAACCAAAAAAAAAAAAAAAATTTTTTTTTTATAAAATTTCAGTTTTTGTTTTAACAAGTCTAAAGTATGAAATGCATTTCAATCAAAGATCTGAGACTGTTTTTTATCCTCCACTTCTCTAGTTGATGGCAATGACGAGGGATTGCAATAGCTGAGTTTGGTGTTGAGTTGTTTGTTAATGTGGGTACTCGTTTCTTGAAAAAACTGCATTGAAATTCAAAAAAAAGTGGAAGATCGACTAAGAAAAAAAAAAACCAACAGAAACAATAATAAAAATCACATTCTTTTCAGAAATAACAATTTCACTATTAACACTTGGTGATGAAGAGGTTTTTTATTGTTTGTTTTTGTATTTTTTGTTGTTGTTGGTATTTGACTTTTTCCAAAGTAACGAGTAGTTTAGCTTTCAAAGAAGTAGGAAGATAAATGTTTAAAATTTATTTTCAAATTCGGTTATGCTTTAGTAAACAGTAGCTTTTTTTTTTCTTGGTTTTTGGGTAATACAGTCTTTTAGAAAAGACTACCAACGGTCAGTCTGTCCTTCTGTCTGTCCCACCATCCGTCTTTTTTTTCACAAATACTCATACTTTTCCAACTATTTACCACTTTAAGTGGTTGTACGAGTATGTGCAACATTTTTTCGTAGTTACTGAGGCGTATCATCTACTAAAGCAACAATTTTAACTATTATCAAGACATCGTCCATGATGATGGCAGGAAAACTTACCCCAAAACATTTTAAATGTGTATACGAAAGAAAAACAAAATTTGAAAAAAAATTTACATTTTAAGTTTTAAAATAAACAAAAATTTGTAACGATTTTATTATTTCTTCTTTTCAAATTGAAAAAAAAAATAACCATAACAAGTGCTTGAAATAAGTTACAAGTGGTTATGAAACAATTAGGGAAGGAATTTCATTAAATTTTAAGAAAAACTAAAATGGTTACTTAAAAAAAGTAACCGGTTACTTAGGGTTAAAATAAGAAAATTTAATAAAATTTCCTTTTCAAGTAAACAAGCTAAATTTTGTAAACTTTATAACCAAATTGCAATATGAACTCAAAGGTTACTTAAGAAAAGTAACCGGTTACTTAGGGTTAAAATGAGAAAAAATAAAAAAATTTCCTTTAAATTTAAACAAGCTAAATTTTATAAGCTTAATAACCAAATTGCAATAAAAATTCAATGGTTACTTAAGAAAAGTAACCGGTTACTTAAGCTTCAAATAAAGAAATTTAATAAAATTTCCTTTAAAAGTAAACAAGCATAATTCTATAAGCCCTAAAACGAAATTACAATATAAACTTAATAATTACTTAAGAAAAGTAACCGGTTACTTAAGCTTCAAATAGAAAGAATCAGAAGAAGAATTCATTTAAAATTGAAAAGAATATGTTTCTTATCATAAAAATACAGTTTTTAGACCGTTTTACATGGTATCCAAAAAAAGTAATCGGTTTTATTTAACATAAACAAAAATTTATAAAGATTTTATTATTTTTTGCTTTTACATTAGACAAATAACCATAACAAGTGCTTGAAATAAGCTACAAGTGGTTACAAAACAATTAGAGAATGAATTTTAATAAAAATTAAGGTAAATTAAAATGGTTACTTAAAAAAAGTAACCGGTTATTTTAGTTGAAAATAAAGAAATTTAAGAAATTTCCCTTTAAATATAAATATGTATAATTTTCTTAGCTTTAAAGTCATTTTACAATATAAATTTAGAAAAAAATTAATGGAAACTTAGCAAAAGTAATCGGTTACTTCAGCTTTAAATGGATAAATTTAATAAAATTCATTCTTAATATAAACAAGCTTATTTTTCTTAACCTTAAAATTATATTCCAACATAAATTGGCGAACAATTTAATGGTTACTTTACAAAAGTAACCGGTTACTTAAGCTTAAAATGAGGAAGTTGACGAAAAATTCTCTATAAATACTAACAAGCATAATTTACTTAGCCCTAAAATCATTTTCCAACATAAATAAAGGAAAAATTAAATGGTTACTTAGCAAAAGTAACCGGTTACTTTAGCTTAAAATCAATAAATTTAATAAGATTTCCTTTTAATATAAACAAGCTTATTTTTCTTAGCCTTAAAATTATGTTCCAACATAAATTGGCGAACAATTTAATGGTTACTTAAAAAAAGTAACCGGTTACTTAGGCTTAAAAAAGAAAGAAACAAGAAATTTTTCAATTCAAAATTAAAAAGAATATTTTTCTTATCCCTTAAATACAATTTTTATAAAGTTTTATTAAATAACCTATAAAGTAATTAGTTTTATCAAAAAAAAAACAAAAATTGTAACAATTTTATTTATTTGCTTTTAAATTGGAAAAAATAACCATAACAAGTGCTTGAAATATGCTTCAACTGTTTATAAAACAATAAGGGTATATATTTCAATAAAATAAAATAAAAATTAATATGGTTACTTGTAAAAAGTAAAGGGTTACTTGAGCTTAAAATGAGGAAATTTAGGAAAATTCCCTATAAATAGTTACAAGCATAATTTTCTGACCCTTAAAATTATGTTCCAACATAAATTGAGAAAAAATTTAATGGTTACTTAACAAAAGTAACCGGTAACTTAAGTTTAAAATAAAGAAATTTAAGAAAATTCCTGCTAAAAATTCACAAGTTTATTATTCTTAGTCCTTAAATTATTTTCCAATATAAATTGAGGAAAAATTTAATGGTTACTCAAGAAAAGCAACCGATTACTTAAGCTTCAAATAAAGAAATTTAATAAAAGTTTCCTTTAAATATTAACAAGCATAACTTTCATGGCCCTAGAATCATTTTCCAATATAAATTGAGGAAATTTTTAATGGTTACTTAAGAAAAGTAACCAGTAAAACTAACTAAAATTGTAACGATTTTATGATTTTTACTCTTAAATTGGAAAAATGATCACAACAATTGCTTGAAATAAGCTATAAGTATTTATGAAACAACCAAGGAATGATTTTCAATTAAACATGAGATGAAATTAAATGGTTACTTGAAAAAAGTAGCCGGTTACTTTAGCTTAAAATAAGGAAAAATAATAAAATTGCCTTTAAAAGTTACCAAGCATAAAAAAGTAACCGGTTACTTAAGCTTTAAATAAAGAAACTTAATAAAATTTCCCTTAAATATTAATAAGTATAACTTTGCAAGCTTTAAAACCAAATTGTACTATAAATTTAATGGTTACTTAAGAAAAGTAACCGGTTACTTAAGCCTAAAATAAAGAAATTTTATAAAATTTCTTTTAAACTTTAACAATTCTAATTTTGTCAGCTTAAAAATCAAATTTCAATATAAATTTTATGGTTACTTAAGAAAAGTAACCGGTTACTTAAGCTTTTAATAGGAAAAACTAAGAATTATTTTTTATTCAAAATTAAAAGCAATATTTTTCTTAATTCTTAATTTAAATTTTAAGACAATTTTGTATAATATTTTAAGAAAGTAATCGGTTTTATATAAAATAAAAAGCAAACATTTGTAAAAATTTTACCATTTTTTGTTTGATATTATTTTCTCTGTAAATATGATTGAATACTGATCAAATTTTTCAAAACTTTTACTCTTGTTTTGATGTTTTTGCAAAGAAATTTAAATACTATTTTAGAAATGTTTTCAAAAATTGTTTAAACTAAAAAAATTTAATTAGTTAAATCCTCAACTCCCCCTCTTTCTTCACAAAAGACATGAATTTTTATTTGTTATTTTAAAATGGAGAAGAACTAATTTATTTTGCGCAAAAATTAGGAAATTGCTAAATCATTTCTTTGTCTTAAAAAGAAAAGAAATTAAATAAAAAATTTCTTTTAAAAAATTTTAACTAAACAAAATTAACATAAAACTAACATAATTTAACAACAAAAGTAAAAGTTTTAAGAAGATTAAAAATTTATATAAAACAAATTTCTATAAAAATAAGAGATTTTTGATTTTTTTCTATACAAAATTGACAAGTTATGAAAAAATTTCTATAAAAATAAGAAATTTTTCAAAAATTTTCTATAAAAACAAGATATTCTTAAAAACTTTCCTATAAAACAAGAAATTTTTCAAAAATTTTCTGTAAAAATAAAAAAAATTGAAAAGTTTCCTATAAAAATAAAAAAATTTTGAAAAATTTCCTAGAAAAGTGAGAAATTTTTGAAAAAATTTTAATAATAATGAGAAATTTTTGAAAAATTCTTTATTAAACTAAGAAATTTTTGAAAATTTTCTTCAAAAAATTGAAATTTTTGAAAAATTTCCTATAAAAATAGGAAATTTTTGAAAAATTTCCTATAAAAATAGGAAAGTTTTGAAATATTTCTTATAAAAATAGGAAATTTTTGTAAAATTTCTTATAAAAATAAGAAATTTTTGAAAAATCTTCTATAAAAATAAGAAATTTTTGAAAAATTCCTTAGAAAAATAAGAAATTTTTGAAAAATTGTTTATAAAAATAAGAAATATTTGAAAAATTTGCTATAGAAATAAGAAATTTTTGAAAAAATTTGTATTAATATAAAAACGTTTTGAGAATTTTTCTATAAGAAAAAGAAATTTTTGAAATTCCTAGAAAATAAGAAATTTTTGAAAAATTTCCTATAAAAATAAGAAATTTTTGAAAAATTTCCTATAAAAATAAGAAATTTTTGAAAAATTTCCTATAAAAATAAGAAATTTTTGAAAAATTTCCTATAAAAATAAGACATTTTTTAAGAATTTCCTATAAAAATTTACAAGAAAAAAATTCCCATAAAAATAAGAAATTTTTGAAAAATTTCCTACAAAAATAAGAAATTTTTGAAAAATTTCCTACAAAAATAAGAAATTTTTGAAAAATTTCCTATTAAAATAAGAAATTTTTGAAAAATTTCCTTTAAAAATAAAACATTTTTGAAAAATTTCTATAAAAATAAGAAATTTTTAAAAAATTTCCTATAAAAATAAGACACTTTTTACAAAAATTTCCTATAAAAATATGAAATTTTTGAAAAATTTCCTACAAAACTAGAAAATTTTTGAAAATTTTCCTAGAAAAATTAATTTTTTAAAAATTTCCTATAAAAATAAGAAATTTTTTTTAAAAAAATTCCTATAAAAATAAGAAAATTTTGAAAAATTTCCTATGAAAATTGACAAGTTTTGAAAAATTTCCTATAAAAGTAACAAGTTTTTAAAACATTTTCTATAAAAATAAGAAATTTTTGAAAAATTTAAAGTTATGAGATTTACTTATTATTTAAATTCTTTACCTTTAAATGTATAAATTTGCAAGAATTAATCCACATCAAAATGTATGAAGGCTATAGTCGTTGAAAATATTAAAATTTATTTTAACTAAAAACTTCACTTTTATTCACTTAAAAAAAATTTTTACGCAAGATCTTTTTGCACAAAACTATATTTTTTGTTTGTTATTAAATTTTTAAAATTTCTTAGAATTATAACGATTATTTAGATTTTTGTAAAATGCTTCTACATTTTTTTTCTATTGATTTTTAAAAATTTGTTGTTTTTTTTTTAATTATTGATTTTCAGAAAAATTTTATATGCATTTCTTGATTTTTTTTTTAAATTTTTCAATCCATTTTTTTCGCTTAACTTATTGTTTATTTTCAATATTACAAGATTTTTTTTCCAAACATAGTTAAGAATAAGTTTTTAATATCCAAGAAAAAAAGTTCGTTTATTTTTTTCAAAGTCCCTTAAAAATCGAGCTCCGTTTCGTTTCACAAAACACAACCTTTTCAGACGATCACTAACTTAAGACTGACTATTGCTTTCAGCACAAGACCTTCGAAATGAGTTTTAGCCAAGCACCAGCCAACAGCAGGTTTTTTCGCCAAGTAATCGAATAAAAATTAACACAAACAAAAATAAAAACAATAAATTATGAGCAATTACTCACACTCTCTTCAAATAATGATCACTAACAAACTCACGCTCTCACTCACACACAAAGAAAACAAAGATAACAAGAGCGTAAAAATGACAATGATCATGGAACAACAAAGAGGAATGATTTGAAAAATGAAACACAACTTTTTTCCAAAAATTTTGAATAAAACGTACATATTTCTATAGGAAATTTTTCAAAAATTTCTTATTTCCAAAAATTTCCTATTTTTATAAGAAATTTTTCAAAAATTTCTTATTTTTATAAGAAATTTTTCAAAATTTTCTTATTTTTATAAGAAATTTTTCAGAAAAATTTCTTATTTTTATAAGAAATTTTTCAGAAAAATTTCTTATTTTTATAAGAAATTTTTCAGAAAAATTTCTTATTTTTATAAGAAATTTTTCAGAAAAATTTCTTATTTTTATAAGAAATTTTTCAGAAACTCCTTATTTTTATAAGAAATTTTTCAGAAACTCCTTATTTTTATAAGAAATTTTTCAAAAATTTCTTATTTTTATAAGAATTTTTTCCAAAATTTTTCAAAAATTTCTTATTTTTATAGGAAACTTTCAAAACTTTCTTTTTTTATAGAAAATTTTTCAAAAATTTCTTTTTTTTTATAGGAAATTTTTCAAAAATTTCTTTTTTTACAAGAAATTTTTCAAAAATTTCTTATTTTTATAAGAAAATAATCAAAAATTTGTTATTTTTCTAGGAAATTTTTCAAAAATTTGTTATTTTTCTAAGAATTTTTTCAAAAATTTCTTATTTTTCTAAGAAAATTTTCAAAAATTTCTTATTTTTCTAAGAAATTTTTCAAAAATTTTAAATTTTTATAAGAAATTTTTCAAAAATTTCTTATTTTTATAGAAAATTTTTAAAAAAGTTCTTATATTTTCAAAGAATTTCTCAAAATTTCTTATTTTTAGTGGAAATTTTTCAAAATTTTTTTTTTACTGCAAATTTTCAAAAATTTCTTATTTTTATGGGAAAATTTTCAATAATTTCTTATTTTTATAGGATTTTTTTCAAAAATTTCTTATTTTTATAGGAAATTTTTCAAAAATTTCTTATTTTTATAAGAAATTTTTCAAAAATTTCTTATCTTTATAGGAAATGTTTCAAAAATTTCTTATTTTTATAAGAAATTTGTCAAAAATGTCTTAATTTTCTAAGAAATTTTTCAAAAATTTTTCAAAAAATTTTTATTTTTATAGGAAATCTTTCACAAATTTCCTATTTTTATAGGAAATTTTTCAAAAAGTTCCTATTTTTGTAGGAAATTTTTCAAAAATTTCCTATTTTTATAGGAAATTTTTAAAAAATTTCTTATTTTTACCGAATTTTTTTAAAGTTTTTATTTTTATAGGAAATTTTTTAAAATTTGGTTGTTTTTTTTCCTATTTTTATAGGAAATTTTTAAAAAAATTTCTTATTTTTGCAGGTTTTTTTTAAATCTTTCAAAAATTTCCTTTTTTTATAGAAATTTGTTCAAAAGTTTCTTATTTTTATAGGAAATTTTTGAAAAATTTATTTTTTTTATAGGAACTTTTTCAAAAATTTCTTATTTTGATAAGAAATTTTTCAAAAATTTCTTATTTTTGAAAGAAATTTTTTTAAAATTTCTTATTTTTATAAGAAATTTTTTAAAAATTTCCTATTTTTATAGGAAATTTTTTAAAAATTTGTTAATTTTTTAGGAAATTTTACAAAAAATTCTTATTTTGATAGGAAAATTTTTAAAAATTTCCTATTTTTATAGGAAATTTTTTAAAAATTTGTTATTTTTTTAGGAAAATTTTTAAAAAATTCATATTTTGATAGGAAAATTTTCAAAAATTTCTTATTTGTATAGAATTTTTTAATTTCATAATTTGTAGGAAATTTTTCAAAAATTTCTTAGTTTTATAGGAAATTTTTCAAAAATTTTTTATTTTTATAGGAAATTTTTCAAAAATTGCTTATTTTTACAGGATTTTTAATTTTTTATTTTTATAGGAAATTTTTTAAAATTTGGTTGTTTTGATAGGAAGTTTTTAAAAAATTTCTGATTTTGATAGAATTTTTTTTTAATATTCACTTATTTTTCCTATCGTCAACTTTTCCTTTGGTCAACTTTTCTATAGAAAAGTCTTCCTTTGGTCAACATTTCTATAGAAAAGTCTTCCTTTGGTCAACTTTTCTATACAAGTCTTCCTTTGGTCAACTTTTCTATAGAAAAGTGTTCCTTTGGTCAACTTTTCTATAGAAAAGTCTTCCTTTGGTCAACTTTTCTATAGAAAAGTCTTCCTTTGGTCAACTTTTCTATAGAAAAGTGTTCCTTTGGTCAACTTTTCTATAGAAAAGTGTTCCTTTGGTCAACTTTTCTATAGAAAAGTCTTCCTTTGGTCAACTTTTCTATAGAAAAGTCTTCCTTTGATCAACTTTTATAAAGAAAAGTCTTTCTTTGGTCAACTTATTCAAAGAAAAGTCTTCCTCTGTTCAACTTTTCTATAGAAACGTCTTGCTATGGTCACTTTTCTATAGAAATGGTTCCTTGGGTCAAAATTTCTATAGAAATTTTTTTCTTCAAAAGTCTTCTTTTGGTCATTTTTTCTCTAGAAATGACTTCAGAATTGATTATATTTCTTTCCTTCCTCTTTAGAACTAAAGAATCTGTTAAATTGTTAATTTAATAGAAAATTAAGTAATTATTAAACTTAGTCCCCCGAAAACAGTAAAAATTCATTAAAAACTTGAATTGTGCTTAATAACAAAACCAGGTTTTTAATTCTCTCTATCAGAGAGAGAGGGAGAGAGATAGTGAGAGGTAGAGTATTTACTCTTTGGTGTGAAATTTCTCACTCTCTGACTCTCTGATAAACAAAAACCAGATTTATAAAGTGGGAGAAAGATCAGCTTTAAAGCAGTTTCAAAACAAAGTCGATCTTAAAAATTCTTGAAACCAAATGAGCAGAAGAGAAAGAGAGGCTTTGTTTACATTTGTGATCGTACTCTCTTGCTTTACTCCCAATGTTAATTCTCTCTGGTTTTCAAGCCTGTAAAGATCGCACACATGTTAACCTAACAAAAATGTAAAGCTACAGCATTTTTCGGGTCTTACAAATTTAAATGACAGTTTTTTTTTATTTTCCTAAAAAAAGATGATGGATTTTTTATGATTAAAATAAACACATTGCCACCAAATGATGGGAACTTTTTGTGTAATAATAAAAATAATAAATAAATAAATATTTGAAAGTGTGTTTCGTTTTTTCTTTTCAAGTGACAATTTTGTTATCAATTTATTTTGAAAAAAAAAATCGTTGCTGTGATTTTATGATACGTTTTATTTCATTTCTATATTAGGAAATTATGTTAATTAAATTAGGCTTGAAATTGTTTATGGTCCAAAAATTTAACACTTCCAACTAAAATTTAAACGTTAAATATGAATAAATTAGTTTATATTAAAAAATTTTGATTTTATATTTAACACCTCGTAAAATTAACCAATAAAACATTGTTATGATTTTAATAAGTCAAACAATTAAATAGAAATAAGACAAAAAATGGTTAAAGGGGAATGGGGTATAATAATTTATGGGAAAAACTAAATGACCTTAAGATATTGTAACAAAGCGAAAGAGTTATTAAAAATAACTAAAGTTTAATACAGTTTGAACTAAGAAATTTATAGTTTAAAGGTAAAACTCAATTTTGATGAATTTTAGAAAAAGTAACCGATTACTTTTTAAAGTAACCACTCTTAAAACCAATTAAAATTCTTTTTTTAGGTCTATACAATTAATGTGTTATGCATAGAAGTAACATTTTTTCTTCTAGTCCAGTTTTGACGGTAAGTAACCGTTTGCTTATTTGAGTAACCGCACTCAAAATCAAAAAGAAATTCTTATTTAGTTCTTAAAAATTAATGTACTATTTATAGAGGACAAAGTTTTTTTATAAGTCCAGTTTTGGCGAAAAGTAACCGATTACTTTTTTGAGTAGCTGCACTCAAAACCAAGCAGAATTCTTATTTAGGTCCTTTACATTTAGTTTTCTATATAAAAAAAGTAAAATTTTTTGTTTTTGTTTAGTTTTGACGATAAGTAACCGTTTATTTTATTAAGTAACCAAATTAAAAAACTAAAAAAATAGATAACTGAGCTAATATAATTATTTAAAGTTTCCTAAAAGCTATTAAGCAATTCCTAGTTTTGACGGAAAGTAACCGTTTTTTCATCGAGTAACCAAAAAAAGGAATCAATATTAAAGTAACCACTAAAAATATCTACTAAAATCTGTATTTTGACCCTTTAAATATATTTACACTATTTAAATATAAGTTTTTTCAATTATTTTTAATTTTACCGAAAAGTAACCGATTACTTTTTTGAGTAACCGCACTTAAAACCAAGCCGAACTCTTATTTAGGTCTATACTATTAATTTGCCTGGAATAAAAGTATTTTTTTTTGTTTTATTCCAATTTTGACTATAAGTAACCGTTTATTTTATTTAGTAACCACATTAAATGACTAAAAAAATCAAGACTTAAATTAACAAAATTATAAAAATTTACATAAAAGTAAAAGTTGTAAGCCTTTCGTAGCTTTGACGGAAAGTAACCGGTTTTTTTTATTGAGTAACCACTTAAAAAAATCAAAAGAAAGCAATATTTAAGCTCTAGAATGAAGTCTTTTTTATAACGTTATTTTTTTAGTTATTTTTTTACCAATGTCTCGTTTTAAAGAAAAGTAATCGGTTACTGTATAAAGTAACCACTAAAAATATCTGGTTTATTCTGTATTTAGACTCTTAAAATAAATTTACTCCATTTAAATTTAATTTTTTTCAATTATTTTTTGTTTTAACGAAAAGTAACCGAATACCTTTTTGAGTAACCGTAGGCAAAATAAAGTAGGATTATCATTTTGGATCACATTGTTAATTTTCTTAACATAATAGTTTAGAAAATTTTGCTTACTTTCAGTTTAACGAAAAGTAACCGGTTATCTTATTAAGTAACCATGCAAAAAAGACTAAGCAAGATCATTATTTGAGCTTAAAACTTTTTTTGTTAGTATTTTAACGTGAAATTTTTGAGCCATGTCCCTTTTTAAAGAAAAGTAATCGCTTTTTATTTTAAGTAACCACTTATAAATACCCAGTAAAATATTTTTTAAGACTCCCAAAGTATATTCGTGCTATTTTAATATACATTTTTTCATTAATTTTTTGTTTTAACAAAAAGTAACCGTTTATAATTTTAAGTAACCGTACATAAAGCAAATTTAAATTCTTATTTAGGCTCACACAATTATATTTTTAAAATCAGAAGTAACAATTTTTAGCTTACTCTAATTTTGACAACAAGAAACCGGTTATTTTATGGGGTAACCACATAGAAAACATAAGCGGAATCAGTAAATGAACGAATAAAATTATTTTCTTTTATTTAAAGGAAACTATTTTGAGACTTTTCTAGGTTTAAAGAAAAGTAATCGGTCTTAATATCAAGTAACCGCATATTTATACCAAGTAAAAGGTTTGTTTCGATTCTCATACAATGATTCTGCTTAATATTTATAAGTGGTTACTTCACAAAATAACCGGTTACTTTTTGTCAAAATTGAACTTAACCTAAATTTGTTACTTTTTATATCTAAAAAATGTAATCTGCAAGCCTAAATAAGCATTCTGCTTAGTTTTGGGTACGGTTACTCAAAAAAGTAATTGGTTACTCAAAAAAGTAATCGGTTACTTTTCCTTAAATGAATAAAAAAGTGTGTAAAACAAAAAAAAAAATAATTTCAAACGCAATAAATGACATTTGTTAGTTCATATTATGATTCTTCTTAGTATTTATATCTGGTTACTCCATAAAGTAACCGGTTACTTTTTGTAAAAAATGAATTAAACCTAAATTTTTGTTACTTTTTCATCTAGAAAATATAATCTAGAAGCCTAAAAAGTATTCTGCATGGTTTTGGATACGGTTACTCAAAAAGGTAATCGGTTACTTTTCCTTAAATGAAATATAAAGGAAAAACGAATATAAAAATTAAGAAAAGATTTATTTTATTGTGGTTTTCAAGTTATTTTTGGTATAAATTTAAAAGATACATTGAAAAGTAACCGGTTACTTTTGTTTAAAAATCGAAAAATTCTGGAAAATTTTTCAAAAAAACTTAATTTATTATGTAAGTGCTTAATTTTTGTCAATTTGACTCAACTTTTGGGAGATTTAAAGATAAAGTAACCGGTTACTTTTCTTTCAAAAGGGACATAGGTTAAAAAAGTTATTTTAAACATAAAATGTGACATTTGTTGGTTCATATAATGATTCTGCTTAGTATTCATTTATGGTTACTCCATCAAGTAACCGATTATTTTTTGTCAAATATTTAACTTAACTTCAATTTGTTACTTTTACATCTAGTAAAAATAATCTGCAAGCCTGATTAAGTATTATTGCTTGATTTTGGGTACGGTTACTCAAAAAAGTAATCGGTTACTTTTCCTTAAATGAAATATCGAGGAAAATTAAATATTAAGATTAATAAAAGACTACTTTTATTATAGTTTCCCAGTTATTTTTAGTCTAAATTAAGTGATTACTTTGAAAAGTAACCGGTTACTTTTGTTTAAAAATCAAAAACTAATAAAACTTTTTAAGAAAAGTTGATTTAGGCTGTGAGTGGTTAATTTTTGTCAATTTAACTCCACTTTTTAGAGATTTTAAGAAAAAGTAACCGGTTACTTTTTTGAAAAATTTTCTAAAAACTTAAAAAATAATATTTTTGAGATGAAAAACCTAAACTTATTTGAATTTATGTTCAAGTTTATTAACGATTGTCTTATTTTTATTAATATAAACATAAAATTTTAACATTTATTTTCAATTAAGATTTTTTTGAAATTTTATTGAAAAACTCAAATACTTAAAGTTATTTATGTTTAACTTAATAACTTTTAAATGAACCTATAAAAGTATTCAAAAACATATTTCAATATTTATTAACTATTGTTAAATTTTAGTATTAAATTTAAAGCAAAAAAAAAACACATTAATAAGAAACGTAATACCCCCATAATTTTTTTTCTACTCTTAAACTTTTTTTTAGTAAATAATAGTTTAATGATCTTTTAGCCATAAAATACCTTTGTAACACTTTAGAGAATATAAATTGCAAATACCTATAAATAGCTATGGAATCGAGAGATAAATGCGATAAATGCGGTTACAATAAGGTTAATATTTATTAAGTTGTCTAAAACTGAAAACTTTTTTAATCGTGTCATGATTTCAAATAGAAAATTTACAAATTTACAAAACAGCTGTTTAAATTATTTGAATTTTTTTTCAAGACTTTTAACATAAAAAGGGTTAGCAAATTACATTTAATTTGTAGCAAATGAAAAATTTTAGATAAATTTTTTGGTTTTGGTTTTTTGTTATAATTAAATTAACTCGATTTTTTTTCTTAAGATAGAAGGTCTTTTGCTCAAATTCTTTTTAAATTATTTGATCTCTTACTTTGAAGTTAAAGTAACCGCTTGTTGGTAATCAAATACTTCATTGGAGGTATAACAATAAATAACTTGTATTTGTATATGTATAAAAGTAAAAATTTTTAACCAACTTCAGTTTTAACAGAAAGTAACCGGCTATTTTTATTGAGTAACCATATATTTAAGTTTCTTGAAAATTTTCTATAAAAGTTAGAAATACTTAAAAGACTTCCTATAAAAATAAGAAATTTTTAACAAATTTCCTATAAAAATAAGAAATTTTTGAAAAATTTCCTATAAAAATAAGAAATTTTTGAAAAATTTCCTATAAAACAAGAAATTTTTGAAAAATTTCCTATAAAAATAAGAAATTTTTGAAAAAATTCCTATAAAAATAAGAAATTTTTGAAAAATTTCCTATAAAAACAAGAAATTTTTGAAAAATTTCCTATAAAAATAAGAAATTTTTGAAAAATTTCCTATAAAACAAGAAATTTTTGAAAAATTTCCTATAAAAATAAGAAATTTTTGAAAACATTCCTATAAAAATAAGAAATTAAAAAAAAAAAATTCTTATAAAAAAAGAAATTTTTGAAAAATTTCTTATAAAAATAAGAAATTTTTGAAAAAATTCCTATAAAAATAAGAAATTTTTAAAAAATTTCTTATAAAAATAAGAAATTTTTGATCAATTTCCTATAAAACAAGAAATTTTTGAAAAATTTCCTAAAAAAATAAGAAAATTTAAAAAAAATTCCTACAAAAGAAAGAATTTTTTGAAAAATTTCCTATAAACGAAAGAAATTTTTGAAGAATTTCCTATAAAAATAAAAAAAAATTTTGAAAAATTTCCTATAAAAATATAAAAGTTTTGAAAAATTTTCTAAAAAAAAAAAAAAAAATTTTTTTAAATTTCTTGTAAAAAAAGAAATTTTTAAACAATTTTTTATAAAAATAATAAATTTTTCAATATTTTTCTATAAAAAAAGTAAATTTTTTAAAAATTTCCCATAAAACTGAGAAATTTTTTAAAAATTTCCTATAAAACTGAGAAATTTTTTAAAAATTTCCTATAAAAATAAGAAATTTTAGAAAATTTTCCTAAAAAAATAAGAAATTTTTAAAAAATTTCCTATAAAATTAAGAAGTTTTTTAAAAATTTCCTATAAAAATAAGAAATTTTTGAAAAATTTCGTATAAAAATAAGAAATTTTTGAAAAATTTGTTTGTATAAAAATAAGAAACTTTTGAGAAATTTCCTATAAAAATAAGAAATTTTTGAAAATTTTCGGATAAAAATAAGAAGTTTTTGAAAAATTTCTTATAAAAAAAAGAAATTTTTCAAAAATTTTCTATAAAAATAAGAAAATTTTGAGAATTTCCTATAAAAATATAAAATTGTTGAAAAATTTCCTAAAAAATAAGAAATTTAATAAAAAAAATTCTTATAAAAAAAGAAATTTTTGCACAATTTCCTACAAAAATGAGAAGTTTTTGAAAAATTTTCTATAAAAATAAGAAATTAAAGAAAAAATGTTCAATAATTTTCTATAAAAATAACAAATTTTTTAAAAAATATGTCATAAAAATAATAAATTTTTGAAAATTTTCTTATTTAAATAAGAAAATTTTGAATAATTTTCTATAATAATAAGAAATTTTTGACAAATTCCTATAAAAATAAGAAATCCTTGACAAATTTCCTATAAAAATAGAAAATTTTTGAAAAATTTCCTATAAAATTAGAAATTTTTGAAAAATTTCCTATAAAAATAAGAAATTTTGGAAAAATTTCCTGTAAAAATAAAAAAATTTTGAAAAATTTTCTATAAAAATAAGAATATTTTAAAAAATTTTCTTTAAAAATAAGAAATTTTTGAAAAATTTCCTATAAAAATAGGAAATTTTTGAAAAATTTCCTATAAAAATAGGAAATTTTTGAAAAATTTCCTATAAGAATAGGAAATTTTTGAAAAATTTCCTATAAAAATAGGAAATTTTTGAAAAATTTCCTATAAAAATAGGAAATTTTTGAAAAATTTCCTATAAAAATAGGAAATTTTTGAAAAATTTCCTATAAAAATAGAAAATTTTTGAAAAATTTCCTATAAAAATAGGAAATTTTTGAAAAATTTCCTATAAAAATAGGAAATTTTTGAAAAATTTCCTATAAAAATAGGAAATTTTTGAAAGATTTTCTATAAAAATAGGAAATTTTTGAAAAATTTCCTATAAAAATAAGAAATTTTTGAAAAATTTCCTATAAAACAAGAAATTTTTGAAAAATTTCCTATAAAAATAAGAAATTTTTGAAAACATTCCTATAAAAATAAGAAATTAAAAAAAAAAAATTCTTATAAAAAAAGAAATTTTTGAAAAATTTCTTATAAAAATAAGAAATTTTTGAAAAAATTCCTATAAAAATAAGAAATTTTTAAAAAATTTCTTATAAAAATAAGAAATTTTTGATCAATTTCCTATAAAACAAGAAATTTTTGAAAAATTTCCTAAAAAAATAAGAAAATTTAAAAAAAATTCCTACAAAAGAAAGAATTTTTTGAAAAATTTCCTATAAACGAAAGAAATTTTTGAAGAATTTCCTATAAAAATAAAAAAAAATTTTGAAAAATTTCCTATAAAAATATAAAAGTTTTGAAAAATTTTCTAAAAAAAAAAAAAAAAATTTTTTTAAATTTCTTGTAAAAAAAGAAATTTTTAAACAATTTTTTATAAAAATAATAAATTTTTCAATATTTTTCTATAAAAAAAGTAAATTTTTTAAAAATTTCCCATAAAACTGAGAAATTTTTTAAAAATTTCCTATAAAACTGAGAAATTTTTTAAAAATTTCCTATAAAAATAAGAAATTTTAGAAAATTTTCCTAAAAAAATAAGAAATTTTTAAAAAATTTCCTATAAAATTAAGAAGTTTTTTAAAAATTTCCTATAAAAATAAGAAATTTTTGATAAATTTCGTATAAAAATAAGAAATTTTTGAAAAATTTGTTTGTATAAAAATAAGAAACTTTTGAGAAATTTCCTATAAAAATAAGAAATTTTTGAAAATTTTCGGATAAAAATAAGAAGTTTTTGAAAAATTTCTTATAAAAAAAAGAAATTTTTCAAAAATTTTCTATAAAAATAAGAAAATTTTGAGAATTTCCTATAAAAATATAAAATTGTTGAAAAATTTCCTAAAAAATAAGAAATTTAATAAAAAAAATTCTTATAAAAAAAGAAATTTTTGCACAATTTCCTACAAAAATGAGAAGTTTTTGAAAAATTTTCTATAAAAATAAGAAATTAAAGAAAAAATGTTCAATAATTTTCTATAAAAATAACAAATTTTTTAAAAAATATGTCATAAAAATAATAAATTTTTGAAAATTTTCTTATTTAAATAAGAAAATTTTGAATAATTTTCTATAATAATAAGAAATTTTTGACAAATTCCTATAAAAATAAGAAATCCTTGACAAATTTCCTATAAAAATAGAAAATTTTTGAAAAATTTCCTATAAAATTAGAAATTTTTGAAAAATTTCCTATAAAAATAAGAAATTTTGGAAAAATTTCCTGTAAAAATAAAAAAATTTTGAAAAATTTTCTATAAAAATAAGAATATTTTAAAAAATTTTCTTTAAAAATAAGAAATTTTTGAAAAATTTCCTATAAAAATAGGAAATTTTTGAAAAATTTCCTATAAAAATAGGAAATTTTTGAAAAATTTCCTATAAGAATAGGAAATTTTTGAAAAATTTCCTATAAAAATAGGAAATTTTTGAAAAATTTCCTATAAAAATAGGAAATTTTTGAAAAATTTCCTATAAAAATAGGAAATTTTTGAAAAATTTCCTATAAAAATAAAAAATTTTTGAAAAATTTCCTATAAAAATAGGAAATTTTTGAAAAATTTCCTATAAAAATAGGAAATTTTTGAAAAATTTCCTATAAAAATAGGAATTTTTTGAAAAATATCCTATAAAAATATAAAAGTTTTGAAAAATTTTCTATAAAAATAAGAAATTTTTATAAAATTTCTTGTAAAAAAAGAAATTTTTAAACAATTTTTTATAAAAATAATAAATTTTTCAATAATTTTCTACAAAAAAAAAGAATTTTTTTTTTAAATTTCCTATAAAAATAAGAAATTTTTGAAAATTTTCCTATTAAAATAAGAAATTTTTGAAAAATTTCCTATAAAAGTAAGAAATTTAGAAAATATCCCATGAAAATTTTGAAAACTTCCCACAAAAATAAGAAATTTTTTAAAATTTTTCTATCAAAATAAGGAATTTTTGAAAAATTTCCTATAAATTAAAATTTTTAAAAAAATTTCCATAAACTAAAAAAAATTTTTTAAATTTCCTATAAAAATAAATAAAATTTCTTATTTTTATAGAAAATGTTTCAAAAAATTTCCTAATTTAATTTGAAATTTTTTTGTAGAACATTTTTCAAAAATTTCTTTTCTCTATTGGATTTTTTTTTTTTTAAATTTCCTATTTTTATAGGACATTTTTAAGTTTTTTTTATTTTTATTTGAAATTTTTTAAAAATTTCTTATTTTCATAGGATTTTTTTTTAAATTTTTTTATTTTGATAGGAAATTTTTCAAAAATTTCTGAATTTTATTGGATTTTTTTTTTAAATTTCTAATTTTTATAGAAAATTTTTCAAAAATTTTTTTTTATCGCATATAAGAAATTTTTAAAATCTGTTTTATTTTTATAAGAAATTTTTCAAAAATTTCTTATTTTTATAGGAAAGTTTTCAAAAATTTCTTATTTTTAAAGAAAAATTTTTTAAAAATTTCTTATTTTTATAGAAAGTTTTTAAAAAATTCTTATTTGGACAAGAAATTTTTTAAAAATTTCTTATTTCAATAGGAAATTTTTCAAAAATTTCTTAACTTTATAGGAAATTTTTCAAAAATTTCTTATTTTTTTAGGAAATTTTTCAAAAACTTCTTGTTTTTTTTAGGAAATTTTTCAAAAATTTCTTATTTTTTTAGGAAATTTTTCAAAAACTTCTTGCTTTTTTTTAGGAAATTTTTCAAAAATTTCTTATATGAATAGAAAATTTTTCCAAAATTTCTTATTTTTATTGGAAATTTTTAAAAATTAGTT
This sequence comes from Stomorhina lunata, assembly GCA_933228675.1. Lineage (NCBI taxonomy): Eukaryota > Metazoa > Arthropoda > Insecta > Diptera > Rhiniidae > Stomorhina > Stomorhina lunata. Next base: position 109,311,557 of record OW121742.1, read on the forward strand.
AACTTTATTGGAAGTTTTTCAAAAATTTCTTATTTTAATAGGAAATTTCTCGAAAAATTTCTTATTTTTATAGGAAATTTCTCGAAAAATTTCTTATTTTTATAGGAAATTTTTTTAAAAATTTTTTATTTTTATAGGAAATTTCTCAAAAAATTTCTTATTTTAAAAGAATTTTTTTCAAAAATTTCTTATTTTTAAAGGAAATTTTTTAAAAAATTTCCTATTTTTATAGGAAATTTTTCAACAATTTCCTATATTTAGAGTAAGTTTTCAAAAATTGTCTTTAGTATGTGAAATTGAATTTGATTCTATTGGTTTAATTTAGTCTTGAGCTTTCGTCTGTCAATGTTTAGTTATTTGAAATAAATTAGCATAAAACTTAACTATGAAAAATTGTTTATATTATGACATTTTCCATTAGAAACCCAATTATTTCTATTCTTTTTTTAAGATTTTTTCAAATAAGACAAATTTATAACAATTTTTCTTTATGAAAACATATAAAAACTTTAATGATTTATGCGATTTTCTCAATAAATCAATCAAAAATATAAATATTTAAATTAAGAAATATTGTTTTGCATTACAACAACTAATAAATAAATAAAATAAATTTGTTAAGAAAAAAAAAAAAATATTATAACATAAAATTAAAGATTGAAAAAATTCTATTTATTGCCAAACGATTTCTATTACAAGAGCGAAAACAAGACCGCGACCAAGACCAAGACAAAGGTTGAGTTGTTTGATATCGATAACTTTTTATTTGAAATTATTAAAAGGCGGCGGCAAACTTCTAACAAAATCAAATGAATTCATAAATGAGTGGAAAAAAATCTAAACAGTATTTAAATAATGCATAAATAATAAATGGAAAGAAAAAAAAAAATAGACAAATATAAATTGAAGCGAGAAGAACAAATCTTGGAATGAAGAAATTGTTCAAACAAGCGAAAAAAAACCTCAAAATGTGCGTCAAACCCCAAAGCAAGAAAGTGACAAACCGCCACAAATTAACGAGAATTTTAAATGAAGACAAACGCGATGACGAAGTCATCCTCATCGTCACATCTTCGAACGTGGTCACACGTTCATCTTCAAATCTTTTGAAATAAATATTCAATTCAATTGTAAACAAATAAATTTTGAAAAAAGAAAAATTCAATAATATAAAGCACCCCTGCCGCTAAAAATATGAATTTTTATTAAAATTGTAAAAAATTCAAATCTCAAGAAATAATTGTTTATTGAATTAAATTATCGATTTTCAATGGTTTCATCTTTTCTTCTATTTTTCGCCTCTACTCAACTGAAGAAGATTGAAATTATTAATATAAAAATTTAGTTTTTTTTAATCTCGAGAATTATTTATGCTTAATATTAACGATTAAGTGAAAGTCCAAAGAAATATTGAAAATTTATAGTTTACATTAACTTTGAAGCTTCGAAAAGTCTAAAATCCAAAGAAAATTAATGGTAATTGTTTTGGAAGATTAATAAACAAAAAGGAAATTCTTAAAATGAAGTTATGAAATTACATGAAAACATATAAATTATACCCAAACTTATAGGTCGGGAAATTTAAAGTAAGGTTACTAAATAAAGTAGCCGGTTACTCGGAAAAAATTAACCGGTTACTCAAAAATTTCCTATAAAAATAAGAAATTTTTGAAAAATTTCCCATAGAAATAAAAAATATTAAAAAATTTTTTTTTACAAATAAGCAAATTTTTAAAAATTTTCAATAAAAATAGGAAATTAAAAAAAAAAAATCCTATACAAATAAAAAATTGAAAAATTTTCTATAAAACTGTGAAATTTTTAAAAAATTTCCTATAAAAACAAGGAATTTTTGATAAATTTTCTATAAAAATTAGAAATTTTTGACAAAGTTCCTATAAATATAAGAAAGTTTTGAAAAATTTCCTATAAAAATAAGAAATCTTTAAAAAATTTCCTATAAAACTAAGAAATTTTTTAAAAATTTGCTATCAAAATATGAAATTTTTGAAAATTTCCTACAAAAACTTCCTATAAAACTAAGAAACTTTTTAAAAATTTGCTATAAAAATAAGAAGTTTATGAAAAATTTCCTATAGTTTGAAACAAAAACATGAACTTGAATAAATAAAAATAATAATTTTTTTAAGAGTTTCCTATAATTCAAAAACTTCTTATTTTTATAGAAAGTTTTTCCAAAAAAATTTCTTTTTATATGAAAATTTTCAAAAATTTCTTATTTTTATAAGAAACTTGTCAAAAAATTCTTATTTTTATAGGAAATTTTTCAAAACATTCTTATTTTTATAGGAAATTTTTCAAAAAATTTTTATTTTTATAGGAAGTTTTTAAAAAATTTCCTATAAAAATAGGAAATATTTGAAAAACTTTCTTAAAACTAAGAAACTTTTTAAAAATTTGCTATAAAAATATGAAAGTTTTGAAAAATTTCCTATAAAAATAAGAAATCTTTAAAAAATTTCCTATAAAACTAAGAAATTTTTGAAAAATTTCCTATAAAAATAAAAATTTTTTGAAAAATTTCCTATAAAAATAAGAATTTTTTGACAAGTTTCTTATAAAAATAAGAAATTTTTGAAAATTTTCATATAAAAAGAAATTTTTTTGGAAAAACTTTCTATAAAAATAAGAAGTTTTTGAAGTATTTCCTATAAAAATAAGAAATTTTTAAAAAAATTTACTACAAAAATTTAAAAATTTCATATAAAAATTATTTTTACAAAAATTTCATATAAAAATTATTTTTACAAAAATTTCATATAAAAATTATTTTTAAAAAAATTTCCTATAAAAATTATTATTAAAAATTTTCCTCAAAAAATATGAATTTGTTTAAAATTTCCTAAAAAATTAGAAATTTTTAAAAGAATTCCTATAAAAATAAGACATTTTTAAAAAATTTCTATAAAAATAAGAAATTTTTGAAAAATTTCCTGTCAAAATAAGAAATTTTTTAAAAATTTCCTGTCAAAATAAGAAATTTTTTAAAAATCTCAAAAAAAATTAAAAATTTGTTATTTTTATAGAAAATTTAAAAAAAAATCTTTTTTTTATAGGACACTTTTTAAAAAATTTCTTTTGTTTTAAGGATTTTTTTTAAAAATCTCTTATTTTTATAGGAAACATTTTTGAAAAATTTCCTATAAAAATAAGAAATTTTTGAAAAATTTCTTATAAAAATAAGAAATTTTAATAATTTCCTAAAATAAGAAATTTCAAAAATTTCTTAGTTTCATAGGAAATTTTTCAAAAATTTCATATTTTTATAGCAAATTTTTAAAAAATTTCTTAGTTTTAAGGAAGTTTTTCAAATATTTCCTATTTGTATAGGAAATTTTTTAAAAACTTCTTATTTTTACAGGAAAATTTTCAAAAATTTCATATTTTTACAGCAAATTTTTAAAAAATTTGTTATTTTTATTGTAAATTTTTCAAAAGTTTCTTATTTTAATAGGAAATTTTTCAAATTATTATTATTTATTTTAAGGAATTTTTTTAAAATTTCTTAATTAAATTAAATTATTGAAAAATTTCATATTTTGATAGCAAATTTTTAAAAAATTTCTTATTTTTATAGGAAATTTTTCAAAAATTTCTTATTTATTTCTTTCAGGGATTTTTTTTTTAAATTTCTTTATGTTTTTTTAAATTTATAGGAAATTTTTCAAAAACTTTTTAGTTTTATAGAAAATTTTTCAAAAATTTCATTTTTTTTTGTATTAAATTTTTAAAAAATTTCTTATTTTTATAGAAAATTTAGAAAAAATGTCTTATTTTTATAGGACATTTTTCAAAAATTTCTTATTTATTTATTTTAAGGAATTTTTTTTTAATTTTTTATTATTTTTTTTAATTTATAGGAAAATTTTCAAAAATTTCTTATTTTTATAAGAAATTTTTCTAAAATTTCTTATTTTTATAGGAACTTTTTTAAAAATTTTTTTATTTGTATAGAAATTTTTTAAGAAATTAATTTTTTTTATTTTTGTGAGAAATTCAAAAAAAATTTATTATTTTTATAGAAAATTTTTCAAAAATTTCTTATTTTTATAGGAAATTTTTCAAATATTTTTTAATAGGAAATTTTTCAAAAATTTCTTTTTTTTTACAATAATTTTTTTTAATTTCTTATTTTTAGAGGAAAGTTAAAACAAATCATTAGCGATCACTAAATTTTCTAAAGAGAACATATGCGGTAGATATTTTTTTAAAGAAAATATTAGCGATCGCTATTTTTTCTAAAGAAAACATTAGCAATCTCTTTTTTTCTAAAGAAAACATGAGCGATCGCTATTTTTTCTAAAGAAAACATTAGCGGTCGCTATTTTTTCTAAAGAAAACATTAGCGATCGTTATTGTTTCTATAGAAAACATTAGCGATCACTATTTTTTCTACAGAAAACATTAGCGATCGCTATTTTTTCCAATGAAAACAATTAGCGATCGCTATTTTTTTCCAATGAAAACATTAGCGATCGCTTTTTTTGTTACAGAAAACATTAGCGATCTCTATTTTTTCAAAGAAAACATTGGAGATCCCTTCTAAAGAAAACATTAGCAATCGCTATTGTTTCAACACAAAATATAAGCGATCGCTATGCTTTCTAAAGAAAACATTAGTGATCGCTATTTTTTCTAAAGAAGTCATTGGCGATCTCTTTTTTATCTATATAAAACTATAGCGAATGCTACTTTTTCTATAGAAAACTATAGCGATCGCTATTTTTTCCTTGAGAAAAAAGTCGATCACTAGTTTTCCCATAGAAAAAATTGGATTTGAAATTGTTTTTCCTATTTTTAAGTTTTCCCATTCTAAGCTTTTTTATAACAAATTGATCATTTCAAAACATTTTTTGACATTTTGACCATTTTTCAAAATGTCAAAATCGAACTGAGAAAAACTGAAGTAAATAAGCATTTAATTAACTATTGAAATGGATCATTTATAATGATCGTACCCAGACAAGAGACACTTGTTATATTTCTATTTTTTTCAAAATTTTTAGTTCAAAAGCAAATAAAGGAAAAATTAGCTAATAACAAGAAATAAATAGTTAAAGAAATCATGAAGCCCATCCCAGTCCATGGTTATCTGGTAAACGACAAACTGTTATAATATTTTATAATTTTTTTTTTTGGTTTTATTTGAGCAGAGATTGTAAATTTAATGTTTCTTTTTAAAAGTTAACAATTTATAAGTTAAAGCCTTAAAGGCCTTTTTTATTAGATATTTTTTTTGCAAGTTTTTTTTTGTGGCAATTGATTTAAATTATATCGGGTGTTTTTTATTGAGGTATAGAACTTTAAGTTGGCATCACTTTTTTAACTGGCGGCCATTTTGTCAGCTGTCAAGTGATTAATATTTAGTTTGGTTTGCCATTTCATCATGAACAGGTTGACAAAAGAACAACGCTTGCAAATCGTGCAAATTTATTTCGAAAATAATGGTTCAGTTCGCGAAGTTCACCGCAAGCTCCGTCCATTTTATAGTCGACATAATCGTCTATCAGAGCAATTAATTCGGTTAACCATGGATCGTTTCGCACTACGTTTACTCTATGTGATAATACGCATCCGCAGCGGCGTCGAACAGTGCGCACCGAAGAAACAATTGCCGCTGTAGAGCAAAGTGTTGAAGAGGACCCGAATGAATCGATTCGCCACCGTGCACAGCAATTGGAGCTTTGTCCATCAACTTTATGGAAGATTTTGCGCAAAGATCTTGGCTTGCGACCTTACAAGATCCAGCTTGTGCAAGAATTAAAGCCGCGAGACCATGCAATGCGTCGTGATTTTGGTGTATGGGCCGAAAATGAGATTGATCTCGATGCTGATTTTCATCGCAAAATTTTGTTCAGTGATGAGGCTCATTTTTGGTTGAATGGCTACGTCAACAAGCAAAATTGCCGCATTTGGAGTGAAGAGAATCCACATGAGACCCTTGAGACGCCATTACATCCACAAAAACTGACTGTTTGGTGTGCTCTATGGGCTGGTGGAGTCATTGGGCCATACTTCTTCCGAAATAATGCTGGAGAGTCAGTTACCATAAATGGAGACCGGTATAGAGCCATGATAACCGACTATTTTGTTGCCCAATTGGATGGCATGATTGTGGATGAGTTGTGGTTCCAACAAGACGGCGCTACATGCCACACAGCGCACGTCACAATTGATTTATTGAAGGAAACATTTGATGAGCGCATAATTTCGCGGAATGGACCTATCAATTGGCCACCAAGATCGTGCGGTTTGACACCACTGGATTATTTTCTTTGGGGATATGTGAATTCGCTCGTCTACGCCAACAAACCAGAAACGTTAGGGGAAGCCAACATTCGTGGCGTTATTGCCAACATACGGCCCCATATGCTCGAAAAAGTAGTTGAAAATTGGACCTGTAGAATTGGCTTTATTCGAGCCAGCCGCGGCGGCCACATGCCCGAAATCATATTTAAACATTAATGGCATAAAATTATCCTTCCAATAAAGCCAAATTGATGGACATTAAAACGATTTTCTTGTGTTTTATTTCAATTCGAAGTTCTATACCTCTAAAAAAAACACCCATTAATAACGTTACATTTTTATTCTCTACTTTTTTCTACTTAAATAAGAAAAATCTTAAGATATTCTAATGTTTTGAGTTTTTAAGTAGATTTTCGTTATAGATCAAGGTGTGTCTTCCTTAAAGCTTTAATCAAGTTGAAAGAATAGGAAAAAATCTCTAAAACACGACAAACAAACACCTTCCCTCATTTCATGGTTTTGAAGTTTTTATTAGAGGACTTTCTAAATTTTTAAGTTTTTTTTTCTTGACTTGAAAAAAAGTTCTATGTTTAAAGGCTGTTAAAACATAAATTAACATACCACCTCTTTGAGAACATTTTTTGTGGTACGATCACAAAAGACAATGGCAGCTTTTAAGCTGCATTTTATCATTCAAGTTAATTGAGTAAAGTAGGCAACACCTCCCTCAAAGCGATTGTCAAATAAATGGAAACAAAATGTTAAGGTTAAGTAACGGTAATGGAGGAAATTAAAAGCATTTGAAACAAAATTCTAGAATAAATTAAGACTTGATCTAAAATTAGAATGTAAAAACTTAAGATCGTTAAAGTTTTCTAGAGAAAAAAAAAAACAAGATCACTATTACATGATCTTAGAATTTCATTACTTCCCTTCAAAATCCTCCTTCCAAGTCTTGATCTCTAACTGATTAATCTCATTATCTTTTCATGTCTCTTGTCTTAACAAAAAACCGATTAAGGTCATATTCAATAAAAATTTTTCAATTTATAATTTTGCATTATTTTTTCTTATTTTCCTTAAGTCAAATTAATTCTTAGCAAAAACCTAAAGCCAGGGTTGGGGCCATTACAAAGAAATATTCTAATTTATTAATAATATTGTGTTGTTCTTGTTGTTGTCATTGTCGTTGATTTTCAAAATTTATTTCATTAACTTGTCCATTATTAGCAACTTATGACCAACTTCATCGTGTGTTGGCTGGTCTCTGGCATTTGTCATAAATTATAATCAGTTGATTAACATTTTTTAGATAAAAAAAAAAAATTAATTTCAAACAAGTAAAACCCAAACTGAAAAAGAAAAAAAATATTAAAAAAGTATTACGATCGCCTTAAATTTCTATAAAAACAATTTCTCTTTAGAAAAATTAGCGATCACTAATATTTTCTCTAGAAAAAATAGCGATCGCTAATGTTTTCTTTAAAAAAATAAAAATCGCATCTGTTTTCTATAATAAAAATAAAGATAGCTAATGTTTTTTATAGAAAAAATAGTGAACGTTTCTTTGAAAAAAAAAAAATGGCGATAGCTCATGTTTTCTTAAGGCAAAATAGCTATCGCTTATGTTTGCTTTAGAAAAAATAGCGACCGTTAATGTTTTCTATTGAAAAAAAAGATTGCTAATGTTTCATTTACAAAAAATAGCGATCACTAAAATTTTCTTTAGAAAAAATAAAGATCGATAATGTTTTCTATACAAACAAGTAAGAAAAGCTATAGTCGGTCAAGCCCGACTATATTATACCCTTCACGGCTAAGGTCAAATATGGACCAACAATTTAACAAGTTTTTCTTATATCTTAGAGACATACATACACATACTATGTGTTATTTTTTCAAAATTTCGAGATTTATGTCATTTCCGGCTAAGGTCCTTATATGGGAGCTAGGGTCAATTGTGGACCGATTGTTACCAAATTTTAGTTATTGGTTTATATACACAAAATATTTATCTGTGCAAAGTTTTAGTAGTCATATGCAGTTATCTTTAAAGTTATGTATGTTTTTGTGCTTTTGTGTGTACATAAACGTCTTTTGAGAATGTGTCTTGTATGGGGGGTATGGTCAAATATGGGCCGATTTCTACAAAATTAGGTACAATGATTAGGGTAATCATAGAAAAAATAGTGATCCATAGAAAAAATAGTGATCGATAAGTTTTTTATAGAAAAAGTTCCTATAAAAAAAAGGAAATTTTTGAAAAATTTCCTATAAAAATAGGAAATTTTTGAAAAATTTCCTATAAAAATAGGAAATTTTTGAAAAATTTCCTATAAAATTAGGAAATTTTTGAAAAATTTCCTATAAAAATAGGAAATTTTTGAAAAATTTCCTATAAAAATAGGAAATTTTTGAAAAATTTCCTATAAAAATAGGAAATTTTTGAAAAATTTCCTATAAAAATAGGAAATTTTTGAAAAATTTCCTATAAAAATAGGAAATTTTTGAAAAATTTCCTATAAAAATAGGAAATTTTTGAAAAATTTCCTATAAAAATAGGAAATTTTTGAAAAATTTCCTATAAAAATAGGAAATTTTTGAAAAATTTCCTAATTTCCTATAAAAATAGGAAATTTTTCAAAAATTTCCTATAAAAATAGGAAATTTTTGAAAAATTCCTTTAAAAATAGGAAGTTTTTGAAAATTTTCCTATAAAAATAGGAAATTTTTGAAAAATTTCCTATAAAAATAGGAAATTTTTGAAAAATTTCCTATAAAAATAGGAAATTTTTGAAAAATTTCCTATAAAAATAGGAAATTTTTGAAAAATTTCCTATAAAAATAGGAAATTTTTGAAAAATTTCCTATAAAAATAGGAAATTTTTGAAAAATTTCCTATAAAAATAGGAAATTTTTGAAAAATTTCCTATAAAAATAGGAAATTTTTGAAAAATTTCCTATAAAAATAGGAAATTTTTGAAAAATTTCCTATAAAAATAGGAAATTTTTGAAAAATTTCCTATAAAAATAGGAAATTTTTGAAAAATTTCCTATAAAAATAGGAAATTTTTGAAAAATTTCCTATAAAAATAGGAAATTTTTGAAAAATTTCCTATAAAAATAGGAAATTTTTGAAAAATTTCCTATAAAAATAGGAAATTTTTGAAAAATTTCCTATAAAAATAGGAAATTTTTGAAAAATTTCCTATAAAAATAGGAAATTTTTTAAAAATTTCCTATAAAAATAGGAAATTTTTGAAAAATTTCCTATAAAAATAGGAAATTTTTGAAAAATTTCCTATAAAAATAGGAAATTTTTGAAAAATTTCCTATAAAAATAGGAAATTTTTGAAAAATTTCCTATAAAAATAGGAAATTTTTGAAAAATTTCCTATAAAAATAGGAAATTTTTGAAAAATTTCCTATAAAAATAGGAAATTTTTGAAAAATTTCCTATAAAAATAGGAAATTTTTGAAAAATTTCCTATAAAAATAGGAAATTTTTGAAAATTTTCCTATAAAAATAGGAAATTTTTGAAAAATTTCCTATAAAAATAGGAAATTTTTGAAAAATTTACTATAAAAATAGGAAATTTTTGAAAAATTTCCTATAAAAATAGGAAATTTTTGAAAAATTTCCTATAAAAATAGGAAATTTTTGAAAATTTTCCTATAAAAATAGGAAATTTTTGAAAAATTTCCTATAAAAATAGGAAATTTTTGAAAAATTTCCTATAAAAATAGGAAATTTTTGAAAAATTTCCTATAAAAATAGGAAATTTTTGAAAAATTTCCTATAAAAATAGGAAATTTTTGAAAAATTTCCTATAAAAATAGGAAATTTTTGAAAAATTTCCTATAAAAATAGGAAATTTTTGAAAAATTTCCTATAAAAATAGGAAATTTTTGAAAAATTTCCTATAAAAATAGGAAATTTTTGAAAAATTTCCTATAAAAATAGGAAATTTTTGAAAAATTTCCTATAAAAATAGGAAATTTTTGAAAAATTTCCTATAAAAATAGGAAATTTTTGAAAAATTTCCTATAAAAATAGGAAATTTTTGAAAAATTTCCTATAAAAATAGGAAATTTTTGAAAAATTTCCTATAAAAATAGGAAATTTTTGAAAAATTTCCTATAAAAATAGGAAAATTTTGAAAAATTTCCTATAAAAATAGGAAATTTTTGAAAAATTTCCTATAAAAATAGGAAATTTTTGAAAAATTTCCTATAAAAATAGGAAATTTTTGAAAAATTTCCTATAAAAATAGGAAATTTTTGAAAAATTTCCTATAAAAATAGGAAATTTTTGAAAAATTTCCTATAAAAATAGGAAATTTTTGAAAAATTTCCTATAAAAATAGGAAATTTTTGAAAAATTTCCTATAAAAATAGGAAATTTTTGAAAAATTTCCTATAAAAATAGGAAATTTTTGAAAAATTTCCTATAAAAACAGGAAAATTTTAAAAAATTTCCTATAAAAATAGAAAATTTCCTATAAAAATATGAAATTTTTGAAAATTTTCCTATAATAATAAAGAATTGTTGAAAAATTTCCAATAAAAATTAAATTTTTGAAAGATTTCCTATAAAAATAAGAAACTTTTAAAAATTTCCTTTAGAAATAAAAAATTTTTGAAAAATTTCCTATAAAAATAAAAAATTTTAAAAATTTCCCATAAAATAAGAAATTTTGGGAAAATTTCCTTTAAAAATAGGAAATTTTTAAAAAATTTCCTATAAAAATAGGAAATTTTTGAAAAATTTCCTATAAAAATAGGAAATTTTTGAAAAATTTCCTATAAAAATAGGAAATTTTTGAAAAATTTCCTATAAAAATAAGAAATTTTTGAAAAATTTCCTATAAAAATAGGAAATTTTTGAAAAATTTCCTATAAAAATAGGAAATTTTTGAAAAATTTCCTATAAAAATAGGAAATTTTTGAAAAATTTCCTATAAAAATAGGAAATTTTTGAAAAAATTTCCTATAAAAATAGGAAATTTTTGAAAAATTTCCTATAAAAATAGGAAATTTTTGAAAAATTTCCTATAAAAATAGGAAATTTTTGAAAAATTTCCTATAAAAATAGGAAATTTTTGAAAAATTTCCTATAAAAATGGGAAATTTTTGAAAAATTTCCTATAAAAATAGGAAATTTTTGAAAAATTTCCTATAAAAATAGGAAATTTTTTGAAAAATTTCCTATAAAAATAGGAAATTTTTGAAAAATTTCCTATAAAAATAGGAAATTTTTGAAAAATTTCCTATAAAAATAGGAAATTTTTGAAAAATTTTCTATAAAAATAGGAAATTTTTGAAAAATTTCCTATAAAAATAAGAAATTTTTGAAAAATTTCCTATAGAAATAGGAAATTTTTGAAAAATTTCCTATAAAAATAGGAAATTTTTGAAAAATTTCCCTTAAAAATAGGAAATTTTTGAAAAATTTCCTATAAAAATAGGAAAATTTTGAAAAATTTCCTATAAAAATAGGAAATTTTTTAAAAATTTCCTATAAAAATAGGAAATTTTTTAAAAATTTCCTATAAAAATAGGAAATTTTTTAAAAATTTCCTATAAAAATAGGAAATTTTTGAAAAATTTCCTATAAAAATAGGAAATTTTTGAAAAATTTCCTATAAAAATAGGAAATTTTTGAAAAATTTCCTATAAAAATAGGAAATTTTTGAAAAATTTCCTATAAAAATAGGAAATTTTTGAAAAATTTAATATAAAGATAGGAAATTTTTGAAAAATTTCCTATGAAAACAGGAAATTTTTGAAAAATTTCCTATGAAAATAGGAAATTTTTGAAAAATTTCCTATAAAAACAGGAAATTTTTGAAAAATTTCCTATAAAAACAGGAAAATTTTAAAAAATTTCCTATAAAAATAGAAAATTTCCTATAAAAATATGAAATTTTTGAAAAATTTCCTATAATAATAAAGAATTGTTGAAAAATTTCCAATAAAAATTAAATTTTTGAAAAATTTCCTATAAAAATAAGAAACTTTTAAAAATTTCCTTTAGAAATAAAAAATTTTTGAAAAATTTCCTATAAAAATAAAAAATTTTAAAAATTTCCTATAAAAATAAGAAATTTTGGGAAAATTTCCTTTAAAAATAGGAAATTTTTGAAAAATTCTCATTAAAATAGGAAATTTTTGAATTTTTTTTTTATAAAAATAGAGGGTTTTTGAAAAATTTTCAATATAAATAGGAAATTTTGAAAAATTTCATATAAAAATAAGAAAATTTTGAAAAATTTCCTATAAAAATCAGAAATTTTTGAAAAATTTCCTATAAAAATCAGAAATTTTTGAAAAATTTCTTATAAAAATAACAATTTTTGGCTATTGGTTGGGTTATATGAACTTTCCTCAAACAATTAAATATTTGTTTATGTTTTTTAATTCCTAAATTTATGTCTTTATTAATCTGATTTGAATGATTGCAATGAACCAAAATTAAATTACTTCTTATTTAAAAAATCACTTTCAACCACAAATAAAAAATTGCATAATTATAATTTTAAGATCTTGTTGTTACATTTGAAAAATATTTGATTTGAAAAAAAAAAAACTTAAAATTTCTATAACATCTGCTTTTTAGTTTTATTAAATGGACAAATGGCAGCCGCAGCATTAACGGCCGCATCAACGGCTTAGTTACATTTAAGGCCGTCCACGTCCAAAATATGAAGATGTAGTCGTCTTTGAGGTAGGAAAAAAAAATCGTGATAAATCGATAATTTCTTTTGAAATGCATAATTTCACTTTCATTTACAGCCAAACAAAAACATTTTGTAAACAATAACCGAAAACCAAGTCAAGAGGACGGACAGACCTTTAGATAGACGGACGCACGGTCTTAAGACTTAAGTCCGTCTTATGAAATAATAATTTTTGTTTCGTATTTATTATTTTGATTTTAAATAAAGAAAAAAATAAAGAAAAAAAAACCCACGCAAAAATATCTCTAGTATTGAAAATAGTAGTTCACTTTTGAGTGAGTTTTAAATATAAGTTTCATTTTCAATTCAATTTTAAAATTGAACAAAATCAAGAAATAAAAAACAGTTTTTAGCTGTTTCGAACATATTTCAATCAATCTTGGTTTTACGTTCATTGTTGTAATAATTTTTGGTATTTTTGTGGTATTTTTTGCGCTTGAGATGATTAATTTAAAATTTGTTAAAATAATTTTGAATAAAAAATTGTTAGTTCCTTCCTTGTTTGATTACAATTGAATTTAATAAATAGTTATAGGAGATCGTTAATGAAAATTAATTTGAAAACTTAAGCAGTTCCTGCAAATAGCGATCGCCAATTTTTTCTAAAGAAAACCAAAACGATCCCTATCATTTAGCAAAAAAAAAAACTAAGATGAGCGCGACATTTCTATATAAAACTCAAATGATCGCTTACTTTTCTAAAGAAAACTTAAACTATCGTTACGTTTTCGAAAGAAAACTCTAACGATCGTTAAGTTTTCGAAAGAAAACTCTAACGATCGTTAATTTTTCTAAAGAAAACTCTAACGATCGTTAAGCTTTCGAAAGAAAACTCTAACGATCGTTAATTTTTCTAAAGAAAATTCTAACGATCGTTAACTTTTCTTAAAAAACTCTAACGATCGTTAAATTTCTAAAGAAAACTCTAACGATCGTAAAATTTCTAAAGAAAACTCTAACGTTCGTTAACTTTTCTTAAGAAAACACTAACGATCTTAAACTTTTCTAAAGAAAACTCTAACGATCGTTAAGTTTTCTATAGAAAACTCTAAAGATCGTTGAGTTTTCTATAAGAAACTCTAACGATCGTTAAGTTTTCTATAGATAACTCTAACGATCGTTAAGTTTTCTATAGAAAACTCTAACGATCGTTAAGTTTTCTATAGAAAACTCTAACGACCGTTAAGTTTTCTATAGAAAACTCTAACGATCGTTAACTTTTCTATAGAAAACTCTAACGATCGTTAAGTTTTCTATAGAAAACTCTAACGATCGTTAAGTTTTCTATAGAAAACTCTAACGATCGTTAATTTTTCTAAAGAAAACTCTAACGATCGTTAAGCTTTCGAAAGAAAACTCTAACGATCGTTAATTTTTCTAAAGAAAATTCTAACGATCGTTAACTTTTCTTAAAAAAACTCTAACGATCGTTAAATTTCTAAAGAAAACTCTAACGATCGTAAAATTTCTAAAGAAAACTCTAACGTTCGTTAACTTTTCTTAAGAAAACACTAACGATCTTAAACTTTTCTAAAGAAAACTCTAACGATCGTAAAGTTTTCTATAGAAAACTCTAACGATCGTTAAGTTTTCTATAGAAAACTCTAACGATCGTTAAGTTTTCTATAGAAAACTCTAACGATCGTTAAGTTTTCTATAGAAAACTCTAACGATCGTTAAGTTTTCTATAGAAAACTCTAACGATCGTTTAGTTTTCTATAGAAAACTCTAACGATCGTTAAGTTTTCTATAGAAAACTCTAACGATCGTTAAGTTTTCTATAGAAAACTCTAACGATCGTTAAGTTTTCTATAGAAAACTCTAACGATCGTTAAGTTTTCTATAGAAAACTCTAACGATCGTTAAGTTTTCTATAGAAAACTCTAACGATCGTTAAGTTTTCTATAGAAAACTCTAACGATCGTTAAGTTTTCTATAGAAAACTCTAACGATCGTTAAGTTTTCTATAGAAAACTCTAACGATCGTTAAGTTTTCTATAAAAAACTCTAACGATCGTTAAGTTTTCTATAGAAAACTCTAACGATCGTTTACTTTTCTTAAGAAAACTCCAACGATCGTTTACTTTTCTAAAGAAAACTTGAACGATCGTTAACTTTTCTATAGAAAACTATAACGATCGTTAACTTTTCTATAGAAAACTTGAACGATCGTTAACTTTTCTATAGAAACTCACGGCGATCGAAAACTTTTTTATACCAACTGTTGCTCTTTTCCCCAAAATTACCCCAATCATATGCTTTTTTCCAACTTTTTTATGCAATTAACATAAAAACCTTATAATTCTCTAAAAGTCAAGGAAATAAACTTAAGAAAATGCATTTGAAACCTAAACGAAATTCTTTTTGTAAGATTTTCGCATGTCATTCATTTAGTTCAACAAAAAAAAATTTTTCTTGTTCAAGAAAAACGAATTTCTTCAAAATTAAGGCCTAAACAAAAAGCCACCAAATAAATGGAAATTTCTCTAACATTTCTTAGGTTTTTATTATTTTTTCAGTACAAAACTTTTATTTGAAAAATGGTCACGATTTATCATGTATCTCTTAAAAAAAACAGACAAAACTTAGGAAAATAGAAAAAAAATTGCCACAAATTTAAACTCGAGGGAGAGACAGACAAAACTAAGACCTTATGGTCTTAGAAACCTACAACTGTCGCTTGGACCGTCTGTCCCTTTAAAATGAACTTTTTGGAGTTATTATGTTTTTCTTTTGAAAAATTGAATTTTAACTTATTTTCGTTTATTTGACTCTTCCCCAATACAAAAAAAATTGAAGATGATTTTGAAAATTAATTGAGTTTACCTTCAAATTTCCTCCCCTTTACAATTGGCAATGGCCCTTAAAAAATAATGAAGTTTAATAAAACATTTTCTTGTTCAAATTGTCAAGAGATAAAGAAAAACATAAACAATTGTTAAGGTTTTAAACAATTTGAATTGACAACTTCACGTTTTTGAAAACAGAGAAAAAGTGTTTAAGAAAATGTGCGTTACAAGCGTGTGAAGTAGTCAATTAAAATTAATAAAATATTCAAAATTTATAATTGGAAATTTTCGCCTATAAACAAAGTCGATCAAGATAAAAAGTTTCCTAAACATTTCCTATAAAAATAAGAAATTTTTGAAAAATTTCCATAATAGAAAATTTTTTGAAAAATTTTCTATAAAAATAAGAAATTTTTGAAAAATTTAGTATAAAAAAAGACATTTTTGAATTATTTCCTAAAAAAAAAAAAGAAATTTTTGAAAAATTTCCTACAAAAATAAGAAATTTTTTGAAAACTTTGCTACAAAAATAGGAAATTTTTAAAAAATTTCCTATCAAAATAAGAAATTTTTGAAAAAATTCCTATAAAATAAGAAATTAAAAAAAAAATTCCTATAATTATAAGAAATTTTTGAAAAATTTCCTATGAAAATAAGAAAGTTTTGAAAAATTTCCTATAAAAATAAGAAATTTTTGAAAAATTTCCTATAAAAATAACAAACTTTTGAAAAATTTCCTATAAAAATTAGACATTTTTGAAAAAATTCCTATAAAAATAAGACATTTTTGAAAAGATTCTTATAAAAATAAGAAATTTTTGAAAAATTTCCTATAAAATAAGAAATTAAAAAAAAATGTTCCAATAAAAATAAGAAATTTTTTAAAAAATTCCTATAAAAATAAGAAATTTTCAAAAAATTTCCTATAAAATAAAAAATTTTTGAAAATAAGAAAGTCTCGAAAAATTTCCTATAAAAATAAGAAATTTTTGAAAAATTTGCTATAAAAATAAGACATTTTTGAAAAAATTCCTATAAAAATAAGAAATTTTAGAAAAATTTCCAATAAAATTAAGAAACTTTTCAAAAATTTCCTATAAAAATAAGACATTTTTGAAAAAATTCCTATAAAAATAAGAAATTTTTGAAAAATTTCCTACAAAAATAAGAAATTTTAGAAAAATTTCCTATAAAAATAACAATTTTTTTAAAAATTTCCTGCAAAAATAGGAAATTTTTGAAAAATTTTCCTATAAGAATAAGACATTTTTGAAAAATTTGCTAAAAAAATAAGACATTTTTGAAAAATTCCTATAAAGTAAGAAATTTTTGAAAAATTTCCTATAAAATTAACAAATTTTCGAAAAATTTCCTATAAAAATAACAATTTTTTTTTTAAATTTCCTGCAAAAATAGGAAATTTTTGAAAAATTTTCTATCAAAATAAGAAATTTTTAAAAATTTTCTATAGAAATAAGAAAATTTTTAAAAATTTAATATAAAAATAAGAAATTTTTGAAAATTTCCTTCAAAAAAAAAAAAAAATAAATTTTTGAAAAATTTCCTATAAAAATAAGAAATTTTTGAAAAATTTCCTATAAAAATAAGAAATTTTTGGAAAATTTCCTATAAAAATAAGAAATTTAAAAAAAAAATTCCTATAAAATAAGAAACTTGTTAAAAATTTCCTATAAAAATAAGAAATTTTTGAAAATTTCCTTCAAAAAAAAAAAAAAAAAGAAATTTTTGAAAAATTTCCTATAAAAATAAGAAATTTTTGAAAAATTTCCTATAAAAATAAGAAATTTAAAAAAAAATTCCTATAAAATAAGAAACTTGTTAAAAATTTCCTATAAAAATAAAAAATTGTTGATAAATTTCCTATAAAAATAAAAAAATTTTAAAAAATTACCTATAAAAATAATAAAATTTTGAAAAATTTCCTATAAAAATGAGAAATTTTGTCCAAAATTTCTTATAAAAATAAAAAAACTTGTAAAAAATTTCCTATAAAGATAAGAAATTTTTAAAAATTTCCTAACTTTTCTATAGAAAACTAGAACGATCGATAACTTTTCTATAGAAAACTTGAACGATCTTTAACTTTTCTATAAAAAACTTTAACGATCGTTAACTTTTCTAAAGAAAACTTGAACTATCGCTAACTTTTCTATAGAAATTTGAAATATGTGGTTTTGAATTTTCAAGGTGGAATTTTGTTATTGACTTTTTTTTCAATATTTCTCTTATTCGTTAAAACTGATAAAATTCTTTAAGTTATTTATCATTTGCAAAAAAATATTGTATGTTAAAGGAATGTCTGCCTATCGATCTGTTTGTCTGTTTGTGCGATCGCTACAAGTATTTATTTGTTCACACTTTATCTGGGAACAAGATTTCTAACCTCAAAAAACAATTTCCGTTGACATGGTTAAAGAATTTTTTAATTTTATTAGAAACAAATCAATAACAAAATTTAATAAAAACTGAACAATTTAAAACAATTATTCTAAAACACAGAAATTTTTCTATTAAATAAAAATATTTATTTTAAAGGTGGAGTAGGGAAGTAGAAATATTAGTTCTATAAACATAAAAAGATAAAATAAAACAATTTAGAAAATTTTCTAAAGTGACTCATTTAGTTAAAAATTTATTGAAATCTTAAAAATTTATTTTAGCAATTAAAAAATTTCTTTTTATGCACTTTCATTGGATTAAACGGGGTTTTTTGCGAACCCTTGGGCTTGGCTTGATCACTGATCAATTTGCTTACTTTCAAAACAGTAGCCTTTTTGGCGTTTTAACACTAAACTGTCAAAATTGTTCAATTTTAATATTGATTTCATCTCTTGTTTTGAAAATATTTAGTTTTTTGAGGGCGAGTTATTTTAACAAAAATAAACAAAAAACTAATTATTTGCCTTGAGGGATTTTAATAAATTTAAAATAATTTACTTTTCTTTCCCCAATTAATTTTTTTGTTTATAAAAATTTTAAGTGAAGTTTTGTGTTGAAATTCTGTTGATCAATAAATGATTGATAAGCTTGAACCAAAAAAAGATTTGACACAGTTTTAAAGTTTTAAATAAGAGAAATAAAAAATAACTGTTCCAGAAATCGGGTTAACGAATTAAGTGTTAACTTGATGTGGATTCGGGGCTAAAACAAAAAAGAGGAGAGAGAAAGCAATATTCAGATTAAAGGTGAGAATAATTAAAAGATCGTTCTGTTTTCTATAGAATGGTTAACGATCGTTCAAGTTTTCTACAGAAAAATTAACGATCATTCAAGTTTTATAAGAAAAGTTAACGATCGTTCAAGTTTTCTATAAAAAAGTTAACGATCGTTAAAGTCTTCTAAAAAAAAGTTAACGATCGTTCAAGTTTTCCATAGAAAAGTTACCGATTACTCAATTTCCCTATAGAAAAGTTAATGATCGTTTATGTTTTCTATAGAAAAGTTAACGATCGTTCAAGTTTTCTATATAAAAGTTAACGATCGTTCACGTTTTCCATAGAAAAGTTAACGATTACTCAATTTTTCTATAGAAAAGTTAACGATCACTCAATTTTTCTATAGAAAAGTTAATGATCGTTTAAATTTTCTATAGAAAAGTTAACGATCATTCAAGTTTTCTATACAAAAGTTAACGACCGTTAAAGTTTTCTATAGAAAAGTTATTGATCGTTAAAGGTTTCTATAGAAAAGTTGACGATCATTAAAGTTTCCTATGGAAAGGTTACGATCGTTGAAGTTTTCTATAGAAAAGTTAACGATCGTTAAAGTTTTCTATAGAAAAGTTACCGATCGTTCAAGTTTTCTATACAAGAGTTATCGATCGTTCAAGTTTTCTATAGAAGAGTTAACGATCGTTCAAGATTTCTATAGAAGAGTTAACGATCGTTGGAGTTTTCTTTTGAAAAGTTAACGATCGTTAGAGTTTTCTATAGAAAAGTTAACGATCGTTCAAGTTTTCTATAAAAAAGTTAACGATCGTTCACGTTTTCCATAGAAAAGTTAACGATCACTCAATTTTTCTATAGAAAAGTTAACGATCACTCAATTTTTCTATAGAAAAGTTAATGATCGTTTAAATTTTCTATAGAAAAGTTAACGATCGTTCAGGTTTTCTATATAAAAGTTAGCGATCGTTCAAGTTTTCTATAGAAAAGTTAATGATCGTTAAAGTTTTCTTTAGAAAAGTTAACGATCGTTCAAGTTTTCTATATAAAAGTTAACGATCATTCAAGTTTTCTATAGAAAAGTTAACGATCGTAAAAGTTTTCTGTAGAAAAGCTAACGGTCGTTAAAGTTTTCTATGGAAAAGTTAACGACTGTTCAAGTTTTCTATAGAAAAAGTTAACGATCGCTCAAGTTAACGATCGTTAAAGTTTTCTGTAGAAAAGTAAACGATCGTTAAAGTTTTCTATAGAAAAGTTAACGATCGTTAAAGTTTTCTATAGAAGAATTAACGATCGT
Organism: Stomorhina lunata; assembly: GCA_933228675.1. Classification (NCBI taxonomy): domain Eukaryota; kingdom Metazoa; phylum Arthropoda; class Insecta; order Diptera; family Rhiniidae; genus Stomorhina; species Stomorhina lunata. Next base: position 109,331,838 of record OW121742.1, read on the forward strand.
TCAAATTTTCTATAGAGAAGTTAACGATCGGCTTAGTTTTCTATGGAAAAGTTAACGATCGTTCAAGTTTTCTATGGAAAAGTTAACGATCGCTCAAGTTTTCTATAGAAGAGTCTTTCAAGTTTTCTATAGAAAAGTTAACGATCGTTAAAGTTTTCTATAGAAAAGTTAACGATTGTTAAAGTTTTCTATAGAAAAGTTAACGATTGTTAAAGTTTTCTATAGAAAAGTTAACGACTGTTAAAGTTTTCTATAGAAAAGTTAACGATCGTTAAAGTTTTCTATAGAAAAGTTAACGATTGTTAAAGTTTTCTATAGAAAAGTTAACGATTGTTAAAGTTTTCTATAGAAAAGTTAACGATTGTTAAAGTTTTCTATAGAAAAGTTAACGATTGTTAAAGTTTTCTATAGAAAAGTTAACGATTGTTAAAGTTTTCTATAGAAAAGTTAACGATCTTTCAAGTTTTCTATAGAAAAGTTAACGATCGTTAAAGTTTTCTATAGAAAAGTTAACGATTGATCAAGATTTTTATAGAAAAGTTAACGATCGCTGGAGTTTTCTTTTGAAAAGTTAACGATCGTTAGAGTTTCCTATAGAAAAGTTAACAATCGTTAGAGTTTTCTTTAGAAAACTTAACGATCTTTCAAGTTTTCTATAGAAAACGTAACGATCTTTCAAGTTTTCTATAGAAAAGTTAACGATCGTTAAAGTTTTCTATAGAAGAGTTAACGATCGTTCAAGTTTTCTATAGAAAAGTTAACGATCGTTTAAGTTTTCTTTAAAAAAGTTAACGATCGTTCAAGTTTTCTATAGAAAAGATAACGATCGTTAAAGTCTTCTTTAGAAAAGTTAACGATCGCCATTTTTGGTGATCACTTTTCTGATCAGACATGATCATTAATAAATATTTTATTAAAAAGCTATAAATTTTATTAAAAAGAAAAGAAGTCACGTTCTATTTGGACAACTAAAACATAAAGAGGGCGTTTTGAACATTTTATGACCCTATAAAAGTTAATGATTAAAGTAAAAATTTTATGTTTAATAAAATCCAACTAATTTCAATAAATTGATATTTCATAAAAAAAATGTCTAGAATAGGAAATCAACAAAAAGGGCGTAGGAGTCATGTCGTAAGGCTGACTTCTTCTCATGAAAAAACTACCATCAAAATTTTAAGACTCAATTAAAATCGGCAGCTTAAACAATTTAAATATTTTTCATGATATTTTTTGTTTTTTTTTTTTTTTGTTATAACATTAATTAAGCCATTTAAGTAGGATGTTAACAACATTTAACAATTAACAAATGTTTTTAAACGGAATGACTTTAAAATCTTTTAACCAAAATCTTAATATTAAGAAATGAGCCAGAGCCAGAGCCAAAGCCAAAGAAAACCATGAATGACAACCATTAGGAGACTTTTTCTTTATCTTAAGCAGAAAAAATACAATAACACGAGTTAAAACATGAGTTTAACAGAAATTAAATTTAATAGTTTAAAACAAAAACAATCAAAACCTAAAAAGAGAAATAAATAAAAATGTTTAACCAAAAATAATTAAATTGTTTTTAAAAAAGGTAAAAGGGGAATCAGAAAAGGCCCTACATAAGAAATTTTTGAAAAATTTCCTATAGAAATAAGAAATTTTTGAAAATTTTCCTATAAAAATACGAAATTTTTGAAAAATTTTCTATAAAAATAAGAAATTTTTGAAAATTTTCTTATAAAAATAAGAAATTTTTGAAAAATTTCCTATAAAAATAAGAAATTTTTGAAAAATTTCCTATAAAAATAAGAAATTTTTGAAAAATTTCCTATAAAAATAAGAAATTTTTTAAAAATTTCCTATAAAAATAAGAAATTCTTGAAAAATTTCCTATAAAAATAAGACATTTTTGAAAAATTTCCTATAACAATAAGAATTTTTTGAAAAATTTCCTATAAAAATAAGAAATTTTTTAAAAATTTCCTATAAAAATAAGAAATTCTTGAAAAATTTCCTATAAAAATAAGACATTTTTGAAAAATTTCCTATAAAAATAAGAAATTTTTGAAAAATTTCCTTTAAAAATAAGAAATTTTTAAAAAATTTAATATAAAAATTCGAAATTTTTGAACAATTTTTGAAAAATTTGCTATAAAAATAAGCAATTTTTTGAAAAATTTCCCATGAAAATACGAAATTTTTAAAACATTTTCTATAAAAATAAGAAATTTTTGAAAAATTTCCTATAGAAATATTTTTGAAAAATCTGCCATAAAAATTAAAAATGTTAGAAAAATTTCTAATAAAAAAAAAAGAAATTTTTGAAAAATTTCCTTCACAAATAAGAAATTTTTGAAAAATTTCCTTGAAAAGTAAACGATCGTTTTAGTTTTCTATAGAAAAGTTAACGATCATTAGAGTTTTCTATAGAAAAGTTAACGATCGTTCAAGTTTTCTATAGAAAAGTTAACGATCGTTCAAGTTTTCTATAGAAAAGTTAACGATCGTTCAAGTTTTCTATAGAAAAGTTAAAGATCGTTCAAGTTTTCTATAGAAAAGTTAAAGATCGTTCAAGTTTTCTATAGAAATGTTAACGATCGTTAAAGTTTTCTATAAAAAAGATAACGATCGTCCAAGTTTTCTATAGAAAAGTTAGCGATCGTTCTAGTTTTTTATAGAAAAGTTAACGATCGTTAGAGCTTTCTATAGAATAGTTAACGTTCGTTGGTTTTTATAGAAAAGTTAAAAATTTCCTATTTTTAAAGGAAATGTTTCAAATATTTCCTATTTTTATAGGAAATTTTTCAAAAATTTCCTATTCTTATAGGAAATTTTTCAAAAATTTCCTATTTTTATAGGAAATTTTTCAAAAATTTCCTATTCTTAAAGGAAATTTTTCAAAAATTTCCTATTTTTATAGGAAATTCTTCAAAAATTTCCTATTCTTATAGGAAATTTTTCAAAAATTTCCTATTTTTATAGGAATTTTTTCAAAAATTTCCTATTCTTATAGGAAATTTTTCCAAAATTTCCTATTCTTATAGGAAATTTTTTAAAAATTTCCTATTCTTATAGGAAATTTTTTAAAAATTTCCTATTCTTATAGGAAAATTTTCAAAAATTTCCTGTTCTTTAAGGACAATTTTCAAAAATTTCCTATTCTTTTAGGAAATTTTTCAAAAATTTTCTATTCTTATAGGAAATTTTTCAAAAATTTCCTATTCTTATAGGAAATTTTTCAAAAATTTCCTATTTTGATAGGCAATATTTTAAAAATTTCCTATTTTTATAGGAAATTTTTTTAAAAATTTCCTATTTTTATAGGAAATTTGTTTTTTAAATTTCCTATTTTTATAGGAAATTTTTCAAAAATTTCCTATTTTTATAGGAAATTTTTCAAAAATTTCCTATTTTTATAGGAAATTTTTCAAAAATTTCCTATTTTTATAGGAAATTTTTCAAAAATTTCCTATTTTTATAGGAAATTTTTCAAAAATTTCCTATTTTTATAGGAAATTTTTCAAATATTTCCTATTTTTATAGGAAATTTTACAAAAATTTCCTATTTTGATAGGAAATTTTTCAAAAATTTCCTATTTTGATAGGAAATTTTTCAAAAATTTCCTATTTTGATAGGAAATTTTTCAAAAATTTCCTATTTTGATAGGAAATTTTTCAAAAATTTCCTATTTTGATAGGAAATTTTTCAAAAATTTCCTATTTTGATAGGAAATTTTTCAAAAATTTCCTATTTTGATAGGAAATTTTTCAAAAATTTCCTATTTTAATAGGAAATTTTTCAAAAATTTCCTATTTTGATAGGAAATTTTTCAAAAATTTCCTATACTGATAGAAAATTTTTCAAAAATTTCCTATTTTGATAGGAAATTTTTCAAAAATTCCCTATTTTTATAGGAAAATTTTCAGAAACTTTCTATTTTAATAGGAAAGTTTTTAAAAATTTCAAAATTTTATGGGATTTTTTTTTAAATTGTTTATTTTTATTAGAAATTTTTCAAAAATTTCTTATTTTGTAGAAAATTTTCAAAAATTTCATTTTTTTGTAGAAAATTTGTCAAAAATTTCCTACTTTTATAAGAAATTTTCCAAAAGATATTTTATTTTTATAGGAAATTTTTACAAAATTTCTAAGGAAGGTTTGCAAAAATGTCATATTTTAAATGAAATTTTTGAAAAAATTTTTTCTGCAAATTCTTAGTCTCTTATATTATTGGTTTTGTTTCCAACCTTTGCTGAAACTTAATATTTCTTTTCTTTTTTATCAAAAATTTGTAGTTTTAAATCTAAAGCGTAACTTAACATTTGTTTTAATTTTCTACGACTTTTTTCTGTTTAAATGAAATGACACGTTTTTACGTTTGTTTTACCCCCTAAGACCAACAATGATTTCTTAATTTAAAGTAATTTTTATGGGACAATAGCAAAAAAGTGAGACCCTATCTTGTTGGGGGCTTAAGTGGTTTCGGACTGACATATGGGCAGACAGACAGTTAAAAACATGTTAGTTTTTACAATCGTTTGGCAAATGTTTAAACATTAAACATTAACTAATAAGGAAGTTTAAGGTATTTAGCAAAAATAGTTCCAGGAATACTAAAAAAGATGATAGTGAGGAGATGCAAATTTAATTAGATATTTTAAATATCTAAAAAAATTTAGGAAAATTAATGAGTTTTATTGTTTGATTGTATATAACTCAAGAAGAAATAAAGTTATTAAGCTGATATTATACAAAGATCTTGATTAAGTTGTTGGAATCTTATGACATAAAAATCATGTCCATATTTTTTATAAAAATACCCAAAAACTCCCAAAAATTGGAAAACAGATTATTCAAAATTTACCCTTTTTTAAAAATTGTCGACTTCTTTGCTATTTTTCTGAAGGTTGGTTTTCATTTTCAATATTATTTAAGTTTATTAAACTCCATTTAATTTCAATTAAGACTCATTTATCTTTTTCTAGTTTTCCCCCAACCCATTATAACTTTTTAATGCAAACAACTAAAGTTCTTTACTAAACTTCAGTCATTTCATTCATAATTGTCATTTTCGAGCTTAAATCTAAGAATTATAATTTATAGTTTTAAATTAATAATTTTTTATAATAAAATCGACAACAACAAAAACTTAATGGAATTAATAAAAAATGCCAGAAAAATAAAAACACGTAGGTTTTGTTTTTGTTTAATGAAAAATGAACAAAAAGACTTGAAATAAATTGTTAAAACGTGATTAAAACATTGTAAAATTAAAAAATTAATAGTGATAATTTGTAAACATTTAAGAAAAACAAATAGTTACAAATATTTTATAAAAATATTAAAAATCTAATAAGGCGATCGCCAAAACAGATCATCAAACGATCGTTTAAATTTTCTATAGAAAAGCTAAAGATCGCTCAAATTTTCTATATAAATATTTTCCATAGAAAAGTTAACGATCGTTCGACTTTTCTATAAAAAAGTTAACAATCTTTCAAGTTTTCTATAGAAACGTTAACGATCGTTCAAGTTTTTTTATAGAAAAGTTAACGATCGTTGAAGTTTTTTATAGAAAAATTAACGATCGTTCAAGTTTTCTATCGAAAAGTTAACGATCGTTTAAGTTTTCTATAGAAAAGTTAACCATCGTTCAAGTTTTCTATAGAAAAGTTAACTATCGTTTAAGTTTTTTATAGAAAATTTAACGATCGTACAAGTTTTCCATAGAAATGTTAACAATCTTTCAAGTTTTCTATAGAAAAGTTAAAAATTTATAAAGTTTTCTATAGAAAAGTTAATGATCGCTAAGGTTTTCTATAGGAAAGTAAATGATCGTTTAAGTTTTCTTTAGAAAAATTAACGATCGTTTAAGTTTTCTATAGAAAAGTTAAAGTTAGTACAAGTTTTCTATTGAAAAGTTAACAAGTTGTCTGTAGTAAAAATAACGATCGTTCAAGTTTTCTATAGAAAAGTTAACGATAGTTCGAGTTTTCTATAGAAAATTAAACGATCGTAAAAGATTTTAATAAAAAACTTATCGATCGTTGAAGTTTTTTATAGAAAAATTAACGATCGTTCAAGTTTTCTATCGAAAAGTTACCGATCGTTTAAGTTTTCTATAGAAAAGTTAACCATCGTTCAAGTTTTCTATAGAAAAGTTAACGATCGTTTAAGTTTTTATAGAAAATTTAACGATCGTACAAGTTTTCCATAGAAATGTTAACGATCTTTCAAGTTTTCTATAGAAAAGTTAAAAATTTATAAAGTTTTCTATAGAAAAGTTAATGATCGCTAAGGTTTTCTATAGGAAAGTAAATGATCGTTTAAGTTTTCTTTAGAAAAATTAACGATCGTTTAAGTTTTCTATAGAAATGTTAAAGTTTGTACAAGTTTTCTATTGAAAAGTTAACAAGTTGTCTGTAGTAAAAATAACGATCGTTCAAGTTTTCTATAGAAAAGTTAACGATAGTTCGAGTTTTCTATAGAAAATTAAACGATCGTAAAAGATTTTAATAAAAACCTTATCGATCGTTCAAGTCCTTTTATTTTTAAAGCAAATTTTTCAAAATTTTTCTTATTTTTATAGGAAATTTTTCAAAAATTGCTTATTTTTATAGGAAATTTTTAAAAAATTTCTTATTTTTATAGGAAATTTTTCAAACATTTCTTATTTTTATAGGAAGTTTTTCAAAAAATGCTTATTTTTATAGGAAAATTTTCAAAATTTTCCTATTTGTATAGGAAATTTTTCAAAAATTTCTTATATTTTTATAGGAAATTTTCCAAAAATTTTTTTATTTTTACAAGAAATTTTTCAAAAATTTGTTATTTTTATAGGAAATTCTTGAAAAATTTCTTATTTTTATAGGAAATTTTTCAAAAATTTCTTATTTTTATACGAAGTTTTTCAAAAATTTCTTATTTTTATAGGAAATTTTTCAAAAATTTCCAATTTTTATAGGAAATTTTTCAAAAATTTCCTTTTTTTTATAGGAACCTTTTCAAAAATTTCTTATTTTTATAGGAAATTTTTTAAAAATTTCTTATTTTTATAGGAAATTTTTTAAAAAATTCTTATTTTTATAGGAAATTTTTAAAAATTTCTTATTTTTATCGGAATTTTTTTAAAAATTTCTTATTTTTATCGGCAATTTTTTGAAAATTTCTTATTTCTATGGGAAATTTTTTAAACATTTTCTTATTTTTATCGGCAATTTGGCAAAAATTTCCTATTTTTATAGGAAATTTTTCATAAATTTCCTATTTTTATAGGAAATTTTTCAAAAATTTCCTATTTTTATAGGAAATTTTTTAAAAATTTCTTATTTTTATAGGAAATTTTTAAATAATTTCATATTTTATTAGACAATTTTGCAAAATTATTTTATTTACATAGGAAATTTTTCAAAACTTTCTTATTTTTATAGGAAAATTTTCAAAAATCTCTTTAATTTTTATAGGAAATTTTCAAAAATTTCTTATTTTTATAGGAAATTTTTCTAAAATTTCTTATTTTTAATTTTTCAAAAATATCATAAGAAATTTAATTTTTTCTTATTTTTTGTAGGATTTTTTTTTTAAATTTCTTATTCTTATAGGAAATTTTTAAAAAATTTCCTATAAAAATACGAAATTTTTAAAAAATTTCCTATAAAAATTGAAGATTTTTAAAAAATTTGCTATAAAAATAGGAATTTTTTAAAAAATTTCCTATAAAAATAGGAAAATTTCCAAAAATTTCCTATAAAAATAGAAAATTTTTCAAAAAATTTCTTATTTATATAGGAAAATTTGCAAAAATTTCCTATAAAAAAAGAAAATTTTTCAAAAATTTTCTATTTTTATAGTGAAATTTTCAAAAATGTCTTATTTTTATAGTGATTTTTTCGAAAATTTCTTATTTTTATAGGAAATTTTTCAAAAATTTTTTATTTTTATAGGGAATTTTTCAAAAATTTCTTATTTTTGTAGGGAATTTTTAAAAAATTTCTTTTATTTTATAGGGAATTTTTCAAAATTTTCTTCATTTTTTGTGGAAATTTTAAAAATTAAATTATTTTCTTTAATTCTGTAAAACATGTTGTATTTTTGTCATTTTCTAGAATTTGTTTTTCCCTTTAAATGTCTCTTAAAACCTATAACGATCTCCTCTGTAACAAACAAATAAAACAAAATTCTGCCGATCCTCAGAGAAACTAGAAGAAACGTACAAAAAAACTTTTAAATTTCCAACAATTGTAAACAAAAGGGCACATGTCTAGGCAGCTTTCGGCCGCTATGACTCTATGTAGCTTGGGCTGATGTTTGTTTGTTGGTTTCGTGTAGCTCCAACTGCCAAAGTGCTATCAATTTAATAGCATCTGTCCAAGAAAGAATATTGAAAATTTTATAAAAAATGCCAAAACAGAAAAAAGTTATACAAAGGCCAACACATGATAAAATTTATAGAAAATTTGCTTGGTTGACTTGTCCTGGCTTGGACAAGCGACTTTGGCTCAGAAAAACATGCTCTAAAACATTGTTAAACATTTTTGGTCTCAAGAATGCGCAACAAGTAAAAAAGCAGCATTTCATGGTTTTTTTAGCTTCGCTGGCATCTGAAATTATTCCTTGCTCAGAGCCGGGTAGGACGGACATTTGGACAGCAACTGCTGCTGCGGCTTTGAAGCTGCATTAGTAGTTATTTTTAGTTTTCTGCATCAAGCTGCGTTTTTTTTTTTCAAGTATAAATAAAATTGAATTGAATTAAGAAAAAAGTAACTTTATAAGAATTTTTTTTATAGTTTTAGTTGAAGACCAAAAACTGATAAGCTTTGGCCAAGGGAATGTAAAGGCCACATAGCTTCCTTAAGGCAAATAAAAAACAAAAACACTTAAAAAATAATAGATCCAAAAGGATCATACGAAACGAACTTACAATACAATAGAAAACAAAATAAGAAATTTTTGAAAAATTTTCCATAAAAATAAGAAATTTTTGTAAATTTTACTATAAAAATAAGAAATTTTTGAAACATTTCCAATAAAAATAAGAAATTTTTGAAAAATTTCTTATAAAAATAGGAAATTTTTGAAAAATTTCTTATAAAAATAGGAAATTTTTGAAAAATTTCTTATAAAAATAGGAAATTTTTGAAAAATTTCCTATAAAAATAGGAAATTTTTGAAAAATTTCCTATAAAAATTGGAAATTTTTCAAAAATTTCCTATAAAAATTAGAAATTTTTGAAAAATTTCCTATAAAAATAGGAAATTTTTGAAAAATTTCCTATAAAAATAGGAAATTTTTAAAAAATTTCCTATTTTTATAGGAAATTTTTGAAAAATTTCCTATAAAAATAGGAAATTTTTGAAAAATTTCCTATAAAAATAGGAAATTTTTGAAAAATTTCCTATAAAAATAGGAAATTTTTGAAAAATTTCCTATAAAAATAGGAAATTTTTGAAAAATTTCCTATAAAAATAGGAAATTTTTGAAAAATTTCCTATAAAAATAGGAAATTTTTGAAAAATTTCCTATAAAAATAGGAAATTTTTGAAAAATTTCCTATAAAAATAGGAAATTTTTGAAAAATTTCCTATAAAAATAGGAAATTTTTGAAAAATTTCCTATAAAAATAGGAAATTTTTGAAAAATTTCCTATAAAAATAGGAAATTTTTGAAAAATTTCCTATAAAAATAGGAAATTTTTGAAAAATTTCCTATAAAAATAGGAAATTTTTGAAAAATTTCCTATAAAAATAGGAAATTTTTGAAAAATTTCCTATAAAAATAGGAAATTTTTGAAAAATTTCCTATAAAAATAGGAAATTTTTGAAAAATTTCCTATAAAAATAGGAAATTTTTGAAAAATTTCCTATAAAAATAGGAAATTTTTGAAAAATTTCCTATAAAAATAGGAAATTTTTGAAAAATTTCCTATAAAAATAGGAAATTTTTGAAAAATTTCCTATAAAAATAGGAAATTTTTGAAAAATTTCCTATAAAAATAGGAAATTTTTGAAAAATTTCCTATAAAAATAGGAAATTTTTGAAAAATTTCCTATAAAAATAGGAAATTTTTGAAAAATTTCCTATAAAAATAGGAAATTTTTGAAAAATTTCCTATAAAAATAGGAAATTTTTGAAAAATTTCCTATAAAAATAGGAAATTTTTGAAAAATTTCCTATAAAAATAGGAAATTTTTGAAAAATTTCCTATAAAAATAGGAAATTTTTGAAAAATTTCCTATAAAAATAGGAAATTTTTGAAAAATTTCCTATAAAAATAGGAAATTTTTGAAAAATTTCCTATAAAAATAGGAAATTTTTGAAAAATTTCCTATAAAAATAGGAAATTTTTGAAAAATTTCCTATAAAAATAGGAAATTTTTGAAAAATTTCCTATAAAAATAGGAAATTTTTGAAAAATTTCCTATAAAAATAGGAAATTTTTGAAAAATTTCCTATAAAAATAGGAAATTTTTGAAAAATTTCCTATAAAAATAGGAAATTTTTGAAAAATTTCCTATAAAAATAGGAAATTTTTGAAAAATTTCCTATAAAAATAGGAAATTTTTGAAAAATTTCCTATAAAAATAGGAAATTTTTGAAAAATTTCCTATAAAAATAGGAAATTTTTGAAAAATTTCCTATAAAAATAGGAAATTTTTGAAAAATTTCCTATAAAAATAGGAAATTTTTGAAAAATTTCCTATAAAAATAGGAAATTTTTGAAAAATTTCCTATAAAAATAGGAAATTTTTGAAAAATTTCCTATAAAAATAGGAAATTTTTGAAAAATTTCCTATAAAAATAGGAAATTTTTGAAAAATTTCCTATAAAAATAGGAAATTTTTGAAAAATTTCCTATAAAAATAGGAAATTTTTGAAAAATTTCCTATAAAAAGAGGAAATTTTTGAAAAATTTCCTATAAAAATAGGAAATTTTTGAAAAATTTCCTATAAAAATAGGAAATTTTTGAAAAATTTCCTATAAAAATAGGAAATTTTTGAAAAATTTCCTATAAAAATAGAAAATTTTCCATAAAAATAAGAAGTTTTTGAAAAATGTGCTACAAAAATAAGAAATTTTTGAATTTTTCCTATAAAAATAAGAAATTTTTGAAAAATTTTTTATAACAATAAGAAAATTTTTTTAAACATAAAATTTTCCTACAAAAATAGGAATTTTTTGAAAAATTTCAATAAAAACAGGAAATTTTTGTAAAAATTCCTATAAAAATATGAAAATTTTGTAAAATTTCCTATAAAAATAGAAAATTTTTGAAAAATTTCCTATAAACATAAAAAATTTTGGAAAAATTTCCTATAAAAATAATAAATTTTTATGAAATTTTGCTATAAAAATAAGATTTTGAAAAATTTCATATGAAAATAAGAAATTTTAAAAAAATTTCTATAAATATAAGAAATTTTTGAAAAATTTCCTATAAAATAAGAAATTTTTGAAATTATTCTATAAAAATAAGAAATTTTTGAAAAATTTCCTATACAAATAAGAAAATTTTGAAAAACTACCTATAAAAATAATAAATTTTTGAAAAATTTTCTATAACAATAATAAATTTTTGAAAAGTTTACTATAAAAGTAAGAAATTTTTGATAATTTTACTATAAAAATAAGAAATTTTTTAAGAGTTTCCTATAAAAATAAGAAATTTTTGAAAAATTTACAATAAAAATAAGAAATTTTTGAAAAATTTCCTTTAAAAATAAGATATTTTCAAAAAATTTCCTATAAGAATAAGAAATTTTTGAATAATTTCCTATAAAAATAAGAAATTTTTGAAAAATTTCCTTTAAAAATAAGAAATTTTTGAAAAGTTTCCTATAAAAATAAGAAATTTTTGAAAAATTTCCAATAAAAATAAGAAATTTTAAAACAATTTCGTATAAAAATAAGAAATTTTTGAAAAATTTCCTATAAATATAAGAAATTTTTGAAAAATTTCCTATAAAAATAAGAAATTTTAAAAAAATTTTCTATAAAATGAGTAATTTTTGAAAATTTTCCTATAAAAATGAGAAATTTTTGAAAAATTTCCTATAAAAATGAGAAATTTTTGAAAAATTTCCTATAAAAATAAGAAATTTTTGAAAAATTTCCTAAAAAAAAATAAGAAATTTTTGAAAAATTTCCTATAAAAATAAGAAAATTTTGAAAAATTTCCTATAAAAATAAGAAATTTTTGAAAAATTTCCTATAAAAATATGGAATTTTTAAAAAATTTACTATGAAAATAAGATATATTTATTCAAGGGCGTTTGAATTCTATTTGTCCTTTTGTGAACTCCCCTAATAAAACTCATGTTTGGGTGCTAGAAAAATATGGTAAGAATTTGTTTTTCACAGTTTGTTTTGGTTACAATTTTTTTCTATAGAGTTTTTCTTTATTGTTTTTCCTTTAGTTTTCTTTGTTTGTTCTTCATTTTGAAATTTTCGAAGATAAAAGTGAACGTAATAAATTTTTCACAATATTGACGGTTTGGCACACGCAATGTGGGCAGAGCTAGTGAACAAAACGCAACGAAGGAGAAGCATGAAAAAGGGAATATTCGAGCAAGGAAGTAACTGACGGGAGTTGGAGTTCTTTTGGCTTTTAGAATTTTAGATCAAAAAGAGATTTGTGTGTTTAGTTTTAAACAAATAAAATAAGTTTAAGAAAAATATTTGCTTAGACGGAAAGGAAGTTTATTTTAGCCACCGAAGAGTGTGATAAAAATCGTCTTTAAACGAATAAAATTAAAAACTAAAGTAAAACTTACCGGTAGGATATTGTTTTAAGTGTTAAAGAAAAGTATAAGGAATAATTACCTGAAAAGAAAAAGAAAAAAATAAATTAAGATTCAAAGATTTGATAAGAAAAATGCAAACATATAAATTGCGTGATTTTTAATTTTTCAACTTTAAAGGCAGTTTTTATTTAATTTTTTAGGAAGTTTTTCAAAAATTTCCTATTTTTATAGGAAATTTTTCAAAAATTTCCTATTTTTAGAGGAAATTTTTCAAAAATTTCCTACTTTTAGAGGAAATTTTTCAAAAATTTCCTATTTTTATAGGAAATTTTTCAAAAATTTCCTATTTTTATAGGAAATTTTTCAAAAATTTCCTATTTTTATAGGAAATTTTTCAAAAATTTCCTATTTTTATAGGAAATTTTTCAAAAATTTCCTATTTTTATAGGAAATTTTTCAAAAATTTCCTATTTTTATAGGAAATTTTTCAAAAATTTCCTATTTTTATAGGAAATTTTTCAAAAATTTCCTATTTTTATAGGAAATTTTTCAAAAATTTCCTATTTTTATAGGAAATTTTTCAAAAATTTCCTATTTTTATAGGAAATTTTTCAAAAATTTCCTATTTTTATAGGAAATTTTTCAAAAATTTCCTATTTTTATAGGAAATTTTTCAAAAATTTCCTATTTTTATAGGAAATTTTTCAAAAATTTCCTATTTTTATAGGAAATTTTTCAAAAATTTCCTATTTTTATAGGAAATTTTTCAAAAATTTCCTATTTTTATAGGAAATTTTTCAAAAATTTCCTATTTTTATAGGAAATTTTTCAAAAATTTCCTATTTTTATAGGAAATTTTTCAAAAATTTCCTATTTTTATAGGAAATTTTTCAAAAATTTCCTATTTTTATAGGAAATTTTTCAAAAATTTCCTATTTTTATAGGAAATTTTTCAAAAATTTCCTATTTTTATAGGAAATTTTTCAAAAATTTCCTATTTTTATAGGAAATTTTTCAAAAATTTCCTATTTTTATAGGAAATTTTTCAAAAATTTCCTATTTTTATAGGAAATTTTTCAAAAATTTCCTATTTTTATAGGAAATTTTTCAAAAATTTCCTATTTTTATAGGAAATTTTTCAAAAATTTCCTATTTTTATAGGAAATTTTTCAAAAATTTCCTATTTTTATAGGAAATTTTTCAAAAATTTCCTATTTTTATAGGAAATTTTTCAAAAATTTCCTATTTTTATAGGAAATTTTTCAAAAATTTCCTATTTTTATAGGAAATTTTTCAAAAATTTCCTATTTTTATAGGAAATTTTTCAAAAATTTCCTATTTTTATAGGAAATTTTTCAAAAATTTCCTATTTTTATAGGAAATTTTTCAAAAATTTCCTATTTTTATAGGAAATTTTTCAAAAATTTCCTATTTTTATAGGAAATTTTTCAAAAATTTCCTATTTTTATAGGAAATTTTTCAAAAATTTCCTATTTTTATAGGAAATTTTTCAAAAATTTCCTATTTTTATAGGAAATTTTTCAAAAATTTCCTATTTTTATAGGAAATTTTTCAAAAATTTCCTATTTTTATAGGAAATTTTTCAAAAATTTCCTATTTTTATAGGAAATTTTTTAAAAATTTCCTATTTTTATAGGAAATTTTTCAAAAATTTCCTATTTTATAGGAAATTTTTCAAAAATTTCCTATTTTTATAGGAAATTTTTCAAAAAAATTTCTTATTTTATGAGAAAATTTTCAAAATTTTCTTATTTTATGGGAAATTTTTAAAAAATTTTTTATTTTAATAGGAAATTTTTCAAAAATTTCTTATTTTTATAGGAAATTTTTCAAAAATTTCCTATTTTTATAGGAAATTTTTCAAAAATTTCCTATTTTTATAGGAAATTTTTCAAAAATTTCCTACTTTTATAGGAAATTTTTCAAAAATTTCCTATTTTTATAGGAAATTTTTCAAAAATTTCCTATTTTTATATGAAATTTTTCAAAAATTTCCTATTTTTATAGGAAATTTTTCAAAAATTTCCTATTTTTATAGGAAATTTTTCAAAAATTTCCTATTTTTATAGGAAATTTTTCAAAAATTTCCTATTTTTATAGGAAATTTTTCAAAAAAATTTCTTATTTTATGAGAAAATTTTCAAAATTTTCTTATTTTATGGGAAATTTTTAAAAAATTTTTTATTTTAATAGGAAATTTTTCAAAAATTTCCTATTTTTATAGGAAATTTTTCAAAAATTTCCTATTTTTATAGGAAATTTTTCAAAAATTTCCTACTTTTATAGGAAGAAAATTTTTCAAAAATTTCCTTTTTTTATAGGAAATTTTTCAAAAATTTCCTATTTTTATAGGAAATTTTTCAAAAATTTCCTATTTTTATAGGAAATTTTTCAAAAATTTCCTATTTTTATAGGAAATTTTTCAAAAATTTCCTATTTTTATAGGAAATTTTTCAAAAATTTCCTATTTTTATAGGAAATTTTTCAAAAATTTCCTATTTTTATAGGAAATTTTTCAAAAATTTCCTATTTTTATAGGAAATTTTTCAAAAATTTCCTATTTTTATAGGAAATTTTTCAAAAATTTCCTATTTTTATAGGAAATTTTTCAAAAATTTCCTATTTTTATAGGAAATTTTTCAAAAAAATTTCTTATTTTATGAGAAAATTTTCAAAATTTTCTTATTTTATGGGAAATTTTTAAAAAATTTTTTATTTTTAAAGGAATTTTTATAAGACAAAAATGTCTAGAAATTCGACGATCTTTTTAGTTTAATTTTTACTTGACTGTTTTGTTTCTCACTGTAAAAATTTTTCACTGCCACTAAATTATTTCTAATTTAACACTTGCTACCTGTAGTTAAACGTTACAGATTTCCTCATAATCACTGATCAAATAAATATCTTCTGCTGGTTTCTTTGTTTCCCCTAAAAACTTTACAAATAGAAAAAAAGTGTTACGGAAAATGATTATGAAAATGCGGTCGACCGAACAAATGAACAAACCGTCCGACCAGATGTCATTAAAAAATTTTCTCCTAATCAATTCAATGACTTTGTTGGTATTTTATCATTCTTTCTTTAAAAAGATGCATAATCATTAAAATTAAGCACAAACAGAACAATCAGAAGTTTTGGAAAAGAATAGGAAAATGACATTAGTAATAATGAGGGGTTGATAACTTCTTAGGTCTTGAGCAACTGATAATCTTTCTTTATTTTTTCTCAACTTTCTTTGTGACGAAATAATGTGTCAAGTGTACAACCCAAGTAACATACAATTATCTATCTTCCCGGGGTCTTAGAGAAGACTTAGTTTTCAACATGATATTTCAGTTTTTTCGTTGCCTATTTCTATTTGTTTTTTTATTATAAAGCGGTTGTTTTCAAATAAAGGTTTTGAATTTGTTATTGTATAAATCTGATCAGTCTTTGGATATTATTTTCTTCTTTTCCTGTCATTGTTGACATATTGATATTTGACAGTTTATCATGAGTTGTAGTTTTTTGGGTAAATTAAAAAAATTTTCCTGAGTAATTTCCTATAATCGCATTAGAAAAGAACAAAGTTCTAATACTTTGTTGTGAAAAATGAACTGTTATTTGTTTAACTTTACAATGATTTACAAATATTTATTTGTTACTTTGATAAAAGTTTTAAAAGGTTCTAAGTATTTGAGACTTTCTTACAAATTTGAGAAAACCTTTTTTAACTTTGTTAAGAGTTTATATAACAAATATACAAATATTGAATAAAATTTTATGGGTTTCAAAAGATCTTTGTAAATAAGAAAAAAAATATCGAAAATGAATTGAAAAACTTCCAATAAAAATAAATTTTTTTTGAAAAAATCCACATAAAAATAAGAAAATTTAAAAAATTTCCTATACAAATAATAAATTTAAAAAATTTCCTATACAAATAATAAATTTATGAAAATTTTCTATAAAAATGAAAAATTTTTATAGAAAATTTTCTATAAAAATTGGAAATTTTTAAAAAATTACATATAAAATACGAAATTCTTAAAAAAAATTTGAAAAATTTCCTATAAAAATAAGAAGTTTTAAAAAATTCGCTCTAAAAACAAGAAATTTTCGAAAAAATTTCCTATAAAATAAGAAATTTTTGACAAATTTTGAAAAATTTCCTTTAAAAATAAGAAATTAAAAAAAAAATCGCACTAAAAACACGAAATTTTCGAAAAATTTCCCATAAAATAAGAAATTTTCGAAAAAATTTCCAATAAAATAAGAAATTTCTAAAAAAATTCCCTAAAAATTGAAAAATTTCCTATAAAAAAAGAAATTATTATAAAGTTTCCTATAAAAATAAGAAATTTTTATAAATTTTCTTATAAAAATTAGAAACTATTAAATATTTTGAGATAAAAGTTAGAAATTATTTGAAAAATTTTACAAAAAAAAAAAAAAAAAGAAATTTAAACAAAATGTCTTATAAAAATAAGAAATTTTTGAAAATTTTCTTAAAAAATAAGAAATTTTTGAAAATTTTCTTAAAAAATAAGAAATTTTTGGAAAATTTCCTATAAAAATAAGAAATTTTAAAAATTTTTTTATGAAAATAAGAAACATTTAAATAATTTTCTATAAAAATGAAAAATTTTGTTAAATTTTCAATAAAAATTTAAAATTTTTTAAAAATTTTCTATAAAAATATAAAACTTTTAAAAATTTTTCTATAAAAATAAGAAATTTTTGAAAAATTTCCTTTATGAATAAGAAATTTTACAAAAATTTACTTTAAAATTAGAAGTTCTTGAAAATTTTTTTATAAAAATTAAGAATTTTTAAAAAATTTCATTAAAAACATTAAATTTTCTTTAAAATTAAGAATTTTGCTATGGGAAAATCTAACGATCGTTAACTTTTCTATGTAAAATTCGTACAATCGTTAAATTTTCTATAGGAAACTGTAACGATCGTTAACTTTTCTACAGAAAAATTGAACGATCGTTAATTTTTCTATAGAAAAATTGAACGGTCGTTAACTTTTCTATAGAAAAATTTAACGATCGTTGACTTCTCTATATAAAACTTGAACTGTCGTTAACCTTTCTGTAAAAAACTTGAACGATCATTAACTTTTCTATAGAAAACTTGAACGATCGTTAACTTTTCTATAGAAAAATTGAACGATCGTTGACTTTTCTATAGGAAATTGAACAATCGTTAACTTTTCTACAGAAAAATTGAACGATCGTTAAATTTTTTATATAAAAATTGAACGATCGTTAACTTTTCTGTAGAAAAATTGAAGGATAGTTAACTTTTTTATAAACACCTCTAACGATCGTTGACTTTTTTATAGAAAACTCTAACGATCGTTGACTTTTCTATAAAAATCTCTAATGATCGTTAACTTTTCTATAGAAATCGTTAACCTTTCTATAGAAAACTCTAACGATCGTTAATTTTTTTGTAAAAAACTCTTACAATCGTTAACTTTTCTATAGAAAACTCTAATGATAGTTTACTTTTCTATAGAAAACTCTAACGATCGTTAACTTTTCTATAGAAAACTCTAACGATCGTTAACTTTTCTACAGAAAACTCTGATGATCGTTATCTTTTCTATAGAAAACTCTAACGATCGTTAACTTTTCTATAGAAAATTCTGATGATCGTTATCTTTTCTATAGAAAACTCTAACGATCGTTAACTTTTCTATAGAAAGCTCTAACGATCGTTATCTTTTCTATAGAAAACTCTAACGATCGTTAACTTTTCTTTAGAAAACTCTAACGATCGTTAACTTTTCTATAGAAAACTCTAACGATCGTAACTTTTCTATAGAAAACTCTAACGATCGTTAACTTTTCTATAGAAAACTCTAACGATCGTAACTTTTCTATAGAAAACTCTAACGATCGTTAACTTTTCTATAGAAAATTCTGATGATCGTTATCTTTTCTATAGAAAACTCGATGGCCAATTTTTCTATGCTTCCGTAACACTGTGCAGGTTAACAACCTGCATTTTGCTGATCTTGTTTTACAAGATTGTTGTACTCATTTCAAATTTGTCATTCTTCTGATGTTGTTTTTGTCGTCATTGCTTTTTTGAATGTATTACGCACTTTTGGTAAATTTTTGTTATTGTTATCTTTTTGTATCCGTTAAAAATTGAAAATGACATTTTAATTACTTTATTTTTGTTGTTTTATCTTATTATTATTCCTCTCTGTTGGGTTTTAACACAATTCAATGGAAATGCTATTAAGTTTATAGTTGAAACTCTTTTTTTACAACTTCCAAAGATTTATTTATAACTTTTTTTCTTTTTGTCGAATTTTCTTTATATGAACAAATTTATTAAAGATTTAAGATTTCGGGTTTTTATGGCTTCTTATGTGTTTCATTTACAAGATTCTTTTGTTCCAGATCTTGTAAGTAATTTATTTAATTGTACCTGCAGCTAACGCGTCTACTACTTATACGCGATCGAAATATTTTAAGGCCTCGTTTTTCTTTGGCGCGTGACCATGGCCCTTTTCTGTTTTTGTGTTTTTTTAGTTATTGTCTGGATTCTTTTGTCTCAAAACAGAAAAGGTGTAGTAAATACTTAGTATTGAAACGAAATCGAGATGTTTCTTTATCATTTGACCACAAATTATGAGCATAATTAAAATTACATAAGTGGTTTAGTTTGATGTAATAAATAACTCAAAAACGAAAAATGGAGGCGGTTAAACAAGATCATCAAATGAATGGAATGCTAAACATATTAATAAATGAAGAAATCCTAATGATCATTATACACATCGATCTAGTCTAGTCAACGATCGTTAACTTTTCTATAGAAAACTTGAGCTACCGTTAACTGTTCTATAGAAAACTTGAACGATCGTTCACATTTCTAAAGAAAACATGGACCACTTACTTACGTTTACTTTTCTAAAGAAAACATGAACTTTTGTAAAGAAAAAATTAACTTATCTAAAACAAAAATGAACTTTTCTAAGGAACTTTTGAACTTTTCTAAGCGATCGTTAACTTTTCTATAGAAAACTTGAACGATCGTTAACTTTTCTATAGAAAACTTGAACGATCGTTAACTTTTCTATAGAAAACTTGAACGATCGTTAACTTTTCAATAGAAAATTTGAGCGATCGTTATCTTTTTTATAGAAAACTTGAACGATCATTAACTTTTCTATAGAAAACATGAACGATAGTTTACTTTTTTATAGAAAACTTGAACTATTGTTAACTTTTCTATAGAAATCTTGAACGATCTTTAATTTTTTTTATAGAAATCTTGAACGATCGTTAACTTTTCTATAGAAAATTTTAACGATAGTTAAGTTTTTTATAGAAAACTTCAACGATCGTTAGCCTTTCTATAGAAAATTTGAACGATCGTTAACTTTCCTATAGAAAACTAAAACGATCGTTAAATTTTAAATTTTCTTTAGAAAACATGAACGATCGCTTACTTTTTTATAGAAACCTTAAACGATCCTTAACTTTTCTATAGAAAACTTGAACGATCTTTAAGTTTTCTATAGAAAACTTTAACGATCGATAATTTTAAATAGAAAACTTGAACGATTGTTAAATCTTCTATAGAAAACTTGAACGATCGTTAACTTTTCTATAGAAAACTTGAACGGTCGTTAACTTTTCTATAGAAAACTTAAATTTTTTTATCGAAAATTTCAACAATCGTTAAGTTTTCAATAGAAAACTTGAAATATCGTATACTTTTCTATAGAAAACTTGAACGATCGTTAACTTTTCTACATAAAACTTGAACCATCGTTTACTTTACTATAGAAAACTTGAACGTTCTTTAACTTTTCTATTGAAAACTCTAACGATCGTTAAATTTTCTATAAAAAACTTAAACGATCGTTGAGTTTTCAATAGAAAACTAGAACGATCGTTCCCTTTTCTATAGAAAACTTAAACGATCGTTAACTTTTCTATATAAAACTTAAACGATCGTTAGCTTTTCTATAGAAAACTTAAACGATCGTTAACTTTTCTATAGAAAACTTAAACGATCGTTAACTTTTCTATAGAAAACTCAAACGATCGTTAACTTTTCTATAGAAAACTTGAACGATCGTTAACTTTTCTATAGAAAACTTGAAAGATCGTTCACATTTCTAAAGCAAACATGGACCACTTCACTTACAAAAAAAACTAGAACGATCGTTTACTTTTCTAAAGAAAACATGAACTTTTCTAAAGAAAAAAATAACTTTTCTAAAACAAAAATGAACTTTTCTAAGGAACTTTTGAACTTTTCTAAGCGATCGTTAACTTTTCTGTAGAAAAATTGAACGATCGTTAACTTTTCTATAGAAAACTTGAACGATCGTTAACTTTTCTATAGAAAACTTGAACGATCGTTAACTTTTCTATAGAAAACTTGAACGATCGTTAAATTTTCTATAGAAAACTTGAACGATCGTTAACTTTTCTATAGAAAACTTGAACGATCGTTAACTTTTCTATAGAAAACTTGAACGATCGTTAAATTTTCTATAGAAAACTTCAACGATCGTTAACTTTTCTATAGAAAACTTGAACGATCATTAACTTTTCTATAGAAAACTTGAAGGTTCTTTAACATTTCTAAAGAAAACTCTAACGATCGTTAACTTTTCTATAGAAAACTCTAACGATCGTTAAGTTTTGAAAAGAAAACGTGGACGATCGTTAACTTTTCTAGAGAAAATTTGAACAATCGTTAACTTTTCTATAGAAAACGTGAACAATCGTTAACTTTTCTATGGAAAACTTGAACGATAGTTATGTTTTCTATAGAAAACTCGTTTACTTTTTTATAGAAAACTTTAACGATCATCAACTTTTCTATAAAAAACTTAAACGATCGTTAACTTTTCTATAGAAAACTTAAACGATTGTTAACATTTCTACGGAAAACTTAAATGATCGTTAACTTTTCTATAGAAAACTTGAACGATCGTTAACATTTCTACAGAAAACTTGAATGATCGTTAACTTTTCTATAGAAAACTTAACGATCGTTTACTTTTCTATAGAAAACTTAAACGATCGTTAACTTTTTATGGAAAAAGTGAACGGTGGTTAACTTTTCTATAAAAAACTTGAAAGATCGTTAACTTTTCTAAAGAAAAGTGGAACGATCTTTTAATTTTTTAAAATAAAATAAAATATAGTTTTTGATAAAAAAAACTTATTGATAGTTATAGATATTGATCGCCTTTAGTTATCTATGGAAAGGTTACTGATCTTTATAGATTTCTCTACAAAAATTGATGATCTATTCTTTGATTTATGTAATTAAAGTTCTGTCCGACAAAAACCTTGTCTACTTAATTTAATTTTTCTACGACCTTGACTTTTTTTGTAAAGATCAGTAAATCTAAGGAGACGTTTAAAAAAAAAAACTTAACTGAATCTACTTAAACAATAACTTTTGTTAAATCATGTTGAGTTTTAGAAAAGATTTTTTTTCTTCATGAACCTCAAATCATCATAAGATCTCTAGACTAGCAGCTACTGGTTGCTATTCTATCCCTCATATGAAAAAGTTTTAAACATTTTTTAACTCCAGTTGGGTTTTTTTTTTGATTCCGTCGAGATCTTTAAGGTTTTTTTGTTTGTTTTATAATTCAATGTTATAAATTTTACAAAAACTCTGGGAGCATGAAATAAAAAAAAAAACGTAACAACATTAATGTTTTTATATGTAAAAGAATCTGTATGATTTAAAGATTAATCATCTGACAGCTTTTGTAGCTACTGGATTTTTTTTCTCTAAAAAAAAAAAATAAATTTATTTAAAAGTTACCTTTTCTATAGAAAAGTAAACGATAGTGTAAGTTTTCTATAAAAAAGTTATCGATCGTTCAAGTTTTCCAAAGAAAAGTTAACGATCGTTCAAGTTTTCTATAGAAAAGTTAATGATCGTTTAAGTTTTCTATATTAAAGTTAACGATCGTTTAAGTTTTCTATAGAAAAGTTAACGATCGTTTAAGTTTTCTATAGAAAAGTTAACGATCGTTCAAGTTTTCTCTAGAAAAGTTAACTATCGTTCAAATTTTCTCTAGAAAAAAATAACGATCATTCCAGTTTTCTATAGAAAAGTTAACGATCGTTAAAGTTTTCTATAAAAAAGTTAACGATTGTTTAAGTTTTTTATAGAAAAGTTAACAATCGCACAAGTTTTCTATAGAAAAGTTAACGATCTTTCTAGTTTTTATAGAAAAGTTATAGGTCGTTCAAGTTTTCTATAGAAAAGTTAACGGCCGTTCAAGTTTTCTATAGAAAAGTTATAGGTCGTTCAAGTTTTCTATAGAAAAGTTATCTATTGTAAAAGTTTTCTTTAGAAAAGTTAACGATCGTTCAAGTTTTCTATGGAAAAGTTAACGATCGTTCAAGTTTAATATAGAAAAGTTGAAAAAATTCCCATTAAAATTACAAATTTTTGATAAATTTCCTATAAAAATAATACATTTTTGATAAATTTCCTGTTAAAATAAGAAATTTTTGAAAAATTTCCTTTAAAATTAAGAAATTTTTTAATCATTTTTTATAAAAATATGAAATTTTTGAAAAATTTCCTATAAAAATATGAAATTTTTGAAAAATTTCCTATAAAAATATGAAATTTCCTACAAAACTAAGAAACTCTTGAAAATATTTTTGAAAATTTTCCTATAAAAATTTTTGAAAAATTGCCTATAAAAAAAAAATATTTGAAAAATTTCCTATAAAAATATGAAATTTTTAAAAAGTTTCCTATAAAACTAAGAAATTTTTGAAATTATTACCATAAAAATAAAAAAAATTTGAATAATTTCCTACAAAAAAGATTTTTTGAAAATTTTCCTATAAAAATAAGAAATGCTTTAAAAATTTGCTATAAAAATATGAAATTTTTGAAAAAATTTCTTTTAAAAATAAGAAATTTTTGAAAAATTTCCTATAAAAATAAGAAATTTTTTTAAAACTTCTAATCAAAATAATAAATGTTTAAAAATTTCATATAAAAATAAGACATTGTTGAAATTATAGGTAAAATCTCTTTTTTTATAGACATTTTTCAAAAATTTCTTATTTTTATAAGAAATTTTTCAAAAATTTCTTATTTTTATAGGAAATTTTTCAAAAATTTCTTATTTTTATAGGAAATTTTTTAAAAATTTTTTATTTTTATTGGAAATTTTTCAAAAATTTCTTATTTTTATAGGAAATTTTTCAAAAATTTCTTATTTTTATAAGAAATTTTTCAAAAATTTCTTATTTTTATAAGAAATTTTTCAAAAATTTCTTATTTTTATAAGAAATTTTTCAAAAATTTCTTATTTTTTTAAGAAATTTTCCAAAAATTTCTTATTTTTATAGGAATTTTTTTTAAAAATTTCTTATTTTTATAGGAAATTTTTCAAAAATTTCTTATTTTTATAGGAAATTTTTCAAAAATTTCTTATTTTTATAGGAAAATTTTCAAAAATTTCTTATATTTATAGGAAATTTTTCAAAAATTTCTTATATTTATAAAACATTTTCAAAAATTTCCTGTTTTTATTTAAAATTTTTCAAAAATTTCTCATTTTTTAGAAAATTTTTCAAAAATTTCCTATTTTTATAGGAAACTTTTAAAAATTTTCTTATTTTTATAAGAAATTTTTTAAAAATTTTTTATTTTCATAGGAAATTTTTCAAAAATTTCTTATTTTCATAGGATATTTTTCAAAAATTTCTTATTTTTATAGGAAATTTTTCAAAAATTTCTTATTTTTATAGAAAATTTTTAAAAAATTTCTTATTTTTATAGGAAATTTTTCAAAAATTTCTTATATTTATAGGAAATTTTTCAAAAATTTCTTATATTTATAAAAAATTTTCAAAAATTTCCTATTTTTATTTAAAATTTTTTAAAAATTTCTTATATTTTAGAAAATTTTTCAAAAATTTCCTATTTTTATAGGAAACTTTTAAAAACTTTTATATTTTTATAAGAAATTTTTTAAAAATTTCTTATTTTTATAGGAAATTTTTCAAAAATTTCTTATTTTTATAGGAAATTTTTCAAAAATTTCTTATTTTTATAGGAAATTTTTCAAAAATTTCTTATTTTTATAGGAAATTTGTCAAAAATTTTTTTATTCTTATAATTTTTCAAAAATTTCTTATATTTATAGGAAATTTGTCAAAAATTTTTTTATTCTTATAATTTTTCAAAAATTTCTTATTTTTATAGGAAATTTTTAAAAAATTTCTTATTTTTATAGGAAATTTTTCTAAAATTTCTTATATTTATAGGAAATTTTTCAAAAATTTCGTATTTTTATAGGAAATTTTTCAAAAATTTCTTATATTTATAGGAAATTTTTCAATAATTTCTTATATTTATAAAAAATTTTCAAAAATTTCCTATTTTTATTTAAAATTTTTCAAAAATTTCTTATTTTTTAGAAAATTTTTCAAAAATTTCCTATTTTTATAGGAAACTTTTAAAAATTTTCTTATTTTTATAAGAAATTTTTTAAAAATTTTTTATTTTTATAGGAAATTTTTCAAAAATTTCTTATTTTCATAGGAAAATTTTCAAAAATTTCTTATTTTTATAGGAAATTTTTCAAAAATTTTTTATTCTTATAATTTTTCAAAAATTTCTTATTTTTATAGGAAATTTTTCAAAAATTTCTTATTTTTATAGGAAATTTTTCAAAAATTTCTTATTTTTATAGGAAATTTTTCAAAAATTTCTTATTTTTATAGGAAATTTTTCAAAAATTTCTTATTTTTATATGAAATTATTTATTTTTAAAGGAAATTTTAAAAAATTTTTAATTTTTGTAGGAAATTGATCAAAAATTTCTTATTTTTGTATTTTCCCACGTTTTATATTTTTTAAGAATTTTAGTATCTCTGAACCCTGGAGACCCCTTCATTGCCTGATAAGGTTTACATTTTTCTAATCTCTTTAGAATTTATTTTAAATCTTTGGCTATGCATAATTTTTTTTCCTCTTTTATTTTATATTTATTTATGCAATCTATCGTTAAAGCCTTTAATTACTAAGTATTTATAACTGCAAAGCTTGTTTTTTTTCGCTGGCATTATTAAGTAAGAATTTTTATATAGAAAAAAATCAAAACCTCGTGTTTGCATGTTTCGTCCGACCATCCATCCGTCCGTCTGTTTGTCTCCCATATTAGTTTAATCTGGAAATGCATTCAATCTTGGGGAGCAGAATAAGTGCAAATCACAGTTTAAAGTCTAACTAGTGGTCATTAACATTATAAATAGCTAAATGCAGATATTCCAGAGACTTAAGACCCATGAATAGAGGGGAAGGACAGATATGGGGAAAGACAGACATAGGGACGGACAGACGATGAGACTGACAAACGGACGGACTCTAAATGAATGCACCCTTTTTTGTGCGTTTATGTGAAAGAACATGTGGTGATTATGAATTATAAAGCTAAATTGAGGCAGTTAGTTTTAGTTTTATTATAGGCTTAAAAGCAAAAATTAGGGTGACCAGCCTCTTAAAATCTTATATTAAAAAATTTTAATTTTTTTGAAAAAAATGTGTAAAAATTTTTGAACAAAATTTTTAACAACTTAAACAATTTTGTAATTTTTAAATAATATTTTTTTCAAGTTCTTTCAGAACCTGAGAGTTTTTCTAAGCCCCCATTTTCCTATTTCGTAATAATTTTAGCACTCTTAGACATCTAGTGTCTTTGTAGCTGCCTTATCATTATTATTTAAATCTGTAGCTGTATTTCTATAATACATGTGTCTGTTCCCCCTTCATTCGTTCCACAAATGCTGCTTATGTAGAACTTATTTAATCTTAATCAGGCGTGCTTAGAATTTTTAATATATTTCACACAAATTGCATGTCATTAAATAGACATTCCTGACTTTCAACTCAGTCTTAATAACTCTCTTTCTCTTCCCCACTCTCTCTGGCATTAAACAAAAAAATATCTCCCAGACACACAAATAGAGAATCCAAAACATTTACTAACGATCGTTCAAGTTTTATATGGAAAAGTTAACAAACGTACAAGTTTTCTATAAGAAAGCTAACGATCGTTCAAGTTTTTTATAGAAAAGTTAACGATCGTTTAAGTTTTCTATAGAAAAAATGACGATCGTTTAAGTCTTCTATAGATAAAAAACGATCGTTTATGTTTACTTTAGAACAGTTGACGATCGTTCAACTTTTCAATACAAAATTTAACGATCGTTCAAGTTTTCTATAGAAAAGTTAACGATCGTTCAAGTTTTCTATAGAAAAGTTAACGATCGTTCAAGTTTTCTATAGAAAAGTTAACGATCGTTCTTTAGAAAAGTTAACGATCGTTCAAGTTTTATTTAGAAAAGTTAACAATCGTTCAAGTTTTCATTAGAAAAGTTAACGATCGTTCAAGTTTTCATTAGAAAGGTTAACGATCGTTCAAGTTTTCATTAGAAAAGTTAACGATCGTTCAAGTTTTCATTAGAAAAGTTAACGATCGTTCAAGTTTTCATTGGAAAAGTTAACGATCGTTCAAGTTTTCTTTAGAAAAGTTAACGATCGTTCAAGTTTTCTTTAGATATAGACTAAGACATAGACTAAGACATAGACTAAGACATAGACTAAGACATAGACTAAGACATAGACTAAGACATAGACTAAGACATAGACTAAGACATAGACTAAGACATAGACTAAGACATAGACTAAAACATAGACTAAGACATAGACTAAGACATAGACTAAGACATAGACTAAGACATGGACTAAGACATAGACTAAGACATAGACTAAAACATAGACTAAGACATAGACTAAGACATAGACTAAGACATAGACTAAGACATGGACTAAGACATAGACTAAGACATAGACTAAGACATAGACTAAAACATAGACTAACATATAGACTAAGATATAGACTAAGACATAGACTAAGACATAGACTAAGACATAGACTAAGACATAGACTAAGACATAGACTAAGACATAGATTAAAACATAGACTAACATATAGACTAAGATATAGACTAAGACATAGACTAAGACATAGACTAAGACATAGACTAAGACATAGACTAAGACATAGACTAAGACATAGACTAAGACATAGATTAAGACATAGACTAAGACATAGATTAAGATATAGATTAAGACATAAACTAAGACATAGACTAAGAAATAGACTAAGACATAGACTAAGACATAGACTAAGACATAGACTAAGACATGGACTAAGACATAGACTAAGACATAGACTAAGACATAGACTAAGACATAGACTAAGACATAGACTAAGACATAGACTAAGACATAGACTAAGACATAGACTAAGACATAGACTAAGACATAGACTAAGACATAGACTAAGACATAGAGTAAGACATAGACTAAGACATAGTCTAAGACATAGACTAAGACATAGACTAAGACATAGACTAAGACATAGACTAAGACATAGACTAAGACATAGACTAAGACATAGACTAAGACATAGACTAAGACATAGACTAAGACATAGGCTAAGACATAGACTAAGACATAGACTAAGACATAGACTAAGACATAGACTAAGACATAGACTAAGACATAGACTAAGACATAGACTAAGACATAGACTAAGACATAGA
This sequence comes from Stomorhina lunata, assembly GCA_933228675.1. Taxonomy (NCBI): domain Eukaryota; kingdom Metazoa; phylum Arthropoda; class Insecta; order Diptera; family Rhiniidae; genus Stomorhina; species Stomorhina lunata. The sequence continues at coordinate 109,360,225 of OW121742.1, forward strand.
CTAAGACATAGACTAAGACATAGACTAAGACATAGACTAAGACATAGACTAAGACATAGACTAAGACATAGACTAAGACATAGACTAAGACATAGACTAAGACATAGACTAAGACGTAGACTAAGACGTAGACTAAGACATAGACTAAGACATAGACTAAGACATAGACTAAGACATAGACTAAGACATAGACTAAGACATAGACTAAGACATAGACTAAGACATAGACTAAGACATAGACTAGGACATAGACTAAGACATAGACTAAGACATAGACTAAGACATAGACTAAGACATAGACTAAGCCATAGACTAAGACATAGACTAAGACATAAGCTAAGACATAGACTAAGAATAGACTAAGACATAGACTAAGACATATACTAAGACATAGACTAAGACATAGACTAAGACATAGACTAAGACATAGACTAAGACATCGACTAAGACATAGACCAAGACATAGACTAAGACATAGACTAAGACATAGACTAAGACATAGACTAAGACATAGACTAAGACATAGACTAAGACATAGACTAAGATATAGACTAAGACATAGACTAAGACATAGAATAAGACATAGACTAAGACATAGACTAAGACGTAGACTAAGACATAGACTAAGACATAGATCTTAAGACAGAGACTAACAAAGAGACTAAGACGTAAATTGAGACATAATCTTAGACAAGGATTTGGAAATAATTTGGGAACCTCTGCTTTATATTTAATCTTTTTATCTTTGCACTTACACATAAATAATGTTTTACTGCCAATGACTTAGTGACTGATATAATGAAAAAATGTCACATTGTCTTTATTATTGTTGTTGTACAAAAGTGTCTTAAGGCAGCAACAACAACTTCTTATAACTTAAAGTCATTTAAAGTAAAATACAATAACTGTAAATATTTTTTCTTGTAATGACTGTGAAATCATAAATGTTCGTCTGTCCGTTTTATCGTTCTCGGTTAGAGCTCTTGAGTTTTATAAATGTTTCATCGTATTTATTGTTATTACTTAGATATTTAACATTTTTTCTATAAGTTTTATATTTTTTTCCATATTATATTGTTTTTGCTGGTGATTTTACGTGCTTATGTCATTATTAAATTTTTATTAGCTGTGAACATATTTTTTAGTTAAATTTCTTTAATTTGTTATGTTTGTGGTCATTTATGTTACGGTTTGATTTTATGTTGTTGTCTTGCATTTTGAACAAGGTGTCATATTATTAAATTTAATTTGTTTCACAAAAATAATAAATTTATTTTCTATGGTTTTTAAAATTAGTTTTTTTATGTTATTTTATTTTAAACAATTCTCATTAATTCTCATTAATTTCGAAACGTGCTTAGAAATTTTGTAAAACCTATAGGTAATTATAATAAAATTTGTTCTTGTTTTCCGAAAAAGATTGGTTTTTATTTGTATCAAATTAATAATTATAAAAGAGTCATTAAGTTGATGAGAATTTTGATTTTTTATTTGTGGGAAAACTTTCAATATCTTCATGTTTTTTTCATTCATTTTGTTGTAAATGTCAATAAAATTGAAAACTGTAATAAACTATGTTAACTAAAGTGTCAAGTAATAGAACAGAATATAAATTTGAGGCATAAAAAATGAGCTGAATTAAAATTTTCGAATTCTACTCCTACAAAAAATGTCAAAAGTTTGTTTTTTTGACTTAATTTCAAATTTCTGTTTTTTCTATAATATAATTTTTAAATGATAAGTGATTTTTTTTTATAAAAAATGCTTTTGTACAAACTTTTTCTTTAAAAGTGCCCCGTATTTATAATTTTCCTTAAAATCTAACAATAGGTTCTTTTCTTAAGTCTTTCGTTTACTCCAATAGGTTCTAAATAAGGCAAACGAGGTTTGTGTTCTAAGTCTTCTGTTAAAATTTTGTGTTTTCTGTCTAACTTTCTTTCTTACTTTCCATAAAAAAAGTTATGATCGTTAAAGTTTTCAATTGAAAATTTAACGAACATTAACATTTTTATTAAAAAGTAAACGAACCTTAAATTTTTTTTACAGAAAATTTAAAGAGCGTTAAAGTTTTCTATAGAAAAGTTAACGATCTTTAGATTTTTCTATAGAAAAGTTAAAGAATGTTAAAGTCTTCTATAGAAAAGTTAACGATCGTTCAAGTTTTCTATAGAAAAGTTAACAATCGTTCAAGTTTTCTATAAAAAAGTTAACAAACGTTAAAGTTTTTATTAGAAAAATTAACGATCTTCTAAGTTAACGATCGTTCAAGTTTTCTATAGAAAAGTTAACGATCGTTCAAGTTTTCTATAGAAAAGTTAACGATCGTTCATGTTTTCTATAGAAAAGTTAACGATCGTTTAAGTTTTCTATTGAAAAGTTAACGATCGTTTAAGTTTTTTATGGAAAAGTTAACCATCGTTCAAGTTTTCTATAGAAAAGTTAACGATCGTTCAAGTTTTCTATAGAAAAGTTAACGATCGTTCAAGTTTTATATAGAAAAGTTAACGATCGTTCAAGTTTTCTACAGAAAAGTTAACGATGTTTCAAGTTTTCTATAGAAACGTTAACGATCGTTCAAGTTTTCTATTGAATAGTTAACGATCGTTCAAGTTTTCTATAGAAAAGTTAACGATCGTTCAAGTTTTCTATAGAAAAGTTAACGATCGTTCAAATTTTCTATAGAAAAGTTAACGATCGTTCAAGTTTTCTATAGAAAAGTTAACGATCGTTCAAATTTTCTATAGAAAAGTTAACGATCGTTCAAGTTTTCTATAGAAACGTTAACGATCGTTCAGGTTTTCTATTGAATAGTTAAAGATCGTTCAAGTTTTCTATAGAAAAGTTAACGATCGTTCAAGTTTTCTATAGAAAAGTCAACGATCGTTTAAATTTTCTATAGAAAAGTTAACGATCGTTCAAGTTTTCTATAGAAACGTTAACGATTGTTCAAGTTTTCTATTGAATAGTTAACGATCGTTTAAGTTTTCTATAGAAAAGTTAACGATCGTTCAAGTTTTCTATAGAAAACTTAACGATCGTTCAAGTTTTTTATAGAAAAGTTAATGATCGTTCAAGTTTTCTATGGAAAGGTTGATGATCGTTCAAGTTTTCTATAGAAAAGTCAACGATCGTTCAAGTTTTCTATAGAAAAGACATAGACTACGAGATAGACTAAGACATAGACTAAGACATAGACTAAGACATAGACTAAGACATAGACTAAGACATAGACTAAGACATAGACTAAGACATAGACTAAGACATAGACTAAGACATAGACTAAGACATAGACTAAGACATAGACTAAGACATAGACTAAGACATAGACTAAGACATAGACTAAGACATAGACTAAGACATAGACTAAGACATAGACTAAGACATAGACTAAGACATAGACTCAGATATAGACTCAGACATAGACTAAGACGTTATTAAGAAAAATTGATTATATTGGTTTTTTTGAATTTTTTTTGTCTTTTAATTTTTAGTTTTTAATAATAATATTCTTGATAATCTTAAATTTAATTAAAAAAATTTGCTGGATTAGATTTAATTATTGTTATATTTATATGGATTTTTTAATTTAAAAATATGTCATTTAGTGTCAAAGATATTAAGGTTTTGTTGCCTTTAACTCTAGATTGCTATGACATATGTCATGTTAACATTTCACAAAATAATTGACATTTAAAGCCAAGTTTACAAGGTTTAATACTTTTAATAAAATTTTTTTTTAATAAATTTTTATAATAATTAATTTGACAGCTAAAGTAAGCCAATAATATAAATTTTGAAAGGCAAAAACAAAAAATTATGTTCGATGTCAATTAATAGGAAAATAATGAAAAAAAAACTGAAATTCAAATTAAATAAATTTTGGGTAAAATTTAAGTTTTAGGTGAGTTAAAATTTTCCAAAATCCGTTTGTAAAAAATCTTAAAAAAAATATTTTTCCTCTTAAATTCAATGTCTTGTTATAATTGTTGTTTCCCAACTTCAGTGTAATTTTTTTTATATTTTTTGCAAATTTTTTCCCTCACATTTTTTCTCTCCCCATGTTAATTCTAACGGTAATTCCTTAAGCCAATAATTGTTAAAGCTCCTTTGCTTTGCCATAAAGAAAGAAGCAAAAAACAACTAAAAGCCAAAGACAAAAACTACAGTTATTGTTTAAATAAGACAATGTTGTCCGCTTTTAAGCCAAGTTTACATTAGATGTCTAAAAATTTTTTTGCCAACTTCTTCTTTTATAGTTTTTTCTTGTCTTTTTTACATTGTTAAGGTAATTTAAACATGTTGGAAGACTTTTTTTGCATTGCTTCAACTCGTTTGAAAAGAAAAAGACAAAGCCAATGAAAAACAAACGCAAACCTGTCTTTAGGAAAAAAAGGAAAAATTTGAAAAATAGAAATAAGAGAAAAAAACTATAAGAAAATATAAAGAACAATTCTTCAATATATACATATGTATTTACTACTAAACTACTTTAATTTCTTCAAAAATATTAAAACAATTATTTATAAATTCAAACAAAAGTGCTTTCAAGTATCAACTTTAAATTAGTACATATTACCCCCACAACCATTAAAGGGTCTACAACCCTTTAATAGAGTTATCCTGTTTTCAATAATTCAAAATTGTATCGGTTTAAAAGCTAAGGGCTCATTTCCACAAACTAAAGATATTTTAATTCAATTTCAAAGAAATGAAATTAAAAGACTTAAGCTACAAACTTTCTTGGAAGATAGAAAAATGGAGTTAGAATACAAAAGACTTAAGATACAAAAATTTTCTACAGAAAACTAAAGCGATCGCCAATTTTTTGGTAAAAGAAGCTTTTTTTCTAAGGAAAATAAAAGATAGCTTTCTTCTTTATAGAAAACAAAGCAATCGCTTAATTCTCTAAATAAATGAAACTAATATGATCTCTTACTTTTTTAACAAAAACTTATTACTTGTCTTTATCAAACTTTATTAAAAGCTTCTTCTGAGGCATAAAAAAAATTAATTTATAAACTTTTCATAACCTTATTTTTAGTTTATGAATTAGGGGGTTAGTATATGTCTCAGTCTATGTCTTAGTCTATGTCCTAGTCTATGTCTATGTCTTAGTCTATGTCTTAGTCTATGTCTTAGTCTATGTCTTAGTCTATGTCTTAGTCTATGTCTTAGTCTATGTCTTAGTCTATGTCTTAGTCTATGTCTTAGTCTATGTCTTAGTCTATGTCTTAGTCTATGTCTTAGTCTATGTCTTAGTCTACGTCTTAGTCTGTGTCTTAGTCTATGTCTTAGTCTATGTCTTAGTCTATGTCTTAGTCTATGTCTTAGTCTATGTCTTAGTCTATGTCTTAGTCTATGTCTTAGTCTATGTCTTAGTCTATGTCTTAGTCTATGTCTTAGTCTATGTCTTAGTCTATGTCTTAGTCTATGTCTTAGTCTATGTCTTAGTCTATGTCTTAGTCTATGTCTTAGTCTATGTCTTAGTCTATGTCTTAGTCTATGTCTTAGTCTATGTCTTAGTCTATGTCTTAGTCTATGTCTTAGTCTATGTCTTAGTCTATGTCTTAGTCTATGTCTTAGTCTATGTCTTAGTCTATGTCTTAGTCTATGTCTTAGTCTATGTCTTAGTCTATGTCTTAGTCTATGTCTTAGTCTATGTCTTAGTCTATGTCTTAGTCTATGTCTTAGTCTATGTCTTAGTCTATGTCTTAGTCTATGTCTTAGTCTATGTCTTAGTCTATGTCTTAGTCTATGTCTTAGTTTATGTCTTAGTTTATGTCTTAGTCTATGTCTTGGTCTATGTCTTAGTCTATGTCTTAGTCTATGTCTTAGTCTATGTCTTAGTCTATGTCTTAGTCTATGTCTTAGTCTATGTCTTAGTCTATGTCTTAGTCTATGTCTTAGTCTATGTCTATGTCTAAGTCTATGTCTTAGTCTATGTCTATGTCTTAGTCTATGTCTTAGTCTATGTCTTGGTCTATGTATTAGTCTATGTCTTAGTCTATGTCTTAGTCTATGTCTTAGTCTTTGTCTTAGTTTTTTTCATAGTCTATGTATGTTTCATTCTATATCCTAGTCGATATTTTAAATATCTAAGTCATTATTTATTTGCCTGAAAAGTTCGTGTCTTAAGTCTTTTGTTTTTTTAATATTCTTAAAATTTATTTCAGTAAAAAATTTTGTTAATTTAACAAAAAATTCAAATCATTCTAAAAATTGTTTACGCCTGAACTTCCCTCTCACTAAAAATATTAAAAAATCAAATAAATCACCTTCTAATTGAATATCTTTTTATTATTCACCGCCAAGATCAATCAAATATTTGTTCAAATAACAAAACTAAATTATTCTTAAATGACAGCCTAAAAAAAATCTTCCAAAATTCTCTGATATTTAAACAAAATTCATTTCCTTTCCACGTTCTTCTCCTGACACGATGTGTCGTCTCTTTTGAAAATTAATTACAATTTAATTTAAATGTTTTCAACGCCTTTCAAAAACGTTCGCTCGCTTTTTTGTTATTTGAAAACTTTTTCTGAAATAAACTTTACCGTTACTGTTTGTTCATCAAAAAATACAGAATTAAGATTTTTTTCCTTTTGGTCATTTTACTTCTTAAATAAAAGAAAAAGAGTTAAGTTATATTTGTTAAGCAGCTTGAAGCTATGTTAAGAATTTGATTGACAGTTTAACGCTGTGTTAAGATTAGACAAGAAGTTCCTTCATTATTTGTTTTTTTTTCCACAATTTTATAAATATATATTAAGTTTTTTTTTTGGTTCAGTTATTCGCTGTTACATCTTAAAGCATAAATTTTTATATATGTATGTATTTATATGCAAAAGTCTGGGGTTATCCAGCAGATGAAGGCACTGAGAAAAAAATTTGAGCTTTAAATTATTACAAGAGTCTAAATAGCTTCTTATTTATCAGAGTCTACGAAAGAATCTTAAACTTAATTTTTGCCTTAATATATGTCTTAGGCCATGCTTAAGTCTATTGCTGGGACACTGACACATAGAGTTTACAACTGAGATCATAGTTATATGGATATCTAAAATCTTAACTAGTCTGAAATCTTAACAAAATATTTCGACATTTTAAAAAAGATTTTGTACCATATAAGAGTTCAATTCATAATAAAACATTTAAAAAACGAAAGACTTAAGTAACGAACTTTTATAATTCTCAAGAAAAATAGTTTTTTAACACTAATTTTGAATTCTTGTAAAAAATACTATAAAAATAAGAAATTTTTAAAAATTTCCTATAATAATAAAAAATTTTTAGAAAATTTTCTATAAAAATAGAAAATTTTTTGAAAATATGTATAAATATCAAAATAGGAAATTTTTAGAAAATTTCCAATAAAAATAGGAAATTTTAAGAAAATTTCCAATAAAAATAGGAACTTTTAAGAAAATTTCCAATAAAAATAGGAACTTTTAAGAAAATTTCCAATAAAAATAGGAAATTTTAAGAAAATTTCCAATAAAAATAGAAAATTTTAAGAAAATTTTCAATACAAATAGGAAATTTTAGGAAAATTTCCATTAAAAATAGAAAATTTTAAGAAAACTTCCAATAAAAATAGGAAATTTTAAGAAAAATTCCAATAAAAATAGGAAATTTTAAGAAAAATTCCAATAAAAATAGGAAATTCTAAGAAAATTTCCTATAAAAATAGAAAATTTTAAGAAAATTTCCAATTTTAAGAAAATTTCTAATAAAAATACGAAATTTTAAGAAAACTTCCAATAAAAATAGAAAATTTTAAGAAAATTTCCAATAAAAATAGAAAATTTTGAGAAAATTTCTAATAAAAATAGAAAATTTTAAGAAAATTTCTAATAAAAATAGAAAATTTTAAGAAAATTTCCAATAAAAATAGGAAATTTGTAGAAAATTTCCTATAAAAATAGAAAATTTGTAGAAAATTTCCTATAAAAATAGGAAATTTGTAGAAAATTTCCTATGAAAATAGGAAATTTTTAGAAAATTTCCTATAAAAATAGGAAATTTTTAGAAAATTTCCTATAAAAATAGGAAATTTTTAGAAAATTTCCTATAAAAATAGGAAATTTTTAGAAAATTTCCTATAAAAATAGGAAATTTTTAGAAAATTTCCTATAAAAATAGGAAATTTTTAGAAAATTTCCTATAAAAATAGGAAATTTTTAGAAAATTTCCTATAAAAATAGGAAATTTTTAGAAAATTTCCTATAAAAATAGGAAATTTTTAGAAAATTTCCTATAAAAATAGGAAATTTTTAGAAAATTTCTTATAAAAATAGGAAATTTTTAGAAAATTTCCTATAAAAATAGGAAATTTTTAGAAAACTTCCTATAAAAATTAAAAATTTTAACAAAATTTCTAATAAAAATAGGAAATTTTAGGAAAATTTCCAATAAAAATATCAAATTTTAAGAAAATTTCCAATAAAAATAAGAAATTTAAAAAAAATTCCAATAAAAATAGGAAATTTTCGAAAAATTTGCAATAAGAATATGACATTTTTTAAATTTTTATTAAAAATAGGAAAAAGTTTAAAAATGGCCATTTTCAATAAAAATAAGAAATTTTTGGAAAATTTCCTATAAAAACAGGAATTTTTTGAAAAATTTCCTATTAAAACAGGAAATTTTTGAAAAATTTCCAATCAAAATAGGAAATTTTAAGAAAATTTCCTATAAAAATAGGAAATTAAAAAAAAAATTCCAATAAAAATAGAAAATTTTAAGAAAACTTCCAATAAAAGTTTGAAATTTTGAGAAAATTTCCAATAAAAATAGGAAGTTTTAAGAAAATTTCCAATAAAAATACGAAATTTTAAAAAAATTTCTAATAGAAATAGGAAGTTTTAAAAATTTTCCAATAAAAAAGGAAATTTTAAGAAAATTTCTAATAAAAATAGAAAATTTTTAGAAAATTTCCAATAAAATAGAAAATTTTAAGAAAATTTCTAATAAAAATAGGAAGTTTTAGGAAAATTTTCGATAAAAATATAAAATTTTAAGAAAATTTCCAATAAAAATAGGAAATTTTTGAAAAATTTCCTATAAAAATAGGAAATTTTTGAAAAATTTCCTATAAAATTAGGAAATTTTTGAAAAATTTCCCATAAAAATAGGAAATTTTTGAAAAATTTCCTATAAAAATAGGAAATTTTTGAAAAATTTCCTATAAAAATAGGAAATTTTCGAAAAATTTCCTATAAAAATAGGAAATTTTTGAAAAATTTCCTATAAAAATGGGAAATTTTTGAAAAATTTCCTATAAAAATAGGAAATTTTTGAAAAATTTCCTATTTTTATAGGAAATTTTTCAAAAATTTCTTATAAAAATAGGAAATTTTTGAAAAATTTCCTATAAAAATAGGAAGTTTTTGAAATTTTTTTTTATCAAAATAGGACATTTTTGAAATTTTTTTTATAAAAATAGGAAATTTTTGTTTTTTTTTTTTAATTTTAATTCATTTCCTTTACATGACTGAACATTGTTGTAATTGACTTCGTAAAACTCTGTAATACTTTAACTTTAAAAAATTTTTTCTCATTACATCAATTGTTAAACAAAGTTCAGTTTATTATCAATAGAAATTTCTCCAATATAAATTTCAAAATCTTTTAAATGGAAAATAATGAAATTATTATAATCATTCACAAGCTCCTCATCAACAACCCACATTTAGATAACAAAAAAAAAATCAAAAAAATTGTTTAAATTAGAAAAATTGTTAGAAGTTTCATTACAAATATTCAAGTATTGTGCAATAATCAAATTTTTTTCTTACAAAATATTTTTCTAAAATATTTTCTATAAAACATAAATGCCGGACATTTGTTGAATGTAACTGATTTCTTAACATTTGCTGCCACATGAACACGAATTGATACCAACCAAAAATTCCATAAATGTTCCAACATCAACATCTTAGATCATACATGATCATCTTTTATGTCTGTTATGTTACCATGAGCATAATTCCGTTGATGGTTATTCCCCCCCCCCCTAATAATCATGATTATGATGTTGGGGCTTGTAGTATTTTAAATTGTTATTATTGTTTTGTAATTCTTTTTAAAGATTTTGCTGCTTCTTCAGCATCATTTTTTTTTTGTTTGTTAATTTCAAAGACTTCTTCTTCACTTAGAGGTAAATGTGCCATAGAAAAGCAACAAAGAAGTAGTCGAAGTTAAGAAGAATAATAAAAAAATAAATGTTATTTAATAAAAGGTCACTGCATTGACATTGATCATGTAACGTAACCAGTGAACATTCAGCTTTTAAGCTTTAAGTTATTTAAAAAAGAAAATAGTTTTAATAGAAGACGCACAAGAATACGAAACTAAACACTGAGAGAAATAATCTTTGTATTAAGTTATAGATGAGACCGAAAAAAGAGTTACAAACTTTAAATTTTACTAAGTTAGGGGCTCAAAACCGTGATAATTATTAAGACCCAATTAAAAAAAACAAAAGACTTAAGAAACAAACTTAAATTAATTAGAACTTTTTCTTGATATTTTACCAATTAATCACTTTAAATAAAATATTTGGTTACATTACATTTTTTATTTTTTATTTTATTAAAACTAAACATTCTTTTAAAGCGATTAAAGTCTAAGATGATAAATTGTCTGAAACAAAGAAAGAAATTTAATTAAGGCATTAAATTGAACTTGTTAAAAATTTATATTTTTTTGACAATTTCTAACAACTAAAACAGAAGACATTCACTAATTAAAAGAAATTAATCAGAATCAAGAAAAGAAAAAACATGATGTCATTTCTTTAAAGATAGCGACTAATTTTGGTTGATGTTAAAAATTTGGTATAAATGAAATTAAAAAGAATTAATGATTAAAATTGATAAAAAATTGTTAGAATTTTATACGTATTTTTTCAAAAAAATCCTATTTTTACAGGAAATTTTTCAAAAATTTGCTATTTTTTTAGAGGAAATTTTTCAAAAATTTCCTATTTTTTTAGAGGAAATTTTTCAAAAATTTCCTATTTTTTTAGAGGAAATTTTTCAAAAATTTCCTATATTTTTAGAGGAAATTTTTCAAAAATTTCTTATTTTTTTAGAGGAAATTTTTCAAAAATTTCCTATTTTTTTAGAGGAAATTTTTCAAAAATTTCCTATTTTTTTAGAGGAAATTTTTCAAAAATTTCCTATTTTTTTAGAGGAAATTTTTTAAAAAATTCCTATTTTTTTAGAGGAAATTTTTCAAAAATTTCCTATTTTTTTAGAGGAAATTTTTCAAAAATTTCCTATTTTTTTATAGGAAATTTTCAAAAATTCCCTATTTTTTTATAGGAAATTTTTCAAAAATTTCCTATATTTATAGGAAATTTTTCAAAAATTTCCTATTTTTATAGAAAATTTTTCAAAAATTTCCTATTTTTATAGGAAATTTTTCAAAAATTTCCTATTTTTATAGGAAATTTTTCAAAAATTTCCTATTTTTATAGGAAATTTTTCAAAAATTTCCTATTTTGATAGGAAATTTTTCAAGAATTTCCTATTTTGATAGGAAATTTTTCAAGAATTTCCTATTTTGATAGGAAATTTTTCAAGAATTTCCTATTTTTAAAGGAAATTTTTCAAAAATTTCCTATTTCTATAGGAAATTTTTCAAAAATTTCCTATTTTTATAGGAAATTTTTCAAAAATTTCCTATTTTTATAGGAAATTTTTCAAAAATTTCCTATTTTTATAGGAAATTTTTCAAAAATTTCCTATTTTTATAGGAAATTTTTCAAAAATTTCCTATTTTTATAGGAAATTTTTCAAAAATTTCCTATTTTTATAGGAAATTTTTCAAAAATTTCCTATTTTTATAGGAAATTTTTCAAAAATTTCCTATTTTTATAGGAAATTTTTCAAAAAGTTACTATTTTTATAGGAAATTTTTCAAAAAGTTACTATTTTTATAGGAAATTTTTCAAAAATTTCCTATTTTTATAGGAAATTTTTCAAAAATTTCCTATTTTTATAGGAAATTTTTCAAAAATTTCCTATTTTTATAGGAAATTTTTCAAAAATTTCCTATTTTTATAGGAAATTTTTCAAAAATTTCCTATTTTTATAGAAAATTTTTCAAAAATTTCCTATTTTTATAGGAAATTTTTCAAAAATTTTCTATTTTTATAGGAAATTTTTCAAAAATTTCCTATTTTTATAGGAAATTTTTCAAAAATTTCCTATTTTTATAGGAAATTTTTCAAAAATTTCCTATTTTTATAGGAAATTTTTCAAAAATTTCCTGTTTTTATAGGAAATTTTTCAAAAATTTCCTATTTTTATAGGAAATTTTTCAAAAATTTCCTATTTTTATAGGAAATTTTTCAAAAATTTCCTATTTTTATAGGAAATTTTTCAAAAATTTCCTATTTTAATAGGAAATTTTTCATTAAATAAATTCATTTTTAGGCCAATGATGACCCTTTGCCATAACTGACCCAACAATTAAAGCCCTTTTCTCCAACTGTTAACCGCAACACTTTCTTTTCTCCCACTTTATGTTTTGGTTTAAAATCTTAAAAATTGAAATATACAAAATCTTTTCATTTCTTCAACAATTATTAATAACTTAAAAACGAAGATCCACAACAAATCCGCTTTACATAACCTCTCTCTTTCTGAATGTTTAAGCCCTATTTTAACATTTTAAAATTAATTTTTACAACCAAAAATATTGTCTGTATTTAAACAATATTTTTTTTAGTTTTTTTTTTAAATTTGTTTATTTATTATAATCATTAAGTTTATTATATTCCCGCTGTGCAAAATGCGGGTTTTGAACCAATTTTTTTATTATTGTTACAAAAACTGTTTTTGTGTTAAAGTTTAAACGGAGGGAGATGGGGTCGTCTCTTCTTTTAATGATTTGGGTTTTTTTATGATACAATTTTCCCCATCATGTTGGTAATTAATTACCGACATTAGTTAAATGTAATGGGTAGCGAAATAGTTTACTTTTTATAATGTTCAATAATTTTTACAAGCTTTTATTTTGTTTAAACTCATTAGCTTTAAAAAGCTTCCAATAAATTTTTAATTTTTTTGTGTTTTTTAAATTTGTTTGTAACTTCTAAAAACATGTAACAGTTAATGTTAAAAAAGATATTCGATTTTAGACAAAATGTTTGTTAATGAGGTTACACATAGACTAAGGTATACAAAAAAGCACAATATATAGACTCCGATAAATGTTAGGGAATGAAAAAGTCGAAAAATTTCTTATGAAAATAGGAAATTTTGGAAAAATTTCTTCTTTTTATAGGAAATTTTGAAAATTTTTGCAAAATTTCCTATAAAAATAGGAAATTTTTGAAAAATATCCAATAAAAATATTCAATAAAAATGGAAAATTTTTGAAAAACAAATCCAATAAAAATATAAAATTCTTGAAAATTTTCCAATAGAAATAGGAAATTTTTGAAAAATTTCCTATAAAAAGAGGGAATTTTTGAAAAATTTGCCATAACAATAGGAAATTTTTTAAAAATTTCCAATAAAAATGGGAAATTTTTGAAAAATTTCCTATGAAAATATAAAAATATAAATAGGAAATTTTTGAAAAATTTCCTATAAAAATAGGAAATTTTTGAAAAATTTCCTATAAAGATAGGAAATTTTTGAAAAATTTCCTATAAAGATAGGAAATTTTTGAAAAATTTCCTATAAAAATATGAAATTTTTGAAAATTTTCTATAAAAATAAGAAATTTTTGAAAAATTTCTTAGTTTATGTCTTCGCTATGGCTTAGTCCATGTCTTAGTCTATGTCTTAGTCTATGTCTTAGTCTATGTCTTAATCTATGTCTTAGTCTATGTCTTAGTCTATGTCTTAGTCTATGTCTTAGTCTATGTCTAAGTCTATGTCTAAGTCTATGCCAAAGTCTATGTCTTAGTCTATGTCTTAGTCTATGTCTTAGTCTATTGGTTAGTCTATGTCTATGTCTATGTCTTAGTCTATGTCTTAGTCTATGTCTTAGTCTATGTCTTAGTCTATGTCTTAGTCTATGTCTTAGTCTATGTCTTAGTCTATGTCTTAGTCTATGTCTTAGTCTATGTCTTAGTCTATGTCTTAGTCTATGTCTTAGTCTATGTCTTAGTCTATGTCTTAGTCTATGTCTTAGTCTATGTCTTAGTCTATGTCTTAGTCTATGTCTTAGTCTATGTCTTAGTCTATGTCTTAGTCTATGTCTTAGTCTATGTCTTAGTCTATGTCTTAGTCTATGTCTTAGTCTATGTCTTAGTCTATGTCTTAGTCTATGTCTTAGTCTATGTCTTAGTCTATGTCTTAGTCTATGTCTTAGTCTATGTCTTAGTCTATGTCTTAGTCTATGTCTTATTCTATGTCTTAGTCTATGTCTTAGTCTATGTCTTAGTCTATGTCTTAGTCTATGTCTTAGTCTATGTCTTAGTCTATGTCTTAGTCTATGTCTTAGTCTATGTCTTAGTCTATGTCTTAGTCTATGTCTTAGTCTATGTCTTAGTCTATGTCTTAGTCTATGTCTTATTCTATGTCTTAGTCTATGTCTTAGTCTATGTCTTATTCTATGTCTTAGTCTATGTCTTAGTCTATGTCTTAGTCTATGTCTTAGTCTATGTCTTAGTCTATGTCTTAGTCTATGTCTTAGTCTATGTCTTAGTCTATGTCTTAGTCTATGTCTTAGTCTATGTCTTAGTCTATGTCTTAGTCTATGTCTTAGTCTATGTCTTAGTCTATGTATTAGTCTTAGTGTCAGTCGATGGCTTAGTTCCTGCACTTCAGCTTTGTTTACTTTACATACTTTCAAATGAAATTTACATTCTTAACAGACTTTCTGTTAACAACATAATGTATATATACTTAACAGCTACAATGTTAAATCTAACAGCAAGAACACATTTAACACTTAATGTAAAGTAATTAAACATAACAGAGCTCTGTTATCTGCAGAGTGAGTTTGCTTTAGCTTTAGCTAAAGCAAACACAACTTGTTTCTGTTGCAAGTGCATCTTGTTGCATCCACTTAACATAAAATAATTGCCATACGCATTTTTCTTTCAAGAATTCAAAAGTGTTTGTATTCGTATTAAGTTTTCCTTAAACATTTTGCGGGTGAAAAGCAGAACAAAGAGAAAGAAAGAAACGAATGAAGACAAAAGATTTAAAGAAAAAATACAATTACTCTTAAGATATTTGCGGAATTTTTAT
This sequence comes from Stomorhina lunata, assembly GCA_933228675.1. Classification (NCBI taxonomy): domain Eukaryota; kingdom Metazoa; phylum Arthropoda; class Insecta; order Diptera; family Rhiniidae; genus Stomorhina; species Stomorhina lunata. The sequence continues at coordinate 109,375,443 of OW121742.1, forward strand.
ATTGTGTATCTTTAAGTAATTTTTATAGCATTTTTTCCTTCGATGCTCTTTTGTATGTTTTAAGTCGTATGTTGTATCTTGTATTTCTCATTGTTGTTGTTGTAATATTTTTTACACAGAATCGTGTCGTTTTGCCGGTTTGTTTGTGCGATCATTTAGGTATTTTGTTAAACATTCACTATTCCTCCACATGTTGTCGAGTAGGAATGGGTAAATGATGACTGAGTGCATCATATTGTTCAAACAATTGCAGCAACAGCAGCAGCAACAGCAACAGCATCATCTCCTATTACCAACAGCAACGGCCAACAATAACTTGTGTTTACATTTCGTTTTAATGTTAAAACAACAACTACAACAAATGTTTGCTATTGTTGTTGTTTTTTTATAGGAACTTTGTTCTTTTCATTCTTTTTTCATTTGTTGCAGTTGCTTTTGTTATGATCATATTACTTTGAATTATTGCATTGAATAGATCAAAAAACTTATAGAAAGAAAAGCCAATTTAATTCTTTAAACAGATATTATCATATTTATCTCTTTGACTATCATTACAAAAGAAAATTGCTATTGCAGCAACAACAACAACAACATTTTGCTGCTGCTATTTTTATATAACTTCAAACGTGCTTTTCTTGCAATATTTATTGTGTCTTGATTCGTTTTGTTTATTATGAAAAAATATTTTTTGCCTACAAAGCAAAATTAATTTATTTAGAATTTTTCGATTGTGTAATATTAAATTCCAGGTAAACTAAAGTAACAAAAAATAACAATTTATTAAATCTTGGAAATAGAGAGATGATCACTTTTCTAGAGAAATCTAAGGCGATCGTCAATATTTTTGTATATTTTTTTAAAAAAAATTCTTATTTTTTAAGAAAATTTTTCAAAAATTTTACAGAAAAATTTTTCAAAAATTTCCTATTTTTATAGGAAATTTTTCAAGAATTTCCTATTTTTATAGGAAATTTTTCAAAAATTTCCTATTTTTATAGGAAATTTTTCAAAAATTTCCTATTTTTATAGGAAATTTTTCAAAAATTTCCTATTTTTATAGGAAATTTTTCAAAAATTTTCTATTTTTATAGGAAATTTTATATAACCTATTTTTATAAGAAATTTTTCAAAAATTTCCTATTTTTATAGGAAATTTTTCAAAAATTTCCTATTTTTATAGGAAATTTTTCAAAAATTTTCTATTTTTATAGGAAATTTTTCAAAAATGTCCTCTTTTTATAGGAAATTTTTCAAAAATTTCCTATTTTTATAAGAAATTTTTCAAAAATTTCCTATTTTTATAGGAAATTTTTCAAAAATTTCCTATTTTGATAGGAAATTTTTCAAAAATTTCCTATTTTTATAGGAAATTTTTCAAAAAATTTTTCAAAAATTTCCTATTTTTATCGGAAATTTTTCAAAAATTTCCTATTTTCATAGGAAATTTTCCAAAAATTTCCTATTTTTATAGGAAATTTTTCAAAAATTTCCTATTTTTATAGGAAATTTTTCAAAAATTTCCTATTTTTATAGGAAATTTTTCAAAAATTTCCTATTTTTATAGGAAATTTTTCAAAAATTTCCTATTTTTATAGGAAATTTTTCAAAAATTTCCTATTTTTATAGGAAATTTTTCAAAAATTTCCTATTTTTATAGGAAATTTTTCAAAAATTTCCTATTTTTATAGGAAATTTTTCAAAAATTTCCTATTTTTATAGGAAAATTTTCAAAAATTTCCTATTTTTATAGGAAATTTTTCAAAAAATAGGAAATTTTTCAAAAATTTCCTATTTTTATAGGAAATTTTTCAAAAATTTCCTATTTTTATAGGAAATTTTTCAAAAATTTCCTATTTTTATAGGAAATTTTTCAAAAATTTCCTATTTTTATAGGAAATTTTTCAAAAATTTCCTATTTTTATAGGAAATTTTTCAAAAATTTCCTATAAAAATAGGAAATTTTTGAAAAATTTCCTATTTTTATAGGAAATTTTTCAAAAATTTCCTATTTTTATAGGAAATTTTTCAAAAATTTCCTATTTTTATAGGAAATTTTTCAAAAATTTCCTATTTTTATAGGAATTTTTTCAAAAATTTCCTATTTTTATAGGAAATTTTTCAAAAATTTCCTATTTTTATAGGAAATTTTTCAAAAATTTCCTATTTTTATAGGAAAATTTTCAAAAATTTCCTATTTTTATAGGAAATTTTTCAAAAATTTCCTATTTTTATAGGAAATTTTTCAAAAATTTCCTATTTTTATAGGAAATTTTTCAAAAATTTCCTATTTTTATAGGAAATTTTTCAAAAATTTCCTATTTTTATAGGAAATTTTTCAAAAATTTCCTATTTTTATAGGAAATTTTTCAAAAATTTCCTATTTTTATAGAAAATTTACCAAAAATTTTCTATTTTTATAGGAAATTTTTCAAAAATTTTATATTTTTTGGAAAATTTTCAAAAATTTTATATTTTTTGGAAAATTTTCAAAAATTTTATATTTTTATAAGAAATTTTTCAAAAATTTCCTATTTTTAAAAATTTTATTTTATTTTTTGGTGTAAAAAAATAACTTACAACTTAATGACCTTAAAGCAATTACGTGATCATATATGACTTTAATATGAATTTGCTCAGAATCATTGAAACAAACACTTATCATACTTTGTGGAGGCTTTAGTTTCCGATTATGTTTTTCTACTTCCACAAATTCCTTATCTTAAATCATAGACAAAAAAATCGTATATCCACTGGATATTCTTTAGTTTTGTTCTTCATAGACAATTATTAATGCTTGTAGCATCAGCAGTAGTCGTCAGCAACATTGTTGCAGAGTTTGAAAGTCAGAAGAGCAGCTCTGCTCTGCTCTGCTGTCTTCAGAAGTTGTAAAATAATTTTCTTCAAGATAAAAAACTATTTTTAGAAGCTAAAAAGTAACATATTTTTTTATTTATAGTGATTGAAAAACATATTCTTGTTTAATGGTAGCATTTTAAAGATCTTAGTTTTATTAGATTTTCTGAGTTTTCCCCTGATGCTTAGCAACATTGTTTACACCAGTAAGCTCAGCTGTCAATGTTACATTAGTTGCTTCTATTTTAGTTTTGTTTTCTTGTTTTTGTTTATTTTGTCATGACACCTCAACATTGTTGCCATTAACCCCAAACTGTTAACATTAGATGTGAATGGAAGGATGTTAAAAACGAATAAACAAAAAAAGTTTAATGTTAGAACTACAGCAACATTCAGAATGTTAACGATGTAAACCTTACATTGTAAACTTAACATTTCCCGAACGTTAACATTAAGGTAAAAAGTAAACTAAGTGCAATTCGTGAGAGGGGAAGGAAATGCGAAATAATTGGGGGACTAAGACATAGACTAAGACATAGACTAAGACATAGACTAAGACATAGACTAAGACATAGACTAAGACATAGACTAAGACATAGACTAAAACATAGACATAGACTAAGACATAGACTAAGACATAGACTAAGACATAGACTAAGACATAGACTAAGACATAGACTAAGACATAGACTAAGACATAGACTAAGACATAGACTAAGACATAGACTAAGACATAGACTAAGACATAGACTAAGACATAGACTAAGACATAGACTAAGACATAGACTAAGACATAGACTAAGACATAGACTAAGACATAGACTAAGACATAGACTAAGACATAGACTAAGACATAGACTAAGACATAGACTAAGACATAGACTAAGACATAGACTAAGACATAGACTAAGACATAGACTAAGACATAGACTAAGACATAGACTAAGACATAGACTAAGACATAGACTAAGACATAGACTAAGACATAGACTAAGACATAGACTAAGACATAGACTAAGACATAGACTAAGACATAGACTAAGACATAGACTAAGACATAGACTAAGACATAGACTAAGACATAGACTAAGACATAGACTAAGACATAGACTAAGACATAGACTAAGACATAGACTAAGACATAGACTAAGACATAGACTAAGACATAGACTAAGACATAGACTAAGACATAGACTAAGACATATTTTAAGACACAGATCAATATTGTATATCTTAAAGCAAAGACATTCCCTTCAGTTTTGCTACTCCTCGATCATGTTACCGGAAGTTTCAAATTTGGTTTTATTTGTATCGAATGACACGTTTACAGCTGACAGACAGACAGTCCAACAACAAAGAAAGTGGGAACCTATAATCTTAACCTTTAACTTTAAAAGATGGCATGAGGCCGTTATACATTTTTTCGCTTAAATTGTGGCATTTGCATCATTAAAATGTGGATTTGAAATGTTTTCTTTTGTTGCCACAATACGTGACTTTATGAAGGGATGGACGGAAGCAGGCAACAGCAGCATATGGCTGAAATACTATAAAACACTTTTTCAATAAAAGTAAAACTAAAGCATTTATTTTAAGACAGACAGGAAAAAGTAAGGATATCAAACATTGTATTTAAGGTAACATATGGTGATTTGATTTTTTATTATAGAAGGACAGACGGATATTTTATGCAACAATTTTAACAAATTTTAAAAAATTCCTATAAATATAGGAAATTTTTGAAAAATTTTCTGTAAAAATAGGATATTTTCGAAAAATTTCCTATAAAAATAGGAAATTTTCGAAAAATTTCCTATAAAAATAGGAAATTTTCGAAAAATTTCCTATAAAAATAGGAAATTTTCGAAAAATTTCCTATAAAAATAGGAAATTTTCGAAAAATTTCCTATAAAAATAGGAAATTTTCGAAAAATTTCCTATAAAAATAGGAAATTTTCGAAAAATTTCCTATAAAAATAGGAAATTTTTGAAAAATTTCCTATAAAAATTTCTTATAAAAATAGAAAATTTTTTAAAAATTTCCTATAAAAATAGGAAATTTTTGAAAATTTTTATATAATAATAGGAAATTTTTGAAAAATTTCCTATAAAAATAACAAATTCTTGAAAAATTTCCTATACAAATAGGAAATTTTTGAAAAATTTCCTATAAAAAAGGGAAATTTTTGAAAAATTTCCTACAAAAATAGGAAATTTTTGAAAAATTTCCTATAAAAATAGAAAATTTTTGAAAAATTTCCTATAAAAAAGGGAAATTTTTGAAAAATTTCCTACAAAAATAGAAAATTTTTGAAAAATTTCCTATAAAAATAGAAAATTTTTGAAAAATTTCCTATAAAAATAGGAAATTTTTGAAAAATTTCCTATAAAAATAGGAAATTTTTGAAAAATTTCCTATAAAAATAGGAAATTTTTGAAAAATTTCCTATAAAAACAGGAATTTTTTGAAAAATTTCCTATAAAAATAGGAAATTTTTTAAAAATTTCCTATAAAAATAATAAATTTTTGAAAAATTTCCTGTAAAAATAGGAAATTTTTGAAAATTTTTATATAAAAATAGGAAATTTTTGAAAAATCTCCTATAAAAATAACAAATTCTTGAAAAATTTCCTATACAAATAGGAAATTTTTGAAAAATTTCCTATAAAAACGGGAAACTTTTGAAAAATTTCCTACAAAAATAGGAAATTTTTGAAAAATTTCCTATAAAAATAGAAAATTTTTGAAAAATTTCCTATAAAAATAGGAAATTTTTGAAAAGTTCCCTATAAAAATAGGAAATTTTTGAAAGATTTCCTATAAAGATAGGAAATTTGTATATAAATATAGAAAATTTTTTAAAAATAGGAAATTTTCCTATAAAAAAGGGAAATTTTTGAAAAATTTCCTGCAAAAATAGGAAATTTTTAAAAAATTTCCTATAAAAATAGAAAATTTTTGAAAAACTTCCTATAAAAAGGGGAAATTTTTGAAAAATTTCCTACAAAAATAGAAAATTTTTGAAAAATTTCCTATAAAAATAGAAAAATTTTGAAAAATTTCCTATAAAAATAGGAAATTTTTGAAAAATTTCCTATAAAAATAGGAAATTTTTGAAAAATTTCCTATAAAAATAGGAAATTTTTGAAAAATTTCCTATAAAAATAATAAATTTTTGAAAAATTTCCTATAAAAATAGGAAATTTTTGAAATGTTTCCTATAAAAATAGGAAATTTTTGAAAATTTTTATATAAAAATAGGAAATTTTTGAAAAATTTCCTATAAAAATAACAAATTCTTGAAAAATTTCCTATACAAATATGAAATTTTTTAAAAATTTCCTATAAAAATAGGAAATTTTTGAAAAATTTCCTATAAAAATAGGAAATTTTTGAAAAGTTCCCTATAAAAATAGGAAATTTTTGAAAAATTTACTATAAAGATAGGAAATTTGTATATAAATATAGAAAATTTTTTAAAAATAGGAAATTTTCCTATAAAAAAGTTAAATTTTTGAAAAATTTCCTACAAAAATAGGAAATTTTTGAAAAATTTCCTATAAAAATAGAAATTTTTTTAAAAATTTCCTATAAAAAAGGGAAATTTTTGAAAAATTTCCTACAAAAATAGAAAATTTTTGAAAAATTTCCTACAAAAATAAAACATTTTTGAAAAATTTCCTATAAAAATAGAAAATCTTTGAAAAATTTCCTATAAAAATAGGAAATTTTTGAAAAATTTCCTATAAAAATAGGAAATTTTTGAAAAATTTCCTATAAAAATAGGAAATTTTTGAAAAATTTCCTATAAAAATAGGAAATTTTTGAAAAATTTCCTACAAAAATAGGAAATTTTTGAAAAATTTCCTATAAAAATAGGAAATTTTTGAAAAATTTCCTATAAAAATAGGAAATTTTTGAAAAATTTCCTATAAAAATAGGAAATTTTTGAAAAATTTCCTATAAAAATAGGAAATTTTTGAAAAATTTCCTATAAAAATAGGAAATTTTTGAAAAATTTCCTATAAAAATAGGAAATTTTTGAAAAATTTCCTATAAAAATAGGAAATTTTTGAAAAATTTCCTATAAAAATAGGAAATTTTTGAAAAATTTCCTATAAAAATAGGAAATTTTTGAAAAATTTCCTATAAAAATAGGAAATTTTTGAAAAATTTCCTATAAAAATAGGAAATTTTTGAAAAATTTCCTATAAAAATAACAAATTCTTGAAAAATTTCCTATACAAATAGGAAATTTTTGAAAAATTTCCTATAAAAACGGGAAACTTTTGAAAAATTTCCTACAAAAATAGAAAATTTTTTAAAAATAGGAAATTTTTGAAAAATTTCCTATAAAAATAGGAAATTTTTGAAAAATTTCCTATAAAAATAGGAAATTTTTGAAAAATTTCCTATAAAAATAGGAAATTTTTGAAAAATTTCCTATAAAAATAGGAAATTTTTGAAAAATTTCCTATAAAAATAGGAAATTTTTGAAAAATTTCCTATAAAAATAGGAAATTTTTGAAAAATTTCCTATAAAAATAGGAAATTTTTGAAAAATTTCCTATAAAAATAGGAAATTTTTGAAAAATTTCCTATAAAAATAGGAAATTTTTGAAAAATTTCCTATAAAAATAGGAAATTTTTGAAAAATTTACTATAAAGATAGGAAATTTGTATATAAATATAGAAAATTTTTGATTTTTTTCTTTTGTTTTTATTGACCATAAATTAAATTTTTTGGTTTAATTTTTTGGGGACCAAAAGAGAAGATGATATTGTGTTATTAATTTTTTGCTTAAATGTCATTTTAAATGGATCTTTAGGAAACAATAATATTAAATTAAAAACCCAAAATCAATAAAAGGAGTTGCATTTATTTCGAACATACATTTTATTACCTACTTGTATTTTCAATAAAATAAAAAACCTTAAATCGAAATATTAAACGTTTACAGAATAAACAACAATAATCGAGCAATAACTGTCAAAAATTTCAAACGACATTGACAGTTATTGCAATAAACTCTTACTAAAAGAGAGGAGAAAATGTAAGAAAGAAATTATATTCAGAAAAGTAAAGCGGTAGCAATAAGTTTTTGCTATAATGAGGGGGAATTTGCATCATATACAATAAATGTGTGGGGGTTTGAAGGTGTATAACTTTTAAGGTTTAAGAGAAATTTTAAATAAATTTTAAGGGTGTAGAGAAGATGTCTTGTACTTTCTGCATTATATTAGTTTGTTTCAAAAATGCGGTTATATTTTAAGTTATAGCCTTTAGAAAACAAAATTTCTGGGAACTTGCTCAAATTTTTAATTTCTTGTTTTATGTTTATATTAACATTTTAAAACCATTTAATTTGCAATTAAAACGCTTTTTTTTTGGCAAAACACTTAACTCTCACTTGCCTTAAATCATTAAAGAGCTTTAAACTTTTAACAGTTTTTAACAAATTTTGAAATTTTGGGGGAGTGTCAGCTGTTTTAAGCGTAAAATGCTTTATATTTAAAGATTGACCTACATTTTAAAGAAAACTTATAAAAATTGTTATCGCCAAGAACAAGTGAAACTATAATTTCTCAAGCAATTTTTATGTTTTTTTTGTGCAATCATTTTCGTAATTTAATTTATTTATAAACGTCAACAGCAAAAGGTGTCGATTATGATCACCTTCGTTGCACGTAATGAGCAGCCACAAAAGCGTAAACACGCAAAAAAAAAACTAAAAATAAAAAATTGAAAAGAAATTCAGGTCAAAATGAGGATCACATGTGTGATCAATTTTATAAATGATCGGCCTCATAAACTCATTGGAAAACAGCAGGAATAAAAGAAATATTGAAAAATGAATGACTTTAAATTTAGTTTCATTTTTGAAGCTGAAAGTTTTGTTTTGTATACAATTTTAAAAATTTTGTGAAACTTTTTTTTCAATTTTGAAAAATTGTTTTTATTCTTCTCGAATTTTTCGTTCATTAATTTTGAAAATGCAAAAATTTTTTTAGAATTATCATTAATTTTGTCACCTTCTTCTGGTGACAAAAATATTTAATCTCTTCAAAGTTTTTGCTAAATTTCCCATAAAATTGATGATTTGGCCAACATTTTATGAAAAGCAAAACTGCTAAAAAATTATTAATGAAAGGGAAAATGATAATAAATTATGAAGGACACAAGATGAAGGGTTCACAGAAGCTTCTTTTAGAAATAAAAAATTAAATGAAAAATCTGAAATTTCCTAAAAATTCTTCTTTTTCTTAGAAAATATTTAAATATTTCTTATTTTTATGGAAAATTTTCAAAAACTTCTCACTCTAAAAACAAAAATTCCAAAATTTTTTTTAAGAAAAATTTTCAAAAATTTCTTATTTTTATAGGAAATTTTTCAAAAATTACTTATTTTTATAGGAAATTTTTTAAAAATTTCTTATTTTTATAGGAAATTTTTCAAAAATTTCTTATTTTTATAGGAAATTGTTCAAAAATTTCTTATTTTTATAGGAAAATTTTTAAAAATTTCTTATTTTACAGAAAATTAACAAAAAAAATTGTTTTTATAGAAAATGTTTCAAAAATTTTTTATTTTTATAGAAAATTTATTCAAAAATTTCTTATTTTAATAGGAAATTTTTCAAAAATTTCTTATTTTTATAGGAAGTTTTTCAAAAATTTCTTATTGTTATAGGAAATTTTTCAAAATTATTTTATTTTTAAATGAAATTTTTCAAAAATTTCTTATTTGAATTGGAAATTTTTCAAAAGTTTTCTATTTTTATAGGAAAGTTTTTAAAAATTTCTTATTTTTTTTATGAAATTTTTCAAAAATTTCTTATTTTTTTTAGGAAATTTTTCAAAAATTTCTTATTTTTATAAGAAATTTTATAAAAATTTCATATTTTTATAGGAAATTTTTTAAAAATTTCTTATTTTTATAGGAAATTTTTTAAAAATTTCTTATATTTATAGGAAATTTTTTTAAAATTTCTTATTTTGATAGGAAATTTTTTAAAAATTATTTTATTTTTAAAGGACCTTTTTCAAAAACTTCTTAAATTTTTCAAAAATTTCCTATTTTTATAGGAAATTTTTCAAAAATTTCCTATTTTTATAGGAAATTTTTCAAAAATTTCCTATTTTTATAGGAAATTTTTCAAAAATTTCCTATTTTTATAGGAAATTTTTCAAAAATTTCCTATTTTTATAGGAAATTTTTCAAAAATTTCCTATTTTTATAGGAAATTTTTCAAAAATTTCCTATTTTTATAGGAAATTTTTCAAAAATTTCCTATTTATGTAGGAAATTTTTCAAAAATTTCCTATTTATGTAGGAAATTTTTCAAAAATTTCCTATTTTTATAGGAAATTTTTCAAAAATTTCCTATTTTGATAGGAAATTTTTCAAAAATTTCCTATTTTGATAGGAAATTTTTCAAAAATTTCCTATTTTGATAGGAAATTTTTCAAAAATTTCCTATTTTTATAGGAAATTTTTCAAAAATTTCCTATTTTTATAGGAAATTTTTCAAAAATTTCCTATTTTTATAGGAAATTTTTCAAAAATTTCCTATTTTTATAGGAAATTTTTCAAAAATTTCCTATTTTTATAGGAAATTTTTCAAAAATTTCCTATTTTTATAGGAAATTTTTTAAAAATTTCCTATTTTTATAGGAAATTTTTTAAAAATTTCCTATTTTCATAGGAAATTTTTTAAAAATTTCCTATTTTTATAGGAAAATTTTCAAAAATTTCCTATTTTTATAGGAAATTTTTTAAAAAAATTCCTATTTTTATACGAAATTTTTCAAAAATTTCCTATTTTTATACGAAATTTTTCAAAAATTTCCTATTTTTATACGAAATTTTTCAAAAATTTCCTATTTTTATACGAAATTTTTTAAAAATTTCCTATTTTTATACGAAATTTTTCAAAAATTTCCTATTTTTATGGGAAATTTTCCAAAAATTTCCTATTTTTATGGGAAATTTTTCAAAAATTTCCTGTTTTTATAGGAAATTTTTCAAAAATTTCCTATTTTGATAGGAAATTTTTCAAAAATTTCCTATTTTGATAGGAAATTTTTCAAAAATTTCCTATTTTGATAGGAAATTTTTCAAAAATTTCCTATTTTGATAGGAAATTTTGCAAAAATTTCCTATTTTTATAGGAAATTTTTCAAAAATTCGAAAATTTCTTATTTTTATAGAAATTTTTTCGAAAATTCCTTATTTTTATAGGAAATTATTCGAAAATTCCTTATTTTATTTCTCTGGGTTTTTTTTATACCAAAAATTTTAAAATTGGCAACATGACCTAATAAATGGTTTAACACATTCATGTTTTTGTTGTTAGATTTTATTGTAATAATTTGTTGCCTAAACCCAGTACAAGTTGTTGTTATTGTTGTTGTTATTATAATTTTTATGAAAGTTCAATATCTAGGGAATTTCTTTCCTATTTCCTCATCTTGTGGCTTAACTCTAAATAAAATGTTTCTGCTTGTGAATGTTTGTGTGTGAAAATGGTCTTAACAAAGAAGTGTGGGAAAATTTGGACGTATTTATGTTAACATTTTAAATGAAAGAGATTTTCTTTGGCTAGAATTTGCTACAGAAAAATCATGGGAAATTTGATGGGAAAATTTGCATAAATTTGTTGAAAATTTTTGAATGAATTGTAAGAAGATTAAGGAAGTAACAGGATTTAATGGGTGGAGGATATTGATACCTGACCTTTACTGCCCTAAGGAGTAAAAGGCATTTGAGGGTATGAACATTTTAAAGTAATTAGGGAAATTTTAATGATGTGTGAAAATAATTAAGAACATATATATTTCAAATTAATGACATTTCTGTATAAAATTTAGTCAATTTATAAAGTTTTTCTTTTTGACAGTTTTGTCAACATTTTTCAAAAATTTCTTAATTTAAAGGAAATTTTTTATAGCAAATTTATTATTATTTATTTTTATAGCAAACTTTTAAAAAATTTCTTATTTGTATAGGAAATTTAAAAAAAAATAGGGAAATTTTTGAAAATTTTCCTATAATTATTGGAAATTTTCAAAAATTTCCTATTTTTATAGGAAATTTTTCAAAAATTTCCTATTTTTATAGGAAATTTTTCAAAAATTTCCTATTTTTATAGGAAATTTTTCAAAAATTTCCTATTTTTATAGAAAATTTTTCAAAAATTTCCTATTTTTATAGGAAATTTTTCAAAAATTTCCTATTTTTATAGGAAATTTTTCAAAAATTTCCTATTTTTATAGGAAATTTTTCAAAAATTTCCTATTTTTATAGGAAATTTTTCAAAAATTTCCTATTTTTATAGGAAATTTTTCAAAAATTTCCTATTTTTATAGCCAATTTTTCAAAAATTTCCTATTTTTATAGCCAATTTTTCAAAAATTTCCTATTTTTATAGCCAATTTTTCAAAAATTTCCTATTTTTATAGCCAATTTTTCAAAAATTTCCTATTTTTATAGCCAATTTTTCAAAAATTTCCTATTTTTATAGGAAATTTTTCAAAAATTTCCTATTTTTATAGGAAATTTTTCAAAAATTTCCTATTTTTATAGGAAATTTTTCAAAAATTTCCTATTTTTATAGGAAATTTTTCAAAAATTTCCTATTTTTATAGGAAATTTTTCAAAAATTTCCTATTTTTATAGGAAATTTTTCAAAAATTTCCTATTTTTATAGGAAATTTTTCAAAAATTTCCTATTTTTATAGGAAATTTTTCAAAAATTTCCTATTTTTATAGGAAATTTTTCAAAAATTTCCTATTTTTATAGGAAATTTTTCAAAAATTTCCTATTTTTATAGGAAATTTTTCAAAAATTTCCTATTTTTATAGGAAATTTTTCAAAAATTTCCTATTTTTATAGGAAATTAAATTTTTATAGGAAATTTTTCAAAAATTTCCTATTTTTATAGGAAATTTTTCAAAAATTTCCTATTTTTATAGGAAATTTTTCAAAAATTTCCTATTTTTATAGGAAATTTTTCAAAAATTTCCTATTTTTATTGAAAAATTTTCAAAAATTTCCAATTTTTATAGGAAATTTTTCACAAAGTCCCTATTTTCATAAGAATTTTTTTTTAATTTCTTAGTTTTATAAGAAAATTTAATTTATTCCATTTAAATCTGATAACCACACTAGACTTAAATTTCTTAGTATTTTAAAAATTTTTAACCAAAATAACTTTTTTCCTAAATAATTCAAAAATATTTCCATAATTAAATAAAATTATGCCTCTTACTACAAATAAAGAAAATTCTCGGCATGTCTGGCCGCTACTCAAATTGTTTCATTCAAATATCACAGCAGCTTAAAATTACTTATTTTCTTAAAAAGTCACCACCATCGACAGCACCTCCAACGGCAGCCTTATATGCTGCCATTAATACTCGTCAAGCGTTGGAACCACACCTCTGGTTTAAGCCATAAAAAGATTACAATTCAGAGCTGCTGCAGCAGCGGCAGTAGAAATAGATATAAAAAATTAAATTAAACTTTAACAAGATTTTTTAATTCAATTCAATTGTGGGAAATAATATCAACAACAAGTGACATATATAGTAAAACAAACAACACCTCTTTTTCATAAAAAGAACAAAAAAAAAAAAAGCTTAAGAAAAACTTTTAATTTCATAAAAGAAACTTTTACACTAGAGAATTAATAAACTACATGTTCATTTACACATAAGAATGCAGGAATGCTTTAGTAGAGCTTTGAAATGCTCCAAAGCTCTTGTCTAGATTTTAAAAACGTTTGAATGTTTAACAACAAGAAAAGATCTTTTGAAATATTTTAAAGAGCTTGAGTTTTTAAAGGAACTTTAAACCTACAAAAAGCTTTTATAGAACATTAACTTTAGTATCACTTGAAAAGTTAAAGCTAAGGAAATCTTTCTTTCTTTCTAATAGAAGCTTTTTTCTAGCTTTTTAAGTTTCTTCAATTTCACACTTAGTGTAAATAGTTCCCCCATAATAAACCTGCGTTTTTGTATCATAAAACTCCTAATCTCTAGCCATATTTTTTTCAATTTATTTCGATATTTTTTGTATTAAAATTTTGAACGAAAAAAAAAAATTATGTGAACATTGAATTTAATATGTAGTGACAGCAGGGAGCTAAATGTCATTTGGTATGTTAAACTTTAAAAATACAACAGCAACAATGGTAACACAAGAAACGCATTGGCAGAGATTTTGTTTGTGGCAAGTTTCATAAAAACCAAATGACATCCAGTTCAAGCTGACCAAACGGTCAAAAACGCGAAAGATACAAAAGACAGACAGACAGACAGACATTTGAATGGGGTGACAAAATAAAGCTAAAGCTTTTGGAATATAAAAAGGAAAAGTTAGAAATATTGAAATGAAAATGACAACTGAAAAGAATTTTGAAAAAAGGGGTTAACGAAACACGCCTAGACATGGCCAGAGGGGTTAGTTTAGGTGTAAAAGACTTAATTGGAAATAAAAAAAGTTTATCCTTTAGTTGGCTACAAAGTCACATAACGAAAGATCTAAGACCTATAAGTATGTAACTTGTACTGAAATGGATAAAAGAAAGCTCAAAAGTACTTCAAATGAATAAATACATATTTTCGGAATGTTAAAAAAAGCTTTCGAAAGCTTTTATTTTAGAAAGCTCTTTCTGAAAATGAACTCAAACGATATTTGAGTATCATATTTGAGTATCATATTTCCTCTAGCAAATTTGCTTTAGTAACTTTTCCATACTAGAAAGCTTTAATTTTTAAAAGCTCTCTCTGAAAACTTACTGAAAAGCTTTTGGAGTATTATATTTTAATCAGGTTTCCTATAGAAAATTTGCTTTAGTAATTTTTGTATAGTTGATAAGCTTTCGAAAGCTTCAATTTTAAAAAGCTCTCTCTGAAAACTCACTGAAAAGCTTTTTAAGTATCATATCTTAATCAGGAATAGTAAAGCAAATTTTTTTTAATAACTTTTTCATACTTAATAAGCTTTCGGAAGCTTTAATTTTAAAAAGCTCTTCCTTAAAAAGCACTCAAAAGCTTTTTGAGTATCATATTTAAATTAAGTTGCCTATAGCAAATTTCCTTTAGTAACTTTTTCATACTTGATAAGCTTTCGAAAGCTTTAATTTAAAAAAAACTCTCTGTGAAAGCACTTAAAAGCTTTTTTATTAGGTTTCCTATAAAAAATTTGTTTTACTAACTTCTTACCAGACTAAATAAACTTTCGTAAGCTTTAATTTTAAAAAGCTCTCTCTAAAAATGCACTCAAAGCTTTTTGAGTATCGTATTTTAATCAGGTTTTCTGTAGCAAATTTTCTTTAGTAAGTTTTTCAGACTTTATTTTCTCAATTTTAAAAAGCTCTCTCTGAAATGCACTCAAAAGCTTTCTGATCATCATATTTAAATCAAGTTTCCTTTAGCAAATTTGCTTTAGTAACTTTTTCATAGTCGATAAAGTTTCAAAAGTGATAATAATGTGACAATATTTAAAAGCTTTTGTTAATAAGCTTTCAGATTGTTTTAATATTGTTGTGAGGTATGAATTTGAACTTGTGTGGGGTAAAAGCTCTTTTAAACTTCTCATATTATTGAAACTTTCAGAAGATTTAAATTTTGTAGTAAAGTATAAATTTGCATATTATAAAAGCTCTTTTTTACAAAAAAATTTTTGTACTTAATAACTTTTAAAAGCTTTTCAAAGTTCTATTAAATATATGAGAAAATCTTTCGAAAGCTCTGAAAAGTCGTTTAAGTCGTTTGTATTTTCTAAAGTCTTAAGTAATACCAAAAAATTATTTAATTAAAATTAAATTAAGTAAAGCTTTTAAAAGCTATGCCGAAGCTAAAACGCATATATTGTTTGAAGCCCTCAAAAGCATTAATTCTGAATATAAAAGCTTTGTGTTACAATATCATTCATGGGAACCTTAAAGCTATTAAATTATTACTATTTATAAGAGAAGCTTTCACTACTGAAATAAGAATTTGTATAAGATAAAAGGTCTTAAAAAGATCTCATATTATTTAAAAGCTATTTAAAATAACAAAATTCAAGCTTTAAGAAATTTAGCAAGAAAATTAATTAAGTTTAATTGTAAAAGCTTTGAAAAGTTTTATTATAGAATGTCGAAAATCTAGTAAAAGCTCTGTTCAAGGGTTGTGCTCTCCAATATCCGTATCAGTACTGACAAATTTTTAAAGAGAAGAAGTTTTAAAACAAATTATAAAAGCTTATAATAAAAGTTTTATTATAAAAACTTGAATATTCATTTAAAGCTTTAAGCTTATATGAGCTTACAGCTTAGAACATTAAATTTGAAGAACTATATTTCAAAAGCTTTAAAATATAAAATAATTAAGTCTCTGTTTGATAAAGCTTTATATATTACTCATTTAATACACTTACAGCTTTAAGCTTACATGAGCTTTAAAGCTTAGAATAATTACTTTCAAAAACATTAAGGCTTTCTCAATAAATATTTTTTTGTTTAATAAAGCTTTATTAATTATTCTTGAAAAGCTTTAAGTTTATATGAGCTTTAAAGCTTAGGACATTTACTTTGAAGAACTTTAATGTTTCTTAAATAGAAAATAAATATAAATAAATAAATGAATGATTCTCTGTTTGATAAAGCTTTGTAAACTATTCCATAAATGCACTCAAAGCTTTAAGCTTACATGAGCTTTAAAGAACATTTACTTTCAAAAACAATAAAGCTTTCTCAATATAAAATAAACGTTTCTTTGCTTAATAAAGCTTCATTAATTATTTAAAGCTTTAAGCTTATATTAGCTTTAAAGCTCACAACATTTACTTTGAAGAACTTTAAAGCTTTCAAAATATAAAATAAATAATTCTTTATATGGTAAAGCTTCATGAACTATTTCCAAATACACTCAAAGCATGAGCTGTAAAAAACATTTACTTTTAAAAACATTAAAGCTTTTACAATATAAAATAAATAAATATTTCTTTGTTTCAAAAAACTTTGTAAATTATTCTTCAAATAAATTTAGAGCTTTAAGCTTATACGAGCTTTAAAACTTAAAATATTTACTTTGAAGAACTTTAAAGCTTTTAAAATACAAAATAAATGATTCTTTGTTTGATAAGGCTTCACAAATTACTAGTTAAATACACTTGTAACTTTAAGCTTACAAGAGCTTTAAAGCAACATTTACGTTTTGTAACATTTACCTTAAAGAGCTTTAGAATTTTATATAATTCTTGGGGACCTGCAACAGAAAATCATTCAAGAGTAAAAGTAAAAAACTTCTTTTTGCAAACAGAGACAAAGAAATAAAGCAGCCACAAAAAAGTAATTGTATGTGAAAGTTGTTTTTATGACTGTCAACAGCTTTTTTGTTGGTTTGTTTTTTGCAAAGTATTGTCTTGTTTAAGCTTTTTTTGTTGCTTTGTGTAGACATTCTTTGGCGACTGACTTTTAAGAATCGCTGGTGGTTAAACATTTAACTACTTTCATTATTTCTACCCGATTCGTATAATTCTTTTTTGCATTATTTCGGTAACTGCTGACAGATAGAAGGAAGGACGGACGGATGAATGAATGGACGGACAGACAGACGAATGGACAGACTGAAATTTATACAGACATTAGTAGCTTAAAGACATTTACAAACAACAACGACGACGAGTGTAATCGTCTGTCAACAATGTCGCTTAAAGCTCCCCAAAAAAATAAACAACAAAATTGTTAACAATGTCTCGCCAAAGCCTCACAAAAAAAAGCCAAAAGAAATGTCCGAAAAAACTACAAAAAAACTAGAAATTTCTTACAATTTGAAAAGAAATTTATTTGGCTAAAACCAAAAAACCTTAAGCATTAAAATGCAGTTGCAGCAAAAGAAAAGCTGTTGTAATGTTTAAGCTGCTTTTTGGAAATTCACAAGAATTTAGAGCAGATTCTTATCAATTTAAACATACAGCGGCAAAAGTCTGAAAATTAAAGACCACAAGAGTTCAGAGGAGGTAGACAGACAGAGACATTCACCAGCCGAAAAAAAAGAAAAAGTATTTGAAGGAATATCAAGAAGAAAATTTTGATAAATTTCTTAACAAATCTTTCACAATAAGTTACAGAAATTTTCTAAAAAGGCTTAAGCTTTTAGAAACTAAACTTAAAGTAAAGGTCATTTAAAGGCTTTCATTAGCTTAATGGGTAATAGATAATCTTAGAAATGGCCATAGTTTTCTATAAAAAATTTGGCGATCGCCATAGTTTTTTATAGAAAATTTGGCGATCTCTATAGTTTTCTATAGAAAATTTGACGATCGCCATAGTTTTCAAGAGAAAATTTGACGATCGCCCTAGTTTTCAAGAGAAAATTTGGCGATCGCCATAGTTTTCTATAGAAAATTTGGCGATCGCCATAGCTTTCTATAGAAAATTTGGCGATTGCCTCAGTTTTCTATAGAAAATTTGGCAATCGCCATAGTTTTCTATAGAAAATTTAGCGATCGCCATAGTTTTCTATAGAAAATTTAGCGATCGTCATAGTTTTCTATATAAAATTTGGCGATCGCCATAGTTTTCTATAGAAAATTTGGCGATCGCCATAGTTTTCTATAGAAAATTTGGCAATCTCTATAGTTTTTCACAGAAAATTTGGCGATCTCTATAGTTTTCTATAGAAAATTTGGCGATCGCCATAGTTTTCTATAGAAAATTTGGCGATCGCCATAGTTTTCTATAGAAAATTTGGCGATCGCCATAGTTTTCTATAGAAAATTTGGCGATCGCCATAGTTTTCTATAGAAAATTTGGCGATCGCCATAGTTTTCTATAGAAAATTTGGCGATCGCCATAGTTTTCTATAGAAAATGTGGCGATCTCAATAGTTTTCTATAGAAAATTTAGCAATCGCCATAGTTTTCTATAGAAAATTTGGCGATCGTAATAGTTTTCTATAGAAAATTTGGCGATCGCCATAGTTTTCTATAGAAAATTTGGCGATCGCCATAGTTTTCTATAGAAAATTTGGCGATCGCCATAGTTTTCTATAGAAAATTTGGCGATCGCCATAGTTTTCTATAGAAAATTTGGCGATCGCCATAGTTTTCTATAGAAAATTTGGCGATCGCCATAGTTTTCTATAGAAAATGTGGCGATCTCAATAGTTTTCTATAGAAAATTTAGCAATCGCCATAGTTTTCTATAGAAAATTTGGCGATCGCCATAGTTTTCTATAGAAAATTTGGCGATCGCCATAGTTTTCTATAGAAAATTTGGCGATCGCCATAGTTTTCTATAGAAAATTTGGCGATCGCCATAGTTTTCTATAGAAAATTTGGCGATCGCCATAGTTTTCTATAGAAAATTTGGCGATCGCCATAGTTTTCTATAGAAAATTTGGCGATCGCCATAGTTTTCTATAGAAAATGTGGCGATCTCAATAGTTTTCTATAGAAAATTTGGCGATCGCCATAGTTTTCTATAGAAAATTTGGCGATCGCCATAGTTTTCTATAGAAAATTTGGCGATCGCCATAGTTTTCTATAGAAAATTTGGCGATCGCCATAGTTTTCTATAGAAAAGTTGGCGATCGCCATAGTTTTCTATAGAAAATTTGGCGATCGCCATAGTTTTCTATAGAAAATTTGGCGATCGCCATAGTTTTCTATAGAAAATTTGGCGATCGCCATAGTTTTCTATAGAAAATTTGGCGATCGCCATAGTTTTCTATAGAAAATTTGGCGATCGCCATAGTTTTCTATAGAAAAGTTGGCGATCGCCATAGTTTTCTATAGAAAATTTGGCGATCGCCATAGTTTTCTATAGAAAATTTGGCGATCGCCATAGTTTTCTATAGAAAATTTGGCGATCGCCATAGTTTTCTATAGAAAATTTGGCGATCGCCATAGTTTTCTATAGAAAATTTGGCGATCGCCATAGTTTTCTATAGAAAAGTTGGCGATCGCCATAGTTTTCTATAGAAAATTTGGCGATCGCCATAGTTTTCTATAGAAAATTTGGCGATCGCCATAGTTTTCTATAGAAAAGTTGGCGATCGCCATAGTTTTCTATAGAAAATTTGGCGATCGCCATAGTTTTCTATAGAAAAGTTGGCGATCGCCATAGTTTTCTATAGAAAAGTTGGCGATCGCCATAGTTTTCTATAGAAAATTTGGCGATCGCCATAGTTTTCTATAGAAAATTTGGCGATCGCCATAGTTTTCTATAGAAAATTTGGCGATCGCCATAGTTTTCTATAGAAAATTTGGCGATCGCCATAGTTTTCTATAGAAAAGTTGGCGATCGCCATAGTTTTCTATAGAAAATTTGGCGATCGCCATAGTTTTCTATAGAAAATTTGGCGATCGCCATAGTTTTCTATAGAAAATTTGGCGATCGCCATAGTTTTCTATAGAAAATTTGGCGATCGCCATAGTTTTCTATAGAAAATTTGGCGATCGCCATAGTTTTCTATAGAAAATTTGGCGATCGCCATAGTTTTCTATAGAAAATTTGGCGATCGCCATAGTTTTCTATAGAAAATGTGGCGATCTCAATAGTTTTCTATAGAAAATTTGGCGATCGCCATAGTTTTCTATAGAAAATTTGGCGATCGCCATAGTTTTCTATAGAAAATTTGGCGATCGCCATAGTTTTCTATAGAAAATTTGGCGATCGCCATAGTTTTCTATAGAAAATTTGGCGATCGCCATAGTTTTCTATAGAAAAGTTGGCGATCGCCATAGTTTTCTATAGAAAATTTGGCGATCGCCATAGTTTTCTATAGAAAATTTGGCGATCGCCATAGTTTTCTATAGAAAATTTGGCGATCGCCATAGTTTGCTATAGAAAATTTGGCGATCGCCATAGTTTTCTATAGAAAATTTGGCGATCGCCATGGTTTTCTATAGAAAATTTGGCGATCGCCATAGTTTTCTATAGAAAATTTTGCGATCGCCATAGTTTGCTATAGAAAATTTGGCGATCGCCATAGTTTTCTATAGAAAATTTGGCGATCTCTATAGTTTTCCATAGAAAATTTGGCGATCTCTATAGTTTTCTATAGGAAATTTGGCGATCGCCATAGTTTTCTATAGAAAATTTGACGATCACCATAGTTTTCTATAGAAAATTTGGCGATCGTCATAGTTTTGTATAGAATATTTGGCGATCGTCATAGTTTTGTATAGAAAATTTGGCGATCGTCATAGTTTTGTATAGAATATTTGGCGATCGTCATAGTTTTCTATAGAAAATTTGGCGATCGTCATAGTTTTGTATAGAATATTTGGAATCTTTAGTAAAACTTCACACGCTTTCTTTGGAATTTGAATGAATATTAATCAAATTATAAACATCAACAAATTAAATACTATAATTTAAACTAAACAGAAGCTTTCTATAAATTCCTAACCTTTAATTACAAAGTAAAGACCCTTAAAGCTATAAAAGTCCAGAAGACCCTAAACTATAATTTGTATGAATTTCAATGAAAAATTTAACTTTTGTTATCTATCAGTCTATCATCACATCACAAATCAGAATCATAATTGATGGTCTAGTTAAGAAATAAGTAAAATAATTATAAAAATCAAAATAAATATTCACAGAAATTTTAACTAGACATTTAACATAATAATTTCATTTCTCAATTTCATGTTTTTTGAAATTTATTTTATAAAACTTTTTTTAAAACCTCATCTTTTTTACATATTTAGTTAAATTTTTTCTTATGGTGAAGATGCGAAGATCATGATGAGAATTTTGTATATATTTTTATTAAACACAAAGAACTTCGGATTGCGTGATCGATTTCATGCTTAAACATCATTTTCAACAAAATCATAAAATGAAGCAGAAAAAATTGTAGAAAAAAATCTAAATAAATAAATGAATTTAGATTTATTTGTTCAAATCTTAACTTAAGTAATCGTGAAGAGGAAAAAGTTTTTTTTCTTATTAATATGAAACGAAATAAGTTTTAAATTGTTTAGGCCTTCAGGGAAAATTTAAATTGGTTAGTTAATAGTTTATTAAAAACGATATTGTTATGGATCAAAAATAGAGTCATACGAAGCAAAATATTTTAAAAGTTTTAAAAAAGCAAGAGAAAAGTTTGAGACAATCTTTCCAAACTAATTAATTCCAAAAGTACTTCTTTTTTTTTAAAAATTGTTGAAAAGTTATCTGTTTATTATTTTATTTTCAAAAAATTTATTTTTTATTAGAATTTTTTAATATTTGTTTTATAGAAAATTTTTTTTTTTCATTTTTGATTAAATTTCTGCTAAAAATATTACATTTTATTGTGGTTTATATTTTTCTTAGAAAGAACTCACAAAATGCTAAGTTTTGATACCCATATTGCCTATATTATATTCAACATTATCATGTTCCTATTAAATCGGAGCAAAAACAAAACTTAATTGATTTAAACAAAACGCATATCAAATCAGAGCTTGTTTAAAGAGACATCTTAAAAAAATAATATAAGTTGAAAAAGGTCAAACTTTCTGTGAGAATTCGAGGTTTAAATTTGGTTATTCAAAATTTTTTGTTAAAAAAAAACTTTTTCATCAAAATTCTTTTAAAAATTTCAGGATTTATTGTGGTTTATATTCTTCTTTGAAAAAACATATAAAATGTTAAATTTTGATACCCATATTGTTTTCAATATATTAAGATTTAACATATTCTTAAAAAATCGGTGCAAAACTAGAACTTAATAGATCTTAACAATGTGCATGTCAAACTATAACTTGTTTAAATTAAAATCAAGAAAAAATAATATAAGTTAGAAAAAGTTAGTTTTTAAGGTTAAAGTTTGAATTTGTTTATTCAAAATTTTTTATTAAAAAAATTAACAATTTTTCACAAAATTTCAATTTTTATCACGGTTTATATTTTTCCTAGAAAGTACTCACCAAATGCAAAATTTTGACACCTATATTGTTTATGTTATATTAAGTGATATCATATTCCTAATAAATCGGACCAAAACTAAAACTTTATTGTTTTCAAAAAAATGTATATCAAATGAAAGGTTATTTAAAAGGAAATCAAGAAAAAATAATACGAGATAAAAATGTACTTAAAATTCTACAAGAATTGAAGGTTTGAAATTATTTGTCCAAATTTTAAAAATTGATTACAAATAAAAAAAATATATAATAGTTATCATAATATTATAATAAGTAATGCGAAACTATTAATGAATTCATGCTTGATATAGCAATAATTGTATGAGGCTTGAATTTATAAAAAAATAAAAAAAAAATTTAAAAACTTTTTCCGTGAATTTCTTTCAAGAATTTCAGGATTTATCGTGGTTTATATTTTTCCTTAAAAGTACTCAACCCATATTGTTTATGTTATATTGAGTATTATCATATTCCTAATAAATCGGTGTAAAACTAAAGATTTATAGATCTTAACAAAATGCATATGAAATGAAAGCTTTTTTAAAGGGGAATATCGAACAAATAATATGAGTTAAAAATTGTGAGTATTTCTGCAAGAATTTAAGGTCTGAATTTGGTTGTATACATTTTTTTATTTAAAAAGACTTTTTCACTAAAATTCTTAAAGAAATTTCAGGACTTATCATGGTTTATATTTTTCGTCAAAAGTATTCATTGAATCCAAAATTTTGACACCCATATTATTTATGTTATGTATAGTATTATCATGTTCCTAATAAATCGGTGTAAAACTAAAGCTTTATAGATCCTAACAAAATGCATATCAAATTAAAGCTTTTTTAAAGGGGTATAATGAAAAATAATATGAGTAAAAATTGTAAGTATTTCTGCAAGAGTTCAAGGTTTGAATTTGGTAATATACATTTTTTTTTATTTAAAAAGAAATTTTAATTAAAGTCTATTAGAAATTTCAGGATTTTCATGGTTTATATTTTTCTTGAAAAGTACTTTTTAAATCCAAAATTTTGACACCCATATTGTTTATGTTATATTGAGTATTATCATATTCCTATTAAATCGGTGTAAAGCAAAAGTTGTATAGATGTTAACAAAATGCATATCAAATGAAAGCTTTTTTAAAGGGGAATAAAGAAAAAAATAATAAAAGCTAAAAATTTTTAGTATTTCTACAAGAATTCAAGGCTTGAATTTGGTTAGTCAAAATTTTTCATTCACAATTACTTTTTCATTAAAATTCTTCTAGAAATTTTAGGATTTATTATGGTTTATATTTTTCCTGAAAAGTACTCATTAAATGCAAAACTTTGACACCCATATTGTTTATGTTATATTGAGTATTGTCATATTCTTAATAAATCGGGGCAAAACTAAAATTTAACAGATTTTACCAAAATATATATCAAACGAAAGCTTGTTTAAAGACGAATCAAGAAAAAATAATATGACTTACAAAAAGTTTGTATTTCCGCTGGAATTCAAAGATTTAACTTGGTTTTTTAAAATTTTTGAAGTTTATTTAATTTTGTTGCCGAAATCAGTTCATTTTTGGCTTCAAGTTTACTAGCTATCGTTGTTAGTGTCATTATCTTTCTTTGTTTTTGAATTTATTTGGCTTATTGTTTTTTCTATTTTTTCTTTTTATTTCCTTGAAAAGTTTTACCAACCTAATGCACTCTCACCCACACATTTTGGTGCAATTCCACCAAAAAGATCGATTTTGGAAAAACCAAGTTTTATTTGGAAAATAAATTAAGGCGTTAACACCATTAATACGATTAACGTTAATTATAAATGGTAATTGTTCATGAACACGATCAGCTACACAGGCTCAACTTAACGCTCTCACTCAAAGAAAAGATAAAAACTTTTAGTCAAAAAAAGTTCTGTTTAAGCCAAAGTATAAGCCTCAACATTAAGTCTTAAACGTGATGATGTGAAAATTTATTGAAAACGAAAATGTTTATAAAGAAAGTGTTGTTTTGTTGTTGTGGACGAAAAAAAACGTAAAAGCTGAAAAGTTTTATTCAAAAAAGCTCTTTTTCGACTCTTTGACTTTTACAAACATTCTTTACAAAAACAATTAATAATCCAAACAGAAAATGCTCTTAATGAAATCAACACAATTGTAAAACATTCTTTTTTCTTTTCGTTGTGGGTTACCGAAAAAGTAGAAATTGTTTCAAATCGAATGGGGGGAAAAATGTGCAACAAACAACCAAATGAAATGCAACATGCCGAGACAACTGACAATAAATTACCACAAGTAAACATTTTACAGACAGAAAGACGGACGGACGTTAGCTTAATGCCAAATAAAAAATTGTAACACAATTCACTTCTACCACCATCTCAACCAATAAAAAACCAGCAATCAAAAAAGGAAGAGGAGGCTGATATTCAATATTCAACTCAAACTACATGATTCTAAATCAAAAGAGTTAAGAAACAAACTTTAAAAGTTTTTTCACAACAATTTTTCTTTTCATACTAAAAAAAAGTTTATGTTTAAACAAATATGGGTCATAACACGCCAGGGTGTCTACTAAAGTCAACTGTAATCGTCGAAAAACGTTGATGATAATGATGATGACGACAATGACGCTTTCGTTACCAATAAATTGTTAGTGAAAAGGAAATCAATGGTAATAAGTTTTAACAAAATATTTTTGCTATATTAAATTTTCGAACTAAAAAATGTTAATGAGCTTTTAAACCAATAATGACAAAACGATCATTACAAAAAGTCGTTAAAGTTTAGTTTTTAGATCAGTACTCAGATGTAGGAACAGCTCTAAGATCAAGTCTAATATATCTGTTAATATTAAGCTCAATTTTTATATCATTTCAAAAACCACTTCTAAGATCATTTCTAAGATAAATTTCAAGATAAAATAATATAATGCTTATTTGGAAGGTCTGTTCTAGTACCTAAAATCTACAGACATTTCTATACAAAATTACGACAGGATGACATCACTACAGAAAACTTGATATTAAGAAGAAATTTCTATAGAAAAGTAGACGATAGCAAACAATTTTAACAGAAAACTAGACGGAAGGAAGAAATATCTCTAGAAAAGTTAATGATAAGAAGACATTTCCACAAAAAAAGTTAATAATAAAAAGACATTTCTAGAGAAAAGTCGACAATAGTCTAACAATTTTGAACAGCCAAATTCCAAACATGAATTCCCGCAAAAATAATTAAAATGTTTGACACGTATTAGATTTTCTTAATTTCCTTTAAATCAATCTTTCATTTCATATGCAATTTTTTAAGATCTATAAATTTTTAGTTTTGCTCCGATTTATTAAGAATAGGTTAAAACACAATATAATATTAAGAATATGGGTATCAAAATTTAGCATTTAATGAGTATATTCAAGAAAAACTATAAACCATTAAAAACATTAAAATTGTTAAAGGAAATTTTAAAAAAGTTAAAATTTACTAAAATGTATCAATCCAAGTCAAGTTAAAGCACAATTTTAATCCAAAACATCTGCTGGAAAAATTATAATTAAACTCAGTTCTAGGTTTAGTTCTTTGTTTAGTTAAACATTCAGTTTTAGTTCAGTTCTAGTTTAGTTCTAGTTCAGTTCTAGTTCAGTTCTAGTTCAGTTCTAGTTCAGTTCTAGTTCAGTTCTAGTTCAGTTCTAGTTCAGTTCTAGTTCAGTTCTAGTTCAGTTCTAGTTCAGTTCTAGTTCAGTTCTAGTTCAGTTCTAGTTCAGTTCTAGTTCAGTTCTAGTTCAGTTCTAGTTCAGTTCTAGTTCAGTTCTAGTTCAGTTCTAGTTCGGTTCTATTTCAGTTCTAGTTCAGTTCTAGTTCAGTTCTAGTTCAGTTCTAGTTCAGTTCTAGTTCAGTTCTAGTTCAGTTCTAGTTCAGTTCTAGTTCAGTTCTAGTTCAGTTCTAGTTCAGTTCTAGTTCAGTTCTAGTTCAGTTCTAGTTCAGTTCTAGTTCAGTTCTAGTTCAGTTCTAGTTCAGTTCTAGTTCAGTTCTAGTTCAGTTCTAGTTCAGTTCTAGTTCAGTTCTAGTTCAGTTCTAGTTCAGTTCTAGTTCAGTTCTAGTTCAGTTCTAGTTCAGTTCTAGTTCAGTTCTAGTTCAGTTCTAGTTCAGTTCTAGTTCAGTTCTAGTTCAGTTCTAGTTCAGTTCTAGTTCAGTTCTAGTTCAGTTCTAGTTCAGTTCTAGTTCAGTTCTAGTTCAGTTCTAGTTCAGTTCTAGTTCAGTTCTAGTTCAGTTCTAGTTCAGTTCTAGTTCAGTTCTAGTTCAGTTCTAGTTCAGTTCTAGTTCAGTTCTAGTTCAGTTCTAGTTCAGTTCTAGTTCAGTTCTAGTTCAGTTCTAGTTCAGTTCTAGTTCAGTTCTAGTTCAGTTCTAGTTCAGTTCTAGTTCAGTTCTAGTTCAGTTCTAGTTCAGTTCTAGTTCAGTTCTAGTTCAGTTCTAGTTCAGTTCTAGTTCAGTTCTAGTTCAGTTCTAGTTCAGTTCTAGTTCAGTTCTAGTTCAGTTCTAGTTCAGTTCTAGTTCAGTTCTAGTTCAGTTCTAGTTCAGTTCTAGTTCTAGTTCAGTTCTAGTTCAGTTCTAGTTCTAGTTCAGTTCTAGTTCAGTTCTAGTTCTAGTTCAGTTCTAGTTCAGTTCTAGTTCAGTTCTAGTTCAGTTCTAGTTCAGTTCTAGTTCAGTTCTAGTTCAGTTCTAGTTCAGTTCTAGTTCAGTTCTAGTTCAGTTCTAGTTCAGTTCTAGTTCAGTTCTAGTTCAGTTCTAGTTCAGTTCTAGTTCAGTTCTAGTTCAGTTCTAGTTCAGTTCTAGTTCAGTTCTAGTTCAGTTCTAGTTCAGTTCTAGTTCAGTTCTAGTTCAGTTCTAGTTCAGTTCTAGTTCAGTTCTAGTTCAGTTCTAGTTCAGTTCTAGTTCAGTTCTAGTTCAGTTCTAGTTCAGTTCTAGTTCAGTTCTAGTTCAGTTCTAGTTCAGTTCTAGTTCAGTTCTAGTTCAGTTCTAGTTCAGTTCTAGTTCAGTTCTAGTTCAGTTCTAGTTCAGTTCTAGTTCAGTTCTAGTTCAGTTCTAGTTCAGTTCTAGTTCAGTTCTAGTTCAGTTCTAGTTCAGTTCTAGTTCAGTTCTAGTTCAGTTCTAGTTCAGTTCTAGTTCAGTTCTAGTTCAGTTCTAGTTCAGTTCTAGTTCAGTTCTAGTTCAGTTCTAGTTCAGTTCTAGTTCAGTTCTAGTTCAGTTCTAGTTCAGTTCTAGTTCAGTTCTAGTTCAGTTCTAGTTCAGTTCTAGTTCAGTTCTAGTTCAGTTCTAGTTCAGTTCTAGTTCAGTTCTAGTTCAGTTCTAGTTCAGTTCTAGTTCAGTTCTAGTTCAGTTCTAGTTCAGTTCTAGTTCAGTTCTAGTTCAGTTCTAGTTCAGTTCTAGTTCAGTTCTAGTTCAGTTCTAGTTCAGTTCTAGTTCAGTTCTAGTTCAGTTCTAGTTCAGTTCTAGTTCAGTTCTAGTTCAGTTCTAGTTCAGTTCTAGTTCAGTTCTAGTTCAGTTCTAGTTCAGTTCTAGTTCAGTTCTAGTTCAGTTCTAGTTCAGTTCTAGTTCAGTTCTAGTTCAGTTCTAGTTCAGTTCTAGTTCAGTTCTAGTTCAGTTCTAGTTCAGTTCTAGTTCAGTTCTAGTTCAGTTCTAGTTCAGTTCTAGTTCAGTTCTAGTTCAGTTCTAGTTCAGTTCTAGTTCAGTTCTAGTTCAGTTCTAGTTCAGTTCTAGTTCAGTTCTAGTTCAGTTCTAGTTCAGTTCTAGTTCAGTTCTAGTTCAGTTCTAGTTCAGTTCTAGTTCAGTTCTAGTTCAGTTCTAGTTCAGTTCTAGTTCAGTTCTAGTTCAGTTCTAGTTCAGTTCTAGTTCAGTTCTAGTTCAGTTCTAGTTCAGTTCTAGTTCAGTTCTAGTTCAGTTCTAGTTCAGTTCTAGTTCAGTTCTAGTTCAGTTCTAGTTCAGTTCTAGTTCAGTTCTAGTTCAGTTCTAGTTCAGTTCTAGTTCAGTTCTAGTTCAGTTCTAGTTCAGTTCTAGTTCAGTTCTAGTTCAGTTCTAGTTCAGTTCTAGTTCAGTTCTAGTTCAGTTCTAGTTCAGTTCTAGTTCAGTTCTAGTTCAGTTCTAGTTCAGTTCTAGTTCAGTTCTAGTTCAGTTCTAGTTCAGTTCTAGTTCAGTTCTAGTTCAGTTCTAGTTCAGTTCTAGTTCAGTTCTAGTTCAGTTCTAGTTCAGTTCTAGTTCAGTTCTAGTTCAGTTCTAGTTCAGTTCTAGTTCAGTTCTAGTTCAGTTCTAGTTCAGTTCTAGTTCAGTTCTAGTTCAGTTCTAGTTCAGTTCTAGTTCAGTTCTAGTTCAGTTCTAGTTCAGTTCTAGTTCAGTTCTAGTTCAGTTCTAGTTCAGTTCTAGTTCAGTTCTAGTTCAGTTCTAGTTCAGTTCTAGTTCAGTTCTAGTTCAGTTCTAGTTCAGTTCTAGTTCAGTTCTAGTTCAGTTCTAGTTCAGTTCTAGTTCAGTTCTAGTTCAGTTCTAGTTCAGTTCTAGTTCAGTTCTAGTTCAGTTCTAGTTCAGTTCTAGTTCAGTTCTAGTTCAGTTCTAGTTCAGTTCTAGTTCAGTTCTAGTTCAGTTCTAGTTCAGTTCTAGTTCAGTTCTAGTTCAGTTCTAGTTCAGTTCTAGTTCAGTTCTAGTTCAGTTCTAGTTCAGTTCTAGTTCAGTTCTAGTTCAGTTCTAGTTCAGTTCTAGTTCAGTTCTAGTTCAGTTCTAGTTCAGTTCTAGTTCAGTTCTAGTTCAGTTCTAGTTCAGTTCTAGTTCAGTTCTAGTTCAGTTCTAGTTCAGTTCTAGTTCAGTTCTAGTTCAGTTCTAGTTCAGTTCTAGTTCAGTTCTAGTTCAGTTCTAGTTCAGTTCTAGTTCAGTTCTAGTTCAGTTCTAGTTCAGTTCTAGTTCAGTTCTAGTTCAGTTCTAGTTCAGTTCTAGTTCAGTTCTAGTTCAGTTCTAGTTCAGTTCTAGTTCAGTTCTAGTTCAGTTCTAGTTCAGTTCTAGTTCAGTTCTAGTTCAGTTCTAGTTCAGTTCTAGTTCAGTTCTAGTTCAGTTCTAGTTCAGTTCTAGTTCAGTTCTAGTTCAGTTCTAGTTCAGTTCTAGTTCAGTTCTAGTTCAGTTCTAGTTCAGTTCTAGTTCAGTTCTAGTTCAGTTCTAGTTCAGTTCTAGTTCAGTTCTAGTTCAGTTCTAGTTCAGTTCTAGTTCAGTTCTAGTTCAGTTCTAGTTCAGTTCTAGTTCAGTTCTAGTTCAGTTCTAGTTCAGTTCTAGTTCAGTTCTAGTTCAGTTCTAGTTCAGTTCTAGTTCAGTTCTAGTTCAGTTCTAGTTCAGTTCTAGTTCAGTTCTAGTTCAGTTCTAGTTCAGTTCTAGTTCAGTTCTAGTTCAGTTCTAGTTCAGTTCTAGTTCAGTTCTAGTTCAGTTCTAGTTCAGTTCTAGTTCAGTTCTAGTTCAGTTCTAGTTCAGTTCTAGTTCAGTTCTAGTTCAGTTCTAGTTCAGTTCTAGTTCAGTTCTAGTTCAGTTCTAGTTCAGTTCTAGTTCAGTTCTAGTTCAGTTCTAGTTCAGTTCTAGTTCAGTTCTAGTTCAGTTCTAGTTCAGTTCTAGTTCAGTTCTAGTTCAGTTCTAGTTCAGTTCTAGTTCAGTTCTAGTTCAGTTCTAGTTCAGTTCTAGTGCAGTTCTAGTTCAGTTCTAGTTCAGTTCTAGTTCAGTTCTAGTTCAGTTCTAGTTCAGTTCTAGTTCAGTTCTAGTTCAGTTCTAGTTCAGTTCTAGTTCAGTTCTAGTTCAGTTCTAGTTCAGTTCTAGTTCAGTTCTAGTTCAGTTCTAGTTCAGTTCTAGTTCTAGTTCTAGTTCAAGTTCAAGTTCAAATTCTAGTTTAGTTCAAGTTCAGTTCTAGATTTAGTTCTATTTTCAGTTCTAGGTTTAGTTCTAGTTCAGTTCAATGTTCAGCTCTAGGTTCAGTTCTATTTTCTTTCTTCAGTTCAGTTTAAATATTTGTATTATTTTGGTTTTTTTTCTAAATTTTTGTTTTTAAAGAAGAAATTTTCTCATACAATGAATTTTTTACCGTTTTTGTTTTAAATAATTCTGTGCGGTTTTTTATAAATATCAACTTTCAATTTAAAAATCCATAAATCTTGTTAACCTTGTTTTTTTTTGAAGTATTTGTTATTGTTTTGCAATTTTGTCTGAAAAAAAGTTTTTTTTTTTCAATTTTTTACTAAAAATACAGGTAAAAATATCCTGTATATTTTTTTGTAAAAACCAACAAAAATTTCTTAAAATCTTATTGTAGCAACAAGTAATTTGATACTCTGCAATGCATCTGCAAATTGAGAGATTAAGCAAAAACCACCACCAGCATTTACTAAAATCGACTACCGGCTGCAGAAGCTAAAGCCTTTTTTCTCGATGCCACCCACACTTACGAAATATTTGTGTGTTTCAGCTTAAAAAAAGGAACATGATCATTCTTTTCAAGGTACCACCAACAACCACATGGATTTAAAGGAGTACTCGATTCGTACGAGTACATGATGATATGAACTTGTTCTCATGGATGATGACGTTGAGGATTGTGTGGTTGGAACCCACCAACAGTTTTTACTGTTGCACAGTTCGGAATAACGGGTAAGTGTACAGCAGCCATTTTATTTGGAACATGAGTGGATTAAGTGCAAAAAACCAACAGTTTTTTATAGTTTAAATGTTATGGAAAACAAAATCTCCAACCACGAAAACGGAGCAACATGTGTGTGATATGCAAAAATCTTAATCCCATAAAAACATCATCAACAACAAACAAATAAAAAATATTCATTGCTATGGGTCTGATATGGATACAACTGAAGTATGCGGAGCTATTCTTCGTAAGCTTCCACATAACATAGAGCATCATTTCATCCATCCATTTGAGGCTCTTAGATGGTTGCATCTTTCTATAAATTCATTGTTTTTTCTGTTTTTGTCTGTTTCCATGACTGAGATTGTAAGCTCGCGCGTGGTTGTCGTAGCTGGATGGTTTGACATGTAGTGAAAGCAGGTTAAATGCAAATTCCGATTTTTTTTTATTCCAAAAATATTTACATTTCAAATATTTACTCAAATGTAGCAAAAAGATTATGAGATTTTTTTCTGGTGGAGGTAGGGAGAACAAAAACCAGGAAAAAAGTTATAAATTTAAACACAAAAAAAAACTCAAAATCGAAC
Source organism: Stomorhina lunata (assembly GCA_933228675.1). Classification (NCBI taxonomy): domain Eukaryota; kingdom Metazoa; phylum Arthropoda; class Insecta; order Diptera; family Rhiniidae; genus Stomorhina; species Stomorhina lunata. The sequence continues at coordinate 109,407,443 of OW121742.1, forward strand.
TAGAACTGAACTAGAACTGAACTAGAACTGAACTAGAACTGAACTAGAACTGAACTAGAACTGAACTAGAACTGAACTAGAACTGAACTAGAACTGAACTAGAACTGAACTAGAACTGAACTAGAACTGAACTAGAACTGAACTAGAACTGAACTAGAACTGAACTAGAACTGAACTAGAACTGAACTAGAACTGAACTAGAACTGAACTAGAACTGAACTAGAACTGAACTAGAACTGAACTAGAACTGAACTAGAACTGAACTAGAACTGAACTAGAACTGAACTAGAACTGAACTAGAACTGAACTAGAACTGAACTAGAACTGAACTAGAACTGAACTAGAACTGAACTAGAACTGAACTAGAACTGAACTAGAACTGAACTAGAACTGAACTATAACTGAACTAGAACTGAACTAGAACTGAACTAGAACTGAACTAGAACTGAACTAGAACTGAACTAGAACTGAACTAGAACTGAACTAGAACTGAACTAGAACTGAACTAGAACTGAACTAGAACTGAACTGAACTAGAACTGAGCTAGAACTGAACTAGAACTGAACTAGAACTGAACTAGAACTGAACTAGAACTGAACTAGAACTGAACAAGAACTGAACTAGAACTGAACTAGAACTGAACTAGAACTGAACTAGAACTGAACTAGAACTGAACTAGAACTGAACTAGAACTGAACTAGAACTGAACTAGAACTGAACTAGAACTGAACTAGAACTGAACTAGAACTGAACTAGAACTGAACTAGAACTGAACTAGAACTGAACTAGAACTGAACTAGAACTGAACTAGAACTGAACTAGAACTGAACTAGAACTGAACTAGAACTGAACTAGAACTGAACTAGAACTGAACTAGAACTGAACTAGAACTGAACTAGAACTGAACTAGAACTGAACTAGAACTGAACTAGAACTGAACTAGAACTGAACTAGAACTGAACTAGAACTGAACTAGAACTGAACTAGAACTGAACTAGAACTGAACTAGAACTGAACTAGAACTGAACTAGAACTGAACTAGAACTGAACTAGAACTGAACTAGAACTGAACTAGAACTGAACTAGAACTGAACTAGAACTGAACTAGAACTGAACTAGAACTGAACTAGAACTGAACTAGAACAGAACTAGAACTGAACTAGAACTGAACTAGAACTGAACTAGAACTGAACTAGAACTGAACTAGAACTGAACTAGAACTGAACTAGAACTGAACTAGAACTGAACTAGAACTGAACTAGAACTGAACTAGAACTGAACTAGAACTGAACTAGAACTGAACTAGAACTGAACTAGAACTGAACTAGAACTGAACTAGAACTGAACTAGAACTGAACTAGAACTGAACTAGAACTGAACTAGAACTGAACTAGAACTGAACTAGAACTGAACTAGAACTGAACTAGAACTGAACTAGAACTGAACTAGAACTGAACTAGAACTGAACTAGAACTGAACTAGAACTGAACTAGAACTGAACTAGAACTGAACTAGAACTGAACTAGAACTGAACTAGAACTGAACTAGAACTGAACTAGAACTGAACTGAACTAGAACTGAGCTAGAACTGAACTAGAACTGAACTAGAACTGAACTAGAACTGAACTAGAACTGAACTAGAACTGAACAAGAACTGAACTAGAACTGAACTAGAACTGAACTAGAACTGAACTAGAACTGAACTAGAACTGAACTAGAACTGAACTAGAACTGAACTAGAACTGAACTAGAACTGAACTAGAACTGAACTAGAACTGAACTAGAACTGAACTAGAACTGAACTAGAACTGAACTAGAACTGAACTAGAACTGAACTAGAACTGAACTAGAACTGAACTAGAACTGAACTAGAAATGAACTAGAACTGAACTAGAACTGAACTAGAACTGAACTAGAACTGAACTAGAACTGAACTAGAACTGAACTAGAACTGAACTAGAACTGAACTAGAACTGAACTAGAACTGAACTAGAACTGAACTAGAACTGAACTAGAACTGAACTAGAACTGAACTAGAACTGAACTAGAACTGAACTAGAACTGAACTAGAACTGAACTAGAACTGAACTAGAACTGAACTAGAACTGAACTAGAACTGAACTAGAACTGAACTAGAACTGAACTAGAACTGAACTAGAACTGAACTAGAACTGAACTAGAACTGAACTAGAACTGAACTAGAACTGAACTAGAACTGAACTAGAACTGAACTAGAACTGAACTAGAACTGAACTAGAACTGAACTAGAACTGAACTAGAACTAAACTAGAACTGAACTAAAACTGAACTAGAACTGAATTAGAACTGAACTAAAACTAAACTAGAACTAAAATTGAATTTACATTAATAACCATTGTCTATTATCTTAATAACCATTGTCTATTATCTTAGATGAAAATTATTCTTTAAATTTTCTTGAAATAATAAATTTTAATTTTTTGTTAAATTTCTTTAAAGAATTTTATTATTTATTAAGGTTTATATTTTTATTGAAAAGTACTCATTAAATGCTAAATTTTCATACCCATATTCTTTATATTTGATTGAGTATTATCATATTCTTAATAAATCGGTTCAAAACTAAAAATTAATATTTCTTCAAAAAATGCATACGAAACGAAAGCTTGTTTAAATAGAAATCAAGGAAAAATAATTAAAGTTAAAAATATCTAGTATTTTTGCCAAAATTCAAGGTTTGAAATTAATATTGAAAATGGATTTTTTTTATATAGAAATGTTAGACTATCGTCTACTTTTCTATAGAAATGTTAAATTATAGTCTAATTTTCTATAGAAATGTTTTCTGTATAAATGTTTGACTAACATCAACTTTTGTGTTAAATTTTCAAATTATCTCATATTTTTTAGTTTTCATTACTTTTCGATCATGTCAAGTTCATGATCATATCACTACCCAATTATAAGTTATGATTTCATTTTATAGATCTGTAAACCACAAAAATTTTATGGAATAAAAGAATCAGCAATTCATCATTGGTTTAAAAGAATTTTAATAACAAATTGCTTAATTTGTTTAAAGAGATTGAAGAACGATTTTAAAGCGTGAAATTAAAAATTCTTTTAGATATAAAAAAATGTATTTAAATAATTCAAAAATTATAAATGAAGAATTAAGGCAAAACTTACCGAATTAGATTTAAAAGCAATTAAAAAAACCACATACCTGTAAAGACAAGAAAATAGAAAAATTGGTTATAGATAATTTTTAAATATTATCTTTAATAAATTTTATCTGTCAATAATAAATTATTTAGATATTTTTCGTACGAACTCATTATGGAGGTTAAGAGTCTTGCAACATTTAACTAATGTCTCGAAAATGATAAATATTTGTTGGTTTTTTTAAGTTTTTTTTTTTTTTTTTTGTAACTCAATTGCCTGATTAGTTGGTGGCTGCCCCTGTCTCAAGCTTTAAATTTATTTTCTGCGATTACAAATTTTGTTTAGTATCAAATATTTAGCCATAAAACCATGATCATGATTGATCAGTGTCAAATTAAGGTGAGTGCTATTCGCACAAAAACTTTTTTGCTAAATATCTTTTTAATAATATTGTTGGCAGTTTTTTTTTTGTTCATCTGTAATATTCGGATTCTTTTTGATAGACCGCAAAAAACTGCGGGTTTTTATTGGTATCTTAAATATCAATTAACCTAATCCAAACAAACATAACTGATGATATCTGAGACGGTGGCAAAAAAAAAAAATAAGGTATTTGGGTTACAAAATTAAATTCAATAAAAAAAGGCAAAATGACAAAATTGATGGAGTCTCATATATTCAAGTGATAATCATGTGAAAAAGTTGTAAATTATTTTCGAAATAAAAGTTAATTGAGTGATAAAAGGTCATGTAGTTGACATTAATTTTGGCTTCGAATTCTACCACAATTTTTTGGAAATTCTCTAAAAAGTCATTCAAATGCAAATCTCCTTAATTTTCTTTATATAGAGAAGTCTACCTTTGATCATCTTGTTTATAGAAAAGTCTACCTTTGGTCAACTTTTCTATAGAAAAGTCTACCTTTGGTCAACTTTTCTATAGAAAAGTATTGCTTTGGTCAACTTTTCTATAGAAAAGTCTTCCTTTGGTCAACTTTTCTATAGAAAAGTCTTCCTTTGGTCAACTTTTCTATAGAAAAGTCTTCCTTTGGTCAACTTTTCTATAGAAAAGTCTTCCTTTGGTCAACTTTTCTATAGAAAAGTCTTCATTTGGTCAACATTTCTATAGAAAAGTCTACCTTTGGTCAACTTTTCTATAGAAAAGTATTCCTTTGGTCAACTTTTCTATAGAAAAGTATTCCTTTGGTCAACTTTTCTATAGAAAAGTCTTCCTTTGGTCAACTTTTCTATAGAAAAGTCTTCCTTTGGTCAACTTTTCTATAGAGAAGTCTTCCTTTGGTCAACTTTTCTATAGAAAAGTCTTCCTTTGGTCAACTTTTCTTTAGAAAAGTTTTCCTTTGGTCAACTTTTCTTTAGAAAAGTTTTCCTTTGGTCAACTTTTCTTTAGAAAAATCTTCCTTTGGTCAACTTATCTTTAGAAAAGTCTTCCTTTGGTCAACTTTCTTTAGAAAAGTCTTCCTTTGGTCAACTTTTCTAAAGAAAAGTCTTCCTTTGATCAACTTTTCTACAGAAAAGTCTTCCTTTGGTCAACTTATCTATAGAAAAGTATTCCTTTGATAAACTTTTTTAAAGAAAAGTCTTCCTTTGGTCAACTTTTCTATGGAAAAGTCTTTCTTTGGTCAAATTTTCTATAGAAAAGTCTTCCTTTGGTCAACTTTTCTATAGAAAAGTCTTCCTTTGGTCAACTTTTCTATAGAAAAGTTTTCTTTTGGTCAACTTTTCTATAGAAAAGTCTTCCTTTGGTCAACTTTTCTATAGAAAAGTCTTCCTTTGGTCAACTTTTCTATAGAAAAGTCTTCCTTTGGTCAACTTTTCTATAGAAAAGTCTTCCTTTGGTCAACTTTTCTATAGAAAAGTCTTCCTTTGGTCAACTTTCTTTAGAAAAAGTCTTCCTTTGGTCAACTTTTCTATAGAAAAGTCTTCCTTTGGTCAACTTTTCTATAGAAAAGTCTTCCTTTGGTCAACTTTTCTATAGAAAAGTCTTCCTTTGGTCAACTTTTCTTTAGAAAAGTCTTCCCTTGGTCAACTTTTCTTTAGAAAAGTCTTCCTTTGGTCAACTTTTCTTTTGAAAAGTCTTCCTTTGGTCAACTTATCTTTAGAAAAGTCTTCCTTTGGTCAACTTTCTTTAGAAAAGTCTTCCTTTGGTCAACTTTTCTATAGAAAAGTCTTCCTTTGGTCAACTTTTCTTTAGAAAAGTCTTCCTTTGGTCAACTTTTCTTTAGAAAAGTCTTCCTTTGGTCTACTTTTCCATACAAAAATCTTCCTTTGGTCAAATTTTCTATCGAAAAGTCTTCCTTTGGTCAACTTTTCTATAGAAAAGTCTTCCTTTGGTCAACTTTTCTATAGAAAAGTTTTCCTTTGGTCAACTGTTCTATAGAAAATCTTCCTTTGGTCAACTTTTCTTTAGAAAAACCTTCCTTTGGTCAGTCTTTCTTTGGTTAACTTTTCATATAGAAAAGTCTTCCTTTGGTCAACTTTTCTATAGAAAAGTCTTCCTTTGGTCAACATTTCTATAGAAAAGTCTTTCTGTGGTCAACTTTTCTATAGAAAAGTCTTTCTGTGGTCAACTTTTCTATACAAAAGTCTTCCTTTGGTCAACTTTTCTATAGAAAAGTCTTCCTGTGGTCAACTTTTCTATAGAAAAGTCTTCCTGTGGTCAACTTTTCTATAGTCAACTTTTCCTTTAGTCAACTTTTCTATACAAAAGTCTTCCTTTGGTCAACTTTTCTATAGAAAAGGAAGACTTTTCGATAGAAAAGTCAACTTTTCTATAGAAAAGTCTTCATTTGGTCAACTTTTGTATAGAAAAGTCTTCCTTTGGTCAACTTTTCTATAGAAAAGTCTTCATTTGGTCAACTTTTCTATAGAAAAGTCTTTCTTTGGTCAACTTTTGTATAGAAAAGTCTTCCTTTGGTCAACTTTTCTCTAGAAAGGTCTTCCTTTGGTCAACTTTTCTCTAGAAAAGTCTTCCTCTGGTCAACTTTTGTATAGAAAAGTCTTCCTTTGGTCAACTTTTCTCTAGAAAAGTCTTCCTTTGGTCAACTTTTCTCTAGAAAAGTCTTCCTCTGGTCAACTTTTCTATAGAAATGTCTTCCTTTGGTCAACTTTTCTTTAAAAAAGTCTTCCTTTGTTAAACTTTTCTTTAGAAAAGTCTTCCTTTGGTCAACTTTTCTTAAGAAAAGTCTTCCTTTGGTCAACTTTTCTGTAGAAAAGTCTTCTTTTGGTCAACTTTTCTCTAGAAAAGTTATACTTTGGTAAACTTGTCTTTAGAAAAGTTTTCCTGTGGTCAACTTTTCATTAGAAAAGTCTTCCTTTGGTCAACTTTTCTGCAGAAAAGTCATTGTTTCGTCGACATTTTTATAGAAAAGTATTCTTTTGGTCAACTTTTCTATAGAAATGTCTTCCTGTAGTTAACTTTTCTCCAGAAATGTCTTCCTTTGGTCAAGATTTCTATAGAAAAGTCTTCCTTTGGTCAACTTTTCTATCGAAAAGTCTTCCTTTGGTCAAGTTTTCTATACAAATGTCTTCCTTTTTTCATAGATTTTGTTTTTTTTTTTTTGTAAAGCTGAAGCTTAAACATCTGCTTCATTATAATGACCCCATTTGTGATCATATTTGTTGGTACGATCCTCTTCCCTTTTTCTTAAAAACACTTATTAAATTATAATAAATATTTGTAAAAAATACTTATGTTTAAAATTATTACTTTTTCATCATATGATTTGCGTAAAATTTACTTAATTTTTGCTCTAGATATAAAACCAAACGCAACCGCAAGTAGCAACAAAAATAGGGAAATATTCAAGACAGAGGGACGGACATTTTAACGTCCGTCTTTACAGTAAGAATGGAACCCAACCAAGAAAAATAAAAAAGCAAAAGTATGAAGAAATATAACCATTAATCTTGGCACCAGCCATATAAGCCCACACCCTTTAAACGGCAACCCAAGGTAATGACGCCATTCGAACCACAACAACGAGTACTCTTAGTAATAATAATTTAAACAACCGTCCTAAAATACTACAAACAATAACAATGGGGCAAGTAAAGGCAAAAACAAAAACTCAAAAACAAAACTAAATTATAATAAATAAAATATTAAGACAATATGCAAGAACTGAAATATAAAACCCCCAACCAAACCTAAAAATAAAAAAAATTGCCAGTACTTGGATTTTTAATATTGCAAAAACTTAAAAAAAACAGTGAGTTTCTTCAATTTTAGTCAGTGATTGGCATTGGCTTTGACTGAAATTGACCAAAAACACTTGGCTTCATGCAGACACACACACACTCACACACGCACACCTTCAGTCATTCGTTCTGGCTCCACTTGGACTTAATACTTTTTTAAATCTATTAAGTTTTTCTTAACTTAACAATTTTTTCTTCTAAATGTTAATGGCAAAATTCCTAAGATAACTATTGAAATAATTTAGAGTTAAAAATGTTTGAAGTCAAGATTTTTCAAATATTTTGTTAATGTTCCTTTTAGGCAAGAGTAAAAAATGGGGGATAAAGTGGAAATTTGTGTAAGTTATCCGGCAAGGAAATACTCCAAAATACAAAATTATACATGTTTTTTAAGTTCTAAGGCCTTAATTTGACAATATTTGTTTAAAAACTTTATTTAAAAAAAAAGTAGTAGAAAAAGTACTTTTTGAAAATTGCTAAATTTTGTACTAAATTTTTACCTAATAACGATTATAAATAACAATTAAAAACGTTTTTGAAAAAATAAATGAAATTTAATATCTTTTAAATAAGTAGTAGAAAAAGTACTTTTTGAAAACGAAAAGAAAATTCAGTAAATTTAAGAACTCATTATAATTAAAACCTTATTACTACTAAGAAAAGACTTTTTTTAGGAAAATTTCCTAAAAAAGACAATTAAAAAAAAGTAGCAGAAAAAGTACTTTTTGAAATTTCCAAAAAAGTTAAAAAAAATCATGAATTTGTACCTTATAACATTTCTTACTAATAATTATAAATATTTTTATAAAAAAATTTATTTAACATATTTTTAAAAAAGTAGTAGAAAAAATACTTTTTGGAAACGAAAAGAAAATTCAGTAAATTTAAGAACTCATTATAATTAAAACCTTATTACTACTAAGAAAAGACTTTTTTTTAGGAAAATTTCCTAAAAAAGACACTTAAAAAAAAAGTAGCAGAAAAAGTACTTTTTGAAATTTCCAAGAAAGTTAAAAAAAATCATGAATTTGTATCTTATAACGATTCGTACTAATAATTATAAATATTTTTGTAAAAAAAAACAAACTTAACATTTTTTTAAAAAAGTAGTAGAAAAAGTACTTTTTGAAAACGAGAAAAAAATCAGTAAATTTAAGAACTCATCATATTTAAATCTTTATTACTACTAAGAAAAGACTTTTTTAGTAAAATTTCCTAAAAGCACAATTTAAAAAAAAGTAGTAGAAAAAGTACTTTTTGACTATTCCAAAAAAAGGTGTAATTACATCACAAATTTGTAACTTATAACGATTCTTACTAACAATTATAAACATTTTTGTAAAAAAAAATTAAATTTTTTAAAAAAGTAGTAGAAGAAGTACTTTTTTAACGAAAAGAAAAATCAGTCAATTTAAGAACTCATCATATTTAAAACTTTATTACTACTAAGAAAAGACTTTTTTTTAGCAAAATTTCCTAAAAAGACAGTTCAAAAAAAGTAGTAGAAAAAGTACTTTTTGAAAATTAAAAAAAAGTGTAATAAAATCATAAATTTGTAACTTATAACTATTTTTACTAACAACTACATTTTTGTAAAAAAAAAATATATTTAACATTTTTTTAAAAAAGTAGTAAAAAAAGTACTTTTTGAAAACGAAAAGAAAAATCAGTAAATTTAAGAACTCATCACTTTATTACTTCTAAGAAAAGACTTTTTTTTAGCAAAATTTCCTAAAAGGACAATTCAAAAAAAGTAGTAGAAAAAGTACGTTTTGAAAATTCCAGAAAAATTGAAAATTGAAAAAGAAAAATCCGTAAGTGTATGATTTTATCATATTTAAGGCATAATTGAACTTATGCTTATAAAAAATAATAAAAATTATGATATTTAGAAAAAGTAGTAGAAAAAGTACTTTTTAAAATTTCTAAAAATTGTAACAAAATCATTAATTTGTAATATATAACATTAATTTGTATCAATTATTAGCATTTTTATAAAAAATAACAAAAATTAAGACCTTTTGAAAAAGTAGTAGAAAAGTACTATTTTTAATATTAAAGAAATATCAGAAATAAAACAATTCCGTTATAATTAATTTTACTATTTCTTTATGAATTGGCGAATTTTGCGAACTCGTTTTTATTTATTTTTAGTAAAAAAATGTTTCAAAATCTATTTTATACAAAAAGTAGTAGAAAAAGTACGTTTATTTTTATCGAATTAATCAATTGTAGTTAACATTTTTTTTTAAATATTTTTAGCAAAATAATGTGTAAATATTTTGAAAGTTATACAATTTGTGTCAAAAACAGCCTAAAATTCGTTATAAAAAAATAGTAGTAGAAAAACTACTGCTTTAGAAAATCTTTAAATTTGTAATTTATTGATTGTTATTATAATTATGTACAATTTTTAAAACTAAAATATTGAAGATTATAGTTAATTTTCAAAAAAAAAAAAAAAAAAAACTTACTAAAATAATAATTTTTTAAAAAGTAGTATAAATAGTACTTAAAAAAAAAATTGGTAAAAATTTTTATATTAATGAAAATATTGATAATTATCGCTAATTTTCATTAAAATTAACGAAAATTATAGTTTTTAAAAAAGTAGTAGAAATACTACCTTTTTAAAATTCTAAAAATTTTTCAATTTTGTTATATTTTAAGGTATTTTACTAAATTTTAAAATAATTATGTCTAAATATTTGATTTTTTAATAAAATTAGCCAAAATTTTGTTGTATTAAAATAGTAGTAGAAATAATACATTTTGAAAAAATTTAAAAATTATACAAAAATATTTTTCTTTTATGATAACAACCAAAATTATGACTGATGTCTATGAAAAATTACTAAAGATATAGTTTTTAAAAAAGTAGTTAAAATACTACTTTTTCATAAAAACACAATATTGTAGTAAAAATTCTGTTTTAAAAGAAAATATTGAAGATTATGACTTATTTTCAAAAAAAAAAACTAGCTAAAATAATCATTTTATAAAAGGTAGTATAAATACTACTTTTTTTAAAATCAAAAACTGTTAGTAAAAATTTAGTTATGAATGAAAACATGATGATTATATAAAATTTGAATAAAAACTAACCAAAATTGTAGTTTTAAAAAAAGTAGTAGAAATACTACTTTTTTAAAATTCTCAAAATTTTTCAATTTTGTTATATTTTAAGGTATTTTACTATATTTTAAAAGAATTATGTCTAAATATTTGATTTTTTAATAAAATTAGCCAAAATTTTATTGTATAAAAATAGTAGTAAAAATTCTGTTTTAAAATAAAATATTGAATATTATGACTTATTTTCAAAAAAACTAGCTAAAATAATCATTTTATACAAGGTAGTATAAATACTACTTTTTTTTAATCCAAAAATGTTAGTAAAAATTTGGTTATGAATGAAAACATGATGATTATAACAAATTTGAATAAAAACTAACCAAAATTGTAGTTTTTAAAAAAGTAGTAAAAATACTACCTCTTTAAAATTCTCAAAATTTTGCCAATTTATTATATTTTAAAGTATTTTACTATATTTTAAAAGAATTATGTCTAAATATTTGATATTTTTAAAAAATATCCCAAAATGTCATTGTTCAAAAATAGTAGTAGAAATAATACTCTTTTAAAAATTTATAAAATCATAGTAAAATATTTTTCTTTTAAGATAACAATCATAATTATATCTATGAAAAAGAACTAAATATTTGATTTTTAAAAAAAGTAGCTAAAATACTACTTTTTCAAAAAACCATAATACTGTAGTAAAAATGCTGTTTTAAACGAAAATATTGAAGATTATGACTAATTTTCAAAAAGATTTACTAAAATTATCATTTTATAAAAAGTACTAAAAATAGTACTTTTTTAAAAAATCATAAAATTTTAGAAAAATATCTGTTATTTTATCAATTATCACAAAATATTTTATTTTAAAATCAAAATAGCCCAAAATTTCATTGTATAAAAATAGTAGTAGAAATAATACCTTTTTAAAAAATGGTAAAATTATAGTAAAATAATTTTCTTTTATGATAACAATCACAACTATGACTTAAGTCTATGAAAAATAATTAAAAACAAATATTTAAGAAAAGTACTTTTTCTACTACTTTTTCAAAAAGCAAGATATTGTAGTCAAAATTCATTTTTTAAAGAAAATATTTAAGATTATAGATGATTTAAAAGAAAAAACTTACTAAAATTATCATTTTATAAAAAGTAGTATAAATACAACTTTTTTCAAAAATTAAAAAATTTTGACAAAAATGTTGTTATGAATGAAAATATTAAAGATTATAACTAATTTTCATAAAAACTAACCCTAATGATACTTTTTAAAAAATTCAAAATTTTGATATTTTATAATATTTGAAGGTTATGTTTCACTATGCCTTTTTCTTTTGCCTTCATAAACCAAGAAAATTCATGGTTTTAAGAAAAATTTGCTTAAAGAAATCCGCAAATAATTGGAATTTGCCATTATTACTTTACACTTAAATCAGCAGAAAAAACAACAACAAAACAAAGTATAACTTAATTTTTTTCTAAACTAAACATATGTGGATTGGAGCTGGTCTTGTCCCAAGTACAAACCGGCATATGAGTATGAACATGTTAAATTATGTTGCCCAGTTTGAGACGTCAAAACCTCAAGGTCGTTTCACTATTGTAAACATAACAAATGCAACAAACAACAACAAAAACAAATATCACAAAAATGCCATAAAACCAGCAAATAACAATAACAAAAATTACCTAAGAAACAACAGCAACAAACAACAGCAGAAAAAAATGGGGAAATAAGAAGAAAAAATCTTTAAAAAAGGGAACTTTTGCTTTAAAAGGGGAACGAACGGACTGAGACTATGAAAACAAGAACAACCAACTCAAACTCAAGCAATGGCCATCATTTTTCCTCTAAACAGAAACTCTGAATCTGTTTGGAGTTTTGAAAAAATGAAAGACAAGCGTCCTTGGATAATTATAGTACATGGATTTGTACAACAATTTAGAAGAAAAAAGCAAACAAAAAAAATTAATAAAACTAGTCATATCTAAACTTCATAGACAGACAGACGGACACATTTACATCCACGCAAAAATCCATGGACAGCATTTTTTCGTTCTACGAATAACTTGCTCTAGGTTTATTAGTTTTTTATGGAAAAGAATTTTTCCATAAAATGAAAATAAAAAGTATCGGTACAGCTTAATATCAAATTAAATCACAGGAAAAACAAGAACTAAAAAAACTAAAATCCAGTTCAGTTTTTAGTTGTAACTTCTCATCTTTTACCCCCAGTTTCTCAAAGAAATTTGCAACTTAAAGCATACGCATGCTCTCAAAAATTTCCTATAAAAATAGGTAATTTTTGAAAAATTTCCTATTTTTATAGGAAATTTTTCAGAAATTTCCTATTTTTATAGGAACTTTTTCAAAACTTTCCTATTTTTATAGGAACTTTTTCAAAAATTTCCTATTTCTATAGGAAATTATTCAAAAATTTATATAGGAAATTTTTCAAAAATTTCCTATTTCTATAGGAAATTTTTAAAAAATTTCCTATAGAAATAGGAAATAGGAAATTCTATAGGAAATTTTTCAAAAATTTCCTGTTTCTATAGGAAATTTTTCAAAAATTTCCTATTTCTATAGGAAATTTTTCAAAAATTTCCTATTTCTATAGGAAATTTTTCAAAAATTTCCTATTTCTATAGGAAATTTTTCAAAAATTTCCTATTTCTATAGGAAATTTTTCAAAAATTTCCTATTTCTATAGGAAATTTTTCAAAAATTTCCTATTTCTATAGGAAATTTTTCAAAAATTTCCTATTTCTATAGGAAATTTTTCAAAAATTTCCTATTTCTACAGGAAATTTTTCAAAAATTTCCTATTTCTATAGGAAATTTTTCAAAAATTTCCTATTTCTATAGGAAATTTTTCAAAAATTTCCTATTTCTATAGGAAATTTTTCAACAATTTCCTATTTCTATAGGAAATTTTTCAAAAATTTCCTATTTCTATAGGAAATTTTTCAAAAATTTCCTATTTCTATAGGAAATTTTTCAAAAATTTCCTATTTCAAAAATTTCCTATTTCTAAAAGAAAATTTTCAAAAATTTCCTATTTCTAAAGGAAATTTTTCAAAAATTTCCTATTTCTATAGGAAATTTTTCAAAAATTTCCTATTTTTCAATGAAATTTTTCAAAAATTTCCTATGTTTATAGCAAATTTTTCAAAAATTTCCTTTTTTTATAGGAAATTTTTCAAAAGTTTCCTATTTTTATAGCAAATTTTTCAAAAATTTCCTATTTTGATGGAAAATTTTTCAAAAATTTCCTATTTTTATGGGAAATTTTTGAAAAAAATCCTATTTCTATAGGAAATTTTTCAAAAATTTCCTAGTTTTATTGGAAATTTTTCAAAAATGTCCTAGTTTTATAAGAAATTTTTCAAAAATTTCCTATTTTTATAGGAAATTTTTCAAAAATGTCCTATTTTTATAGGAAATTTTTCAAAAATGTCCTATTTTTATAGGAAATTTTTCAAAAATTTCCTATTTTTATAGGAAATTTTTCAAAAATTTCCTATTTTTATAGGAAATTTTTCAAAAATTTCCTATTTTTATAGGAAATTTTTCAAAAATTTCCTATTTTTATAGGAAATTTTTCAAAAATTTCCTATTTTTATAGGAAATTTTTCAAAAATTTCCTATTTTTATAGGAAATTTTTCAAAAATTTCCTATTTTTATAGGAAATTTTTCAAAAATTTCCTATTTTTATAGGAAATTTTTCAAAAATTTCCTATTTTTATAGGAAATTTTTCAAAAATTTCCTATTTTTATAGGAAATTTTTCAAAAATTTCCTATTTTTATAGGAAAATTTTCAAAAATTTCCTATTTTTATAGGAAATTTTTCAAAAATTTTCTAGTTTTATAGGAAATTTTTCAAAAATTTCCTAGTTTTATAGGAAAATTTTCAAAAATTTCCTAGTTTTATAAGAAATTTTTCAAAAATTTCCTATTTTTATAGGAAATTTTTCAAAAATTTCCTATTTTTATAGGAAATTTTTCAAAAATTTCCTATTTTTATAGGAAATTTTTCAAAAATTTCCTATTTTTATAGGAAATTTTTCAAAAATTTCCTATTTTCATAGGAAATTTTTCAAAAATTTCCTATTTTTATAGGAAATTTTTCAAAAATTTCCTATCTTTATAGGAAATTTTTCAAAATGTTCCTATTTTTATAGGAAATTTTTCAAAAATTTCCTATTTTTATAGGAAATTTTTCAAAAATTTCCTAGTTTTATAAGAAATTTTTCAAAAATTTCCTATTTTTATAAGAAATTTTTCAAAAATTTCTAAATTTTATTGGAATTTTTTTAAAAAAGTTCTTCTTTTTATAAAAGTTTTCAAAAATTTTTTATTTTTATAGGAAATTTTTAAAAAATTTTCTTTTTTTTTAGAAAAATTTTCAAAAATTTCCTATTTTTATAGGAAATTTTTCAAAAATTTCCTATTTTTATAGGAAATTTTTCAAAAATTTCCCATTTTTATAGGAAATTTTTCAAAAATTTCCTATTTTTATAGGAAATTTTTCAAAAATTTCCTATTTTTATAGGAAATTTTTCAAAAATTTCCTATTTTTATAGGAAATTTTTCAAAAATTTCCTATTTTTATAGGAAATTTTTCAAAAATTTCCTATTTTTATAGGAAATTTTTCAAAAATTTCCTATTTTTATAGGTAATTCTTCGAAAAATTTACTAGTTTTATAGGAAATTTTTCAAAAATTTCCTATTTTTATGGAAAATTTTTCAAAAATTTCCTATTTTTATGGGAAAATTTTCAAAAATTTCCTATTTTTATTGGAAATTTTTCAAAAATTTCCTATTTTTATAGGAAATTTTTCAAAAATTTCCTATTTTTATAGGAAATTTTTCAAAAATTTCCTATTTTTATAGGAAATTTTTCAAAAATTTCCTATTTTTATAGGAAATTTTTCAAAAATTCCCTATTTTTATAGGAAATTTTTCAAAAATTTCCTATTTTTATAGGTAATTCTTCGAAAAATTTACTAGTTTTATAGGAAATTTTTCAAAAATTTCCTATTTTTATGGAAAATTTTTCAAAAATTTCCTATTTTTATGGGAAAATTTTCAAAAATTTCCTATTTTTATAGGAAATTTTTCAAAAATTTCCTATCTTTATAGGAAATTTTTCAAAATGTTCCTATTTTTATAGGAAATTTTTCAAAAATTTCCTATTTTTATAGGAAATTTTTCAAAAATTTCCTATTTTCATAGGAAATTTTTCAAAAATTTCCTATTTTTATAGGAAATTTTTCAAAAATTTCCTATCTTTATAGGAAATTTTTCAAAATGTTCCTATTTTTATAGGAAATTTTTCAAAAATTTCCTATTTTTATAGGAAATTTTTCAAAAATTTCCTATTTTCATAGGAAATTTTTCAAAAATTTCCTATTTTTATAGGAAATTTTTCAAAAATTTCCTATCTTTATAGGAAATTTTTCAAAATGTTCCTATTTTTATAGGAAATTTTTCAAAAATTTCCTATTTTTATAGGAAATTTTTCAAAAATTTCCTAGTTTTATAAGAAATTTTTCAAAAATTTCCTATTTTTATAAGAAATTTTTCAAAAATTTCTAAATTTTATTGGAATTTTTTTAAAAAAGTTCTTCTTTTTATAAAAGTTTTCAAAAATTTTTTATTTTTATAGGAAATTTTTAAAAAATTTTCTTTTTTTTTAGAAAAATTTTCAAAAATTTCCTATTTTTATAGGAAATTTTTCAAAAATTTCCTATTTTTATAGGAAATTTTTCAAAAATTTCCCATTTTTATAGGAAATTTTTCAAAAATTTCCTATTTTTATAGGAAATTTTTCAAAAATTTCCTATTTTTATAGGAAATTTTTCAAAAATTTCCTATTTTTATAGGAAATTTTTCAAAAATTTCCTATTTTTATAGGAAATTTTTCAAAAATTTCCTATTTTTATAGGAAATTTTTCAAAAATTTCCTATTTTTATAGGTAATTCTTCGAAAAATTTACTAGTTTTATAGGAAATTTTTCAAAAATTTCCTATTTTTATGGAAAATTTTTCAAAAATTTCCTATTTTTATGGGAAAATTTTCAAAAATTTCCTATTTTTATTGGAAATTTTTCAAAAATTTCCTATTTTTATAGGAAATTTTTCAAAAATTTCCTATTTTTATAGGAAATTTTTCAAAAATTTCCTATTTTTATAGGAAATTTTTCAAAAATTTCCTATTTTTATAGGAAATTTTTCAAAAATTCCCTATTTTTATAGGAAATTTTTCAAAAATTTAATATTTTTATAGGAAATTTTTCAAAAATTTCCTATTTTTATAGGAAATTTTTCAAAAATTCCCTATTTTTATAGGAAATTTTTCAAAAATTTCATATTTTGGTAGGAAATTTTTTAAAATTTTAAGGGTATCATGGAGTCGTATTAGTCTATCAAAAATACTTTGTTGTTTTGTTTTGGATTTTTTTGTAATCTTTGTTTTACAGGTTTTTTCCATTTGCTGCTACGAGTGTTTCTTCTATGTTTGGGCCAAAGATATGGTTTGGTCTATGTTGATGCTGAAGAAAAAAATTGTTTTATCTCATTCTCTATATATAAGTATTTTTACTTCCTTGCTAGATTCTAATGGTACCTGGTACTCTATAAATATATGTTTTAGGTATTTGAAAATCATGCTTTGGCTCTCCCCTTCGAATGTTATCTTTGGCGAAATAGTTTATTTTTGCTGTTCTTTTGCCTGTGCTTTTCTAAGCTTTCGATGTAAGTAAGTTTGTTTGTTCATCATATTATTTTCGCTTACGAGTAATAGTTTTATATAACAGAGAAAAGTTTATTGAACTTGAAATTATTTAAGATCTTTTGCTGATTTTTGTTTTTTTGTTGGTTGTTGGTTTGTACCTCTAGGCCTAATGCTGGGTATTGGTATTCTTTTACTACCAAAAACCAAACCTTTTTCTTCTTCTTCGACAAATACACCAGCACCTCCAACGCCACCATTAAATATCAGCAGCAGCAGTCTTATGATCGTCATTGTCATGATCATCATCACTACGATCATTTTTTTTTTGTGAAAAAAACAATAGCAGCAGAAGTTAGTGTCTTAAAACCGAAACACAATTCTTAAGAGATCTCCTCTATATTTATGCAATTTTTTATTTCAAAGTATTTTTTTTTTATTTTTCATTTTATATAAAAATAAGATCTTTATTTGTTTAAATTTCAAGAGGAAGGAATAGAAACAAAGACTAAATTTTTTATACTAAAATATGGGTTCTTTAGTCATCATCATCATCATCATCTTGGAGGAATTGTAAAGTTTGCCACATTTCCTTTTGGTCTAAAGTTCTAACAAAACATTGGTCAAGCCCAAATATGAAAAACAAAGACAAACGAATGGAAAGACGGACGAACGGAGGGACAGACTGACATATGGATGGACATAAGATTGGATGGACGGACTTACTTATGAAAGGACGTTCATAAACTTCAACATTTATCTGAATTCTGAACTCCATTAATAAAACTAAAACAAAAACGTTATTCTATTTAAAGATACCCAATACTTCAGGTCGACTATCTCTTGAGATCTTATACAAACAATAACAGAAAGTACCCACCAATCGCCTCAACCATGTTTATGATTGAAACAAAAAGATCGTTACGAGAAAAAAAAATTTGCATTCTCTTTCCGATATTGAATTTTTTATATAAATAAAAAAACTTTACAAAATAATAGCAGCTGCAAAATTTTTAAAAATAGAAACTTTTTTGTCTTCCCTTTATCTTCAATGCGAAATTTCTTAAAAAGAGGAAATAAATGAAGGTGGGTGTTTACCTCTAAAACTACCTTTTCTTTTTTCGTCTTGAAATTGATATGAAATAATTCTAAAATTTTAAACAATTGTCCATTAACTTTAAATACACCCTTGAAAGAGGAAAACAATTGTTATCAAATTAATACAAACAACAACAAAAAAATTAAAAATTTTAAACTTTTGCTATATTTTTTATAATTTTTCAAAAATTTCTTATTTATAAAAGAAATTTTTTTTAGGAAAATTTTCAAAATTTTCCTATTTTTATGGCAAATTCTTAAAAATTTCTAGTTCTTATAGGAAATTTTTCAAAAGTTTCTTTTCAAAAATTTCTTATTTTTATAAGAAATTTTTCAAAAATTTCTCATTTTTATAAGAAATTTTTCAAAAATTTCTTATTTTTATAAAAAAATTTTCAAAAATTTCTTATTTTCTAAAAGAAATTTTTCAAAAATTTCTTATTTTTTAAGAAACTTTCCAAAAATTTTTTAGCTTAAAAGAAATTTTTCAAAAATTTCTTATTTTTTTTAAGAAATTTAAAAAAATTATTATTTTTTAAAAAAATTTTCTAAAATTTCGTATTTTTTTTAGAAATTTCTTATTTTTATAAAAAATTTTTTAAAAAATTTCTTATTTTTAAAACATTTCTTATTTTTAAAAGAAATTTTTTAAAATCTTTTTATTTTTATAAGAAATTTTAAAAAAATTTCTTATTTTTTTAAGAAATTTTAAAAAAATTTCTTATTTTTTAAAAAAATTTTCTAAAATTTCGTATTTTTGTTTTAGAAATTTCTTATTTTTATAAGAAATTTAAAAAAAAATTCTTATTTTTAAAACATTTCTTATTTTGAAAAGAAATTTTTTAAAAACTTTTTATTTTTATAAGAAATTTTTCAAAATTTTCTTATTTTTATAAGAAAATTTTCAAAAATTTCATATTTTTATAAGAAATTTTTCAAAAATTTCTTGTTTTATAAGAAATTTTTCGAAAATTTCTTATTTTTGAAAAATTTCTTATTTTTATAAGAAATTTTTCAAAAATTTCTAATTTTTATAAGAAATTTTTCAAAAATTTCTTATTTTTATAAGAAATTTTTCAAAAATTTCCTATTTTTATAAGAAATTTTTCAAAAATTTCTTATTTTTATAAGAAATTTTTCAAAAATTTCTTATTTTTATAAGAAATTTTTCAAAAATTTCTTATTTTTATAAGAAATTTTTCAAAAATTTCTTATTTTTATAAGAAATTTTTCAAAAATTTATTATTTTTATAAGAAATTTTTCAAAAATTTCTTATTTTTATAAGAAATTTTTCAAAAATTTATTATTTTTATAAGAAATTTTTCAAAAATTTCTTATTTTTAGAAAATTTTTCAAAAATTTTTTATTAAATTTTCAAAAAATGTCTTATATTTTTTGAAAATTTAATTAAAAATGTCTTATTTTAAAAGGAAATTTTTCAAAAATTTTTTATTGATATAGGAAATTCTTCAAAAACTTCTTGTTTTTATGGAAAATTTTCAAAAATTTCTTATTTTTACAGAAAATTTTTCAAAAAAATCT
This sequence comes from Stomorhina lunata, assembly GCA_933228675.1. NCBI lineage: Eukaryota > Metazoa > Arthropoda > Insecta > Diptera > Rhiniidae > Stomorhina > Stomorhina lunata. The sequence continues at coordinate 109,427,269 of OW121742.1, forward strand.
TATTTTTATAGGAAATTTTTCAAAATTTTTTTATTTTTTAAAAGAAGTTTTTAAAATTTTTGTTTTATAGGAAACTTTTCAAAAATTTCTTAGTTTTATAAGAAAGTTTTCAAAAATGTCTTATTATTTAAGAAATTTTTCAAAAATTTCTTACTTTTATAGGAAATTTTACAATTTTTTTTATTTTCAAAAGTAATTTTTAAAAAACTTCTTTTGAAAAATTTTTCAAAAATTTCTTATTTTTTAAAGGAAAGTTTTCAAAAATTTTTTAATTTATAGGAAACTTTTCAACTTTTCTTATTTTTATTACAAATTTTTCAAAAATTTCTTATTTTTTAAAGGAAAATTTTCAAAATTTTCTTATATATTAACGAACATTTTTCTAAAATTTCTTAATTTTTAAACGAAATTTTTTAAAATTTCTTATTCTTTAAAGAAAATTTTTCTAAAATTTCTTAATTTTTAAACAAAATTTTGCTAAAATTTCTTATTTTTAAAGAAAATTTTTCAAAAACTTCTTAATTTTAATAGAATTTTTTCAAGAATTTCATATTTTTATAAGAAATTTTTCAAACATTTTTTTATTTGTTGAAGGAAATTTTTCTAAAATTTCTTATTTTTATAGAAAATTTTTCGAAAAAATCTTATTTTTATAGAAAATTTTTCGAAAAAATCTAATTTTTTAGGAAATTTTTCAATAATTTCTTAATTTTATAGAAAATTTTTCGAAAAAATCTTATTTTTATAGGAAAATGTTCATTAATTTCTTATTAATTAAAGGAAATTTTTCTTATTTTCTAAGAAATTTTTCAAAAAATTGTAATTTTTATAGGAAATTTTTAAAAATTTCTTACTCTTATAGGAAATTTTTAAAAATTTCTTACTTTTATAGGAAATTTATCAAAACATTCTTATTTGTTTGGAAATTTTTTAAAAACTTCTTTTTTTTATAGAAAATTTTTAAAAAATTTCTTATTTGTATAAAAAAAAATTTCAAAAATTTCTTTTTTTTATAGGAAATTTTTTAAAACTTTCTTGTTTTTCAAAGGAAATTTAAAAAAAAAAATTATTTTAAGGGAATTTTTTTTTTTAATTTCTCATTTTTATAGAAATTTTTTTTTAAATCTTCTTATTTTTTATATTTTGAAAAATTTCATATTTTTAAGGAAATTTTTTAAAAATTTCTAATTTTTAAAGGAAATTAAATTTTTTTTTTAAATTTCTCATTTTTATAGATTTTTTTTAAAAAACTTCTTATTTTTTATAGGATGCTTTTCAAAAATTTCTAACTTTTTAAAGGAAATTTTTAAAAAATTTCAAAAAATCTTTAAAAATGTCTTATTTTTGTAGAAATTTTATCAAAATTTTATCAGGAATTTTTTCAAAAATTTCATATTTGTATAGAAATTTTTTATAAAATTTCTTATTTTTATGGAAAATTTTACTAAAATTTTTTATTTTTATTGAAAATTTTTCAAAAATATCTTGTTTTTATAAAAAATTTATCACAGATTTTTCATTTTTATAGAATTTTTTTATTTTGCTTTTTTTCAGAAAACTTGTCCAATGTTGTTGTCCAGGTCGTAAAAAGTCATTGGCAAGTAAACACTTCCACCCACTGGAACTGCAACTTTGAAACATTTTGCCAATATTTGTCATTAAGTGTTGGCCATAAAATAACAGAAACAACGACAATTCTAAATAAACAACAAATAAAAACATGGCCAAAACCACCAGAAGAAGTCGTACAACAAAAGGAGTGAAAATGACTGAAAAAAAAATTCGAAATAAATGAAATAAAAGTTTTATTACAACAAAGAAAACAACTAAAAAAATCAACCAACCAACCAAACAGCCAACGCATTGTTTAATAAAAATTACAATTGCAATTGTCTGTAAATATTGTTACTGCACCTTTTTGTTGCCATTTTACCACACAATTTAACCAACTTGTCTTAAGGACACAGGGAGAAATTTTTGAAAAACTTCCTATTCTTGTAGGAATTTATTCAAAAATTTCCTATAAAAACAGTAAATTTTTGAAAAATTTCCTATAAAAATAGGAAATTTTTAAAAAAATTTCCTATAAAAATAGGAAATTTTTGAAAAATTTCCTAAAAAATAGGAAATTTTTGAAAAATTTCCTAAAAAATAGGAAATGTTTGAAAAATTTCCTAAAAAATAGGAAATTTTTGGAAAATTTCCTAAAAAATAGGAAATTTTTGAAAAATTTCCTAAAAAATAGGAAATTTTTGAAAAATTTCCTATAAAAGTAGGAAATTTTTGAAAAATTTCCTATAAAAATAGGAAATTTTTGAAAAATTTCCTATAAAAATAGGAAATTTTTGAAAAATTTCCTATAAAAATAGAAAATTTTTGAAAAATTTCCTATAAAAATAGGAAATTTTTGAAAAATTTCCTATAAAAATAGGAAATTTTTGAAAAATTTCCTATAAAAATAGGAAATTTTTGAAAAATTTCCTATAAAAATAGGAAATTTTTGAAAAATTTCCTATAAAAATAGGAAATTTTTGAAAAATTTCCTATAAAAAAAGGAAATTTTTGAAAAATTTCCTATAAAAATAGGAAATTTTTGAAAAATTTCCTATAAAAATAGGAAATTTTTGAAAAATTTTCTATAAAAATAGGAAATTTTTGAAAAATTTCCTATAAAAATAGGAAATTTTTGAAAAATTTCCAATAAAAATAGGAAATTTTTGAAAAATTTCCTATAAAAATAGGAAATTTTTGAAAAATTTCCAATAAAAATAGGAAATTTTTGAAAAATTTCCTATAAAAATAGGAAATTTTTGAAAAATTTCCTAAAAAAATAGGAAATTTTTGAAAAATTTCCTAAAAAAATAGGAAATTTTTGAAAAATTTCCTAAAAAAAATAGGAAATTTTTGAAAAATTTCCTATAAAAATAAGAAATTTTTGAAAAATTTCCTATAAAAATAGGAAATTTTTGAAAAATTTCCTATAAAAATAGGAAATTTTTGAAAAATTTCCTATAAAAATAGGAAATTTTTGAAAAATTTCCTATAAAAATAGGAAATTTTTGAAAAATTTCCTATAAAAATAGGAAATTTTTGAAAAATTTCCTATAAAAATAAGAAACTTTTGAAAAATTTCCTATAAAAATAGGAAATTTTTGAAAAATTTCCTATAAAAATAGGAAATTTTTAAAAAATTTCTTATAAAAATAGAAAATTTTTAAAAATTTCCGATAAAAATAGGAAAGTTTTGAAAAATTTCCTATAAAATAGGAAATTTTTGAAAAATTTCGTATAAAAATAGGAAATTTTTGAAAAATTTCCTATAAATATAAGAAATTTTTGAAAAAATTCCTATAAAAATAGGAAATTTTTGAAAATTGCTATAAAAATAGGAAATTTTTGAAAAATTTGCTATAAAAATAGGAAATTTTTGAAAAATTTGCTATAAAAATAGGAAATTTTTGAAAAATTTGTTATAAAAATTGGAAATTTTTGAAAAATTTGTTATAAAAATTTTAAATTTTTGAAAAATTTCCTATAACAATAGGAAATTTTTGAAAAATTTCCTATAAAAATAGGAAATTTTTGAAAAATTTCCTATAAAAATAGGAAATTTTTGAAAAATTTCCTATAAAAATAGGAAATTTTTGGAAAATTTCCTATGAAATAGGAAATTTTTTCCTAAAGCCTTAAGCTTTAGGAGGATTATCCCCAATTTAGACAGATCGAAAACCTCCCATTATTACTAAATTTACAAACATAACTTTTAAGAATTATGTTCATAAACCAAAAGTAAAAGCGTAGATTATCGACTGAACAAAAACAAACATTTTTCAGTTTTCATCTACCTTCACTTCCCACATTCTTGCTGCAGCCGTCGGCTACTATATGCAGAATACTGGAAGAAGGGGGGGGGGGGGGGGGGGGGTAAGATGTTTTAAAATAAACAAGTTTATTTTAAAAATAAGCTGAATGCATGCAGTTTTATCAAAAATCAAATAAATAAATGTAACAGATTTGGGATCAAATGCAAATACACCTCTTTTTGGATAAGAATTTTTTTTATAAAAATAAGATTTTTTGTTAAATTTCTTATTAAAATAAGAAATTTTTGAAAAATTTCATATAAAAAAGAAATTTTTGAAAAAATTTTTAAAAAAATCCTTTGAAAATAATAATATTTTGAAAAATTTGGTATGAAAATAAAAAAAAAATTTAATTTTTTATGAAAATAAGAAAATTTTGAACAATTTTTTCTCTATGTGCCTTTGTAATGATGATCTTGTTAAGAAAACTGAAAAAAAATTTAAAATTTTATTTGTCCACTTTTGCTTGTTTTACCCGTATGTGTGTGGAGTCTTTAAAATGTTGCAACCGCAGCTGCTGTTAAAGCTTCTGTTATTTTTTCTTGTTGTTGGTGTTGAAGTAAATTTTATTGTGGATATATTTGTAGTTAGTTTTTCTTGTTATGTGGCTGTTTACATTTAACTTGGTCACTATTTCTAGTAACTCCTTCTCTTTTGCCAAAACATGCATCCCAACTCATCTCTGGTTACATTAAGAAGAACTAGCTAGTCCGTCCGTCTGTATGTCCGTCCATCTGTATGTCCGTCCATCTGTCTGTCTGTCCGTGTCTTCCTTTAGTAACGTTTGTCAGCTTGACTGCATTTCCGCTTCTATTTCTAAACTTATTATTGTTGTTGGTGTTGCTTTTGTATGTCATCTTTGTTGTAGGTTCTAAGTTAATTGCTTTTTAATACCAAACCAACAATTTGTTGGCTAAAAGAAAGAAACCTGTAAAGTTCGCAAAACTTTACTTGGTTAAATTTTATAGTTTTGTTAAAGAAAACTCCCACTTCAAATTATGAAAAATAAATAAAAATAATTGCATGTAATAAATATTTACGGTTTTAATGGGAAAACACTTTTTTAAATAATTCAAAAGTTTATATGAGCAACTTTTTTGGAAAGCCAAACTTGACCTAATTCCGATCTAAATTCAAAATATCTTAAAATTTTGCCTTTAACTCTGGACTGACCCATAAACTCAGTTTTTCCCCTCAAAACCCCCTAAACAAAAATCATTAACATTTTTAACAATTCTTAAGAATTTACATTTATTTTTCCTTAACAAGTTAGAAAATATGTTTGAACTCTCCAAGATCGTTAGAAGAAATTTAAACCTGGCAATAAATTCTTCTAACATTAACAATCGATCAATCAATCAATTGTTGCCATTTTCTCATATAAACCAAAAGACTAATAACTCTTTTACCACCAGCAGCAAAAGCATCAAAGACTGGGCACTAGAGACAAACCGCCTACCCCTCTCTTTCTCACTCACTCACAGCGATTGGTTTTTGTAACAAATTGACAGATTCCCACAAAAATATACACTTGGGCCAAAAAAACAGACGGACATAGTCATAGACAAGTTAAACTTATATACATACATGGGAAATACACTGACAAAAATTGCATACTAAAAGCAATTTTCATATTTTCCTAACACATATTTTCTATAGAAAAGTTGACGATCGCCCTAGTTTTCTATAGAAAAGTGGGCGATCGCCCTAGTTTTCTATAGAAAAGTGGGCGATCGCCCTAGTTTTCTATAGAAAAGTGGGCGATCGCTCTTGTTTTCTAAAGAAAAGTTGGCGATCGCCCTAGTTTTCTATAGAAAAGTTGGCGATCGCCCTAGTTTTCTATAGAAAAGTTGGCGATGGCCCCCATTTTTCTATAGAAAAGTGGGCGATCGCTCTAGTTTTCTATAGAATAGTGGGCGATCGCCCTAGTTTTCTATAAAAAAGTGGGCTATCGCTCTTGGCGATGGCCCCCATTTTTCTATAGAAAAGTGGGCGATCGCTCTAGTTTTCTATAGAATAGTGGGCGATCGCCCTAGTTTTCTATAAAAAAGTGGGCTATCGCTCTAGTTTTCTATAGAAAAGTGGGCGATCGCCCTAGTTTTCTATAGAAAAGTGGGCGATCGCCCTAGTTTTCTATAGAAAAGTTGGCGATCGCCCTAGTTTTCTATAGAAAAGTTGGCGATCGCCCTAGTTTTCAATAGAAATGATGGCGATTGCTCTAGTTTTCTATAGAAAATTTGGCGATCGCCCCCCAGTTTTCTATAGAAAAGTTGGCGGAAGCCCTAGTTTTCTATAGAAAAGTGGGCGATCGCCCTCGTTTTCTATAGAAAAGTTGGCGATCGGCCCCAGTTTTCTATAGAAAAGTGGGCGATCGCCCTAGTTTTCTATAGAAAAGTTGGCGATCGCCCTAGTTTTCTATAGAAAAGTTGGCGATCGCATTAGATTTCTATAGAAAAGTTGGCGATCGCCCCAGTTTTCTATAGAAAAGTTGGCGATCGCCCCAGTTTTCTACAGAAAAGTTGGCGATCGCCCTAGTTTTCTTAGAAAAGTTGGCGATCGCTCTAGTTTTCTATAGAAAAGTTTTCGATCGCCCTAGTTTTCTATAGAAAAGTTGACGATCGCCCTAGTTTTCTATAGAAATGTTGGCGATCGCTCTAGTTTTCTACAGAAAATTTGGCGATAGCCCTAGTTTTCTATAGAAAAGTTGGCAAACGCCCTAGTTTTCTATAGAAATGTTGGCGATCGCCCTAGTTTTTTATAGAAATGTTGGCGATCGCCTTAGTTTTCTATAGAGAAGTTGGCGATCGCCATAATTTTCAATAGAAAAGTTGGCGATCGCCATTATTTTCTATAGAAAAGTTGGCGATCGCCATAATTTTCTATAGAAAAGTTGGCGATCGCCATAATTTTCTATAGAAAAGTTGGCGATCGCCATAATTTTCTATAGAAAAGTTGGCGATCGCCATAATTTTCTATAGAAAAGTTGGCGATCGCCATAATTTTCTATAGAAAAGTTGGCAAGCGCCATAATTTTCTATAGAAAAGTTGGCGATCGCCAAAATTTTCTATATCAAAAGTTGATTTTATGCTTTTATTTTCTTCATAAAAAGTCATAGAAATTAATCTTTGCTTTTAAAAGCTTCCCAAGATTTTTTCTACCAAAACTCCGCTAAAATTTCTTCTGTCCCTTTTAGCGATATCTAACATTAAATGGTTGTGGCTTCTTATGGGGAGGTTATCTTTGCAAAGTTTTAATCTTTTATTGATGACGTCCATGTGGTTGCTGTCTGCTGTTTCGGTAATTGTTGTTGTCTAGTCCAATGATGAATCCGTTCCTTCTTTTTCTCCACAATCTTTAGCATAAACATAAATTTTGAGGCTTTAACTGGAGGTTCTTCGTAAATTTTCTAATGTGGGTCATTGTTGTTTTTGGGTTAATTTAATTTCTAGTATTTTTTGTGGTTTTGTGAATATTTTCGATATTTTACTAAAAATTTGGTTGCAGTTGTTTCGTTGTTGTTGTTGTTGTTTGGTTTGATGGTTATTTTTGTCTTGGAGTGAATACAATCAAAAGTTTAAATTTATTTCCAGGCAAATCATCAACAAAAACTAAAAATACGATGACGATTTTTGGGTTCTCATATTCTGGGAATTTGTATATGATTCAAATAAAAAAGAGCTTAGAAATTGTGATGACCTAAATCTTGCAAAAAAACAGGAAACACTTAAGGCATAGGATATAGAAATCATAGACTAAGACATAGACTAAGACATACACTAAGATATAGACTAAGACATAGACTAAGACATAGACTAAGACATAGACTAAGACATAGACTAAGATATAGACTAAGACATAGACTAAGACATAGACTAAGACATAGACTAAGACATAGACTAAGACATAGACTAAGACATAGACTAAGACATAGACTAAGACATAGACTAAGACATAGACTCAGACATAGACTAAGACATAGACTAAGACATAGACTAAGACATAGACTAAGACATAGACTATGACATAGACTAAGACATAGACTAAGACTTAGACTAAGACATAGACTAAGACATAGACTAAGATATAGACTAAGACATAGACTAAGACATAGACTAAGATATAGACTAAGACATAGACTAAGACATAGAATAAGACATAGACTAAGACATAGACTAAGATATAGACTAAGACATAGACTAAGACATAGACTAAGACATAGACTAGACATAGACTAAGACATAGACTAAGGTATAGACTAAGACATAGCCTAAGACATAGACTAAGACATAGACTAAGACATAGACTAAGACATAGACTAAGACGTGGACTAAGACGTGGACTAAGACATAGACTAAGACATGGACTATGATATAGACTAAAACATAGAAATGCTTCTATAGAAAAGTTGGCGTTAGCTTGAGTTTTCTGTAGAAAAGTTGGCTTTAGCTTAAGTTTTCTATAGAAAAGTTGACGGTAGCTTGAGTTGTCTATAGAAAAGTTGGCGGTAGCTTGAGTTGTCTATAGAAAAGTTGGCGTTAGCTTGAGTTTTCTATAGAAAAGTTGGCGGTAGCTTGAGTTTTCTATAGAAAAGTTGGCGGTAGCTTGAGTTGTCTATAGAAAAGTTGGCGGTAGCTTGAGTTGTCTATAGAAAGTTGGCGGTAGCTTGAGTTGTCTATAGAAAAGTTGGCGTTAGCTTGAGTTTTCTATAGAAAAGTTGGCACTATCTTGAATTTTCTATAGAAAAGTTGGCGTTAGCTTGAGTTTTCTATAAAAAGAAGCTGGAGTTAGCTTAAGTTTTCTATAGAAAAGTTGGCGTTAGCTAGAGTTTTCTATGGAAAAGTTGGCATTAGCTTGTGTTTTCTATAGAAAATTTGGTGTTAGCTTGAGTTTTCTATAGAAAAGTTGGCGTTAGCTTGAGTTTTCATTAGAAAAGTTGGCGTTAGCTTGAGTTTTCTATAGAAAAGTTGGCGGTAGCTTGAGTTGTCTATAGAAAAGTTGGCGGTAGCTTGAGTTGTCTATAGAAAAGTTGGCGGTAGCTTGAGTTGTCTATAGAAAAGTTGGTGGTAGCTTTAGTTGTCTGTAGAAAAGTTGGCGTTAGCTTGAGTTTTCTATAGAAAAGTTGGCGCTAGCTTGAGTCTTCTATAGAAAAGTTGGCGTTAGCTTGAGTTTTCTATAAAAAGAAGCTGGCGTTAGCTGGAGTTTTCTATAGAAAAGTTGGCGTTAGCCTGAGTTTTCTATGGAAAAGTTGGCGTTAGCTTGAGTTTTCTATAGAAAAGTTGGTGTTAGCTTGAGTTTTCTATAGAAAAGTTGGCGTTAGCTTGAGTTTTCAGTAGAAAATTTGGCGTTAGCTTGAGTTTTCTATAGAAAAGAATGGCGTTAAATATTAATTTTGGCTTTTGTGCTCGTTAAATTAAATTTCTTTAATTTTATTTTTGTTAAAGAAATGATGAAAAGCTCCCCCATTTGGCTTTAACGAGGTCCACAGAAGTCTGTTGTAATTTGTCATCTGCGTTTCTTTAGCCTTTTGATATTCGTAGCAGATTTTCCTGGTTTAAGTATTTTATGTTTTTTTTTATTTTGTCGAAAAGACGAATGAAATGAAATGTTATGTTGGCCATCAAAGAAGTTCAAAGTCGTGCCAAACAGATTTCTTTTTCTTTTGCATTAAATCTAGGAAATCATTTTTAACACAAAATTTCTTTTCTTCTTATTAACTGCCAAAGACTGGATGAAGTTTGTGGTTGACTTAGGCCAGGAACCCCTTCCTCTACATTAACATGTAACAAGTTAAAGTTAAGAAAATAGCAGAACAGAAGAAGAAGGTCATGGACGTATGTTGAAGACATTTTAAACCAAAACGAAACCTTTTTCACCGAAAAAAATAAGACCATCTCGGAAACTTGATAAAGTTTTAGACCTTAATTTGAGTTAAAAGTTTTCAAAGTTGGTCTCAATTCTTTGGCTAAGAAAATCGTGTTTAGAAAAAAAAAAGATTTATTACACAAAAATTTTGCAAATATTTTACATCTCCTTTCCTCATACAAAAAGTAACAAATTTAATGCATGCAACATTTTTTATGGCCTCTATATCTTTTCGAACATTCAACATTAAACTTCATTATAATATAGAAACTAAAAAAAAAACAATCTTTAGTCTTTAAAGCTTAGCAAATGTTTCACGATCAGTTCTCAAATGCTCAAATGAAGCAGAAAAAGAAGAAAAGTGCGCTCGAAGTCAACTTCATACTTTACATTTAAGTGGCTCTAAGGATAGACAGACAGACAAACATACCTTAATTTTAAAATTCTAAATTTTTCAAATATTTTTTTTTCTTTGTCAGCAACTGATCGAGTACAGCGACAAAATCCCTTCAGGCAAAGAGAAAGGTTAACTGCCAAAATTTCCACAAAAAGAAAACTTTTTGTAAAATAAAATTTATTACCCAAAAAATTTAAGCTTTAGAAAAATTCCTCCTAAATTTGCTAATGAAATTTAAAACTGTTTATGGTAATTTTTCTTCATTCTTTCTATTTAATGCTTCAGAATAAATGAATATTGATCAGCTTATAACGGATTTAGGATTTGCTAAATAGTTTGGGTTATGAGAAAAATATTTTCTATAGGAATCTAAGGCGATCTTTAAGTTTTCTAAAGAAAACTAAGGCGATCTTTAAGTTTTCTTAAGAAACTCCAGCGATCGCCAACTTTTCTATAGAAAACTCTGGCGATCGTCAACTTTTCTATAGAAAACTCAGGCAATCGCTATATTTTCTAAAGAAAACTCAGGCAAACGCCAACTTTTCTGAAGAAAACTTAGGCGATAGCCAAATTTTCTATAGACAACTCATTCGGTCTCCAACTTTTGTGAAGAAAACTCAGCCGATCGTCAAATTTTTTAGAGAAAACTCAGGCCAATTTTTTTTTATAGAAAATTTAGGCGATCGCCAACTTTTCCAAAGAAAAATCAGGCGATCGCCAACTTTTCCAAAGAACACTCAGACGATCGCCAACTTTTCCAAAGAAAACTCAGGCGATCGCCAGAAAAATGTCTATAATAAAAAATTTTTTATAGAAGAATTTTCCTTTGACAAAAATTTCTAACGAAAATTTTTTTTTTGAAAAAATTTTGTAACGAAAATTTTTCATAAAAAATAAGTACACAAAAAAATTTTTGTAAATAAAAATTTTTAACAGAAAAAAAAAATATTAACGAAAATTTTCTATAAAAAAACTCAGGCGATCGCCAGAAAAATGTCTATAATGAAAAATTTTTTATAGAAAAATTTTCCTCTGAAAAAAATTTCTAACGAAAATTTTTTTTTGAAAAAATTTTATAACGAAAATTTTTCATAAAAAAATAAGTACACCAAAAAATTTTTGTAAATAAAAATAGAAAAAAAAGTATTAACGAAAAATTTTCTATAAAATAAATTTTATAACAAAAATTTTTTATAGCAAAAAATTTTCTATCGAAAAATTTTTATAACGAAACATTTTTTATAGAAAAATTTGTATAAATAAAAAGTTTATATAGAAAATATTATATAACAAAAAAAAAAATTTGCATAGAAACTTTTTTAGAACAAAACATTTTCTATAGAAAATATTTTAGAACGAAAAATTTTCTAAGGAAAAATTTTTTATAGACAAATTTTCAACAAAAAAATTTTCTAAAGAAAAATTTTTATAACAAAAAAATTTCTACTGAAAAGTTTTTATTACGAAAAAATTTCTTTACAAAAATTTTTTGAATGAAAACTTTTCTGTAGAAACATTTTTCAACCGAACATTTCTTACAGAAAAATTTCTAGAAAAATATTTCTATCGAAATGTCTATAGAAAAATGTATATAGTAAACTTTTTGTACAAAAATTTCTAGAGCAAAATTTTTATCTGGAAAAATTTCTTCAAAAATATTTCTATAGAAAACTTTTCATAGAAAAATTTTTATACAAAAATTACAATAGAAAAATTTCTGTAGAAAAATTCTAATAGAAAAATGTCCATAGAAAAATTAATAAAGACAAATTCGTATAGAAAACTTTCTGTATAAAAATTTCTATAGAAAAAATTCTATGGAAAAATTTCTATAGAAAATTTTTTATAAAAAAATTTTTGTAGAAAAATTTTAAAAGAAAATTTCCTATAGAAATTTCTATAGAAAATTTCAATAGAAAAACTTCTATAAAAAAAATTTCTATAGAAAAATTTCTATACAAAAATTTCTATAGAAAAATTTTAACAGCAAAATTTTTATAGAAAAATTTCTATAGAAAACTTTCGATAGGAAAATTTCGAAGCGAAAATTTCGAAGGGAAAATTTCCACAGAAAAATTTCTTTACAATAACTTGTATAGAAAAATTCCTATAGGAAAGTTTCAATAGAAAAATTTCTCTAGAAAATTTCATTAGAAAAATGTATATAAAAAACTTTCTATAGAAAAATTTCTATAGCAAAAATTTTTAAAGAAAAATTTCCATAGAAAAATTTCTATAGAAAAATTTCTATAGAAAAATTTCTACAGAAAAATTTCTATAGAAAAATTTCTATAAAAAAATTTCTATAGAAAAATTTTTATAGAAAAATTTCTATAGAAAATTTCAATAGAAAAACTTCTATAAAAAAAATTTCTATAGAAAAATTTCTATAGAAAAATTTTAACAGCAAAATTTTTATAGAAAAATTTCTATAGAAAACTTTCGATAGGAAAATTTCGAAGCGAAAATTTCGAAGGGAAAATTTCCACAGAAAAATTTCTTTACAATAACTTGTATAGAAAAATTCCTATAGGAAAGTTTCTATAGAAAAATTTCTCTAGAAAATTTCATTAGAAAAATGTATATAAAAAACTTTCTATAGAAAAATTTCTATAGCAAAAATTTTTAAAGAAAAATTTCCATAGAAAAATTTCTATAGAAAAATTTCTATAGAAAAATTTCTACAGAAAAATTTCTATAGAAAAATTTCGACAGAAAAATTTCGACAGAAAAATTTCTATAGAAAAATTTTTAAAGAAAAATTTCTATAGAAAAATTTCTTTAGAAAAATTTCGATAGAAAAATTTCTATAGAAAAATTTCGATAGAAAAATTTCGATAGAAAAATTTCTTTAAAAAAATTTCTATAAAAAAATTTCTATAGAAAAATTTCTATAGAAAAATTTCTATAGAAAAATTTCTATAGAAAAATTTCTATAGAAAAATTTCTATAGAAAAATTTCTATAGAAAACTTTCTACAGAAAAGTTTCTATAGAAAAATTTCTATAGAAAAATTTCTATAGAAAAATTTCTATAAAAAAATTTCTATAGAAAAATTTTTATAGAAAAATTTCTATAGAAAAATTTCTATAGAAAAATTTCTATAGAAAAATTTCTGTAGAAAAATTTCTATAGAAAAATTTCTATAGAAAAATTTCTATAGATACATTTCTATAGATACATTTCTATAGAAAAAATTTCTACGGAAAAATTTCTACAGAAAAATTTTTATAGAAAAATTTTTAAAGAAAATTTTTATAGAAAAATAGATATAGAAAAACTTTTGTAGAAAAATTTTTATGGTAACATTTTCTATAGAAAAATTTCTATTCAAAATTTTTAAATAGAAAATTTTTTTATAAAAAAATGTTTATAAAAATATTTCGATAGAAAAATTCTATAGACATTTTCCTATAAAATTTTATATTAAAAAATTTCTTTAGAAAAATTTCTATAGAAAAATTTCGATAGAAAATTTTCTATAGAATAATTTCTATAGAGAAATTTTTGAAGAAAAATTTCTATAGAAAAGTTTTTATAGAAAAATTTCTATAGAAAAATTTTTATAGAAAAATTTCTGTAGAAAAATTTTTATAAAAAAATTTCTATAGAAAAATTTTTATAGAAAAATTTCTATAGAAAAATTTCTATAAAAAAATTTCTATAGAAAAATTTCTATAGATAAATTTCTATAGAAAAATTTCTATAGAAAAATTTCTATAGAAAAATTTCTATAGAAAAATTTCTATAGAAAAATTTCTATAGATACATTTCTATGAAAAAATTTCTACAGAAAAATTTTTATAGATAAATTTTTATAGAAAAATTTCTATAGAAAAATTTCTATAGATACATTTCTATAGATACATTTCTATAGAAAAAATTTCTATGGAAAAATTTCTACAGAAAAATTTTCATAGATAAATTTTTATCGAAAAATTTTTAAAGAAAATTTCTTTAGAAAAATTTCAATAGAAAAATAGATATAGAAAAACTTTTGTAGAAAAAATTTTATGGTAATATTTTCTATAGAAAAATTTCTATTCAAAATTTTTAGATAGAATTTTTTTTTTATAAAAAAAATGTTTATAAAAATATTTCGATAAAAAAATTTTATAGAAATTTTTCTATAAAATTTTATATTAAAAAATTTCTTTAGAAAAATTTCTATAGAAAAAATTTTCTATAGAATAATTTCTATAGAGAAATTTTTAAAGAAAAATTTCTATAGGAAAATTTCTATAGAAAAATTTTTATAGAAAAATTTCTATAGAAAAATTTTTATAGAAAAATTTCTATAGAAAAATTTTTATAGAAAAATTTCTATAGAAACATTTTTATAGAAAAATTTCTATAGAAAAATTTTTATAGAAAAATTTCTATAGAAAAATTTTTATCGAAAAATTTTTGTAGAAAAATTTCTACAGAGAAATTTCGATAGAAAAATTTCTATAGAAAAACTTCTATAGAAAAATTTCTATTGAAAAATTTCAAAAATTTTTCTATACCAAAATTTTGACAGAAAAAGTTTTATTGAAAAATTTCTACAGAAAAATTTCTATAGAAAAATTTCTATAGAAAAATTTCTGTAAAAATTGTCTATAGAACTTTTTTAGAAAAATGTCTATAAAGAAATTTGTATAAAAAAATTTCTATCGAAAAATTTCTATAGAAAAGTTTTTATAGAAAAAAATTTCTTAAATAGTTGTACAAAAAGTACGATTATTTTAGATAAAAAGGCTCTTTTAACTGAAAAAGTACTTTTACTGAAAAAGTACTTTTTCCTTAAAAAGGTACCATTTTACCGAAAAATATATGATTTTACACAGAGAAATTGTTTACAAAAAAAATAATAATAATCGCATGCGTAACTTAAACCAGGTTGTGTTTCAGCTTAGGCTGAACTCTTAAGATTAGCCTCTTAAAGATTTTCTTTGGTTTTCGTTTCAATGAAAGATGCGCAATCGATGGAAGCAGGAAGACAATAAATTGTGAAATAAGAAAAAATAAAGAACGCTAAAACTTTCTTAACAGTCACGCGTCGTAAAGTATAATCGTTAGGCATTAACTGGACGCAAAAAGAAAGATGATAATGATGATGATGACGAAAAAACTTAAGAAGACATTACCAATCGGCTGAGGAAACACAAGCCAGAAGACACAAAAATGCACTAACTATCGATGATGTTGGATGGAGCAGCAACAGGCTTTAGAACAGTTTTCTAAAGCCTCAGCTCCCCCTCATCCATGTTAAAAGTCTCCTCCATCAAGTCATTTCTTTTTTCCATAATGTTCATCTGATATTTTACGCAATTCTAGTTATTGGTTTGTGATGCATGAGATGATCAGAATATGATGCTGGTGGCTGCTTGGTTTAGTGGCTGGTAGCTAGTTTGGTTGACTCGTTGCTTGACAATGATGATGTTGTTGATGATGGTGCCATTGCCATTTAACCAGTACCACGAGTAGAGTACGAGTGTGAGTGCCATGATGATATTGTGGTGGTACCAGTACCACCAGAGTCAGTGCCAAAGCTAAAGACATGGCAATTTTTGTGAAATAACAACAACATAAACTACCAGAAAGGGAAAATAACCGTTGGCTTATTGCGGTACATTTGATTACGTTATGGAATTGAAAACAAAATGGCAAAAAGAACCAAAATCAACTTTATTTAAAGGAGATATTTCTTAAGATTCTTCCTCTACTTTTGTGTCTTTTTTGTTTTTTTTTTTTGCAAATGTCTTAAAGAAAATTACACATGTCTGCTGCTATTTAAGATTAGAATCCGCCAAAACTAAAACTTAAACTTGCTTTATTACTTGTTCAAAAAGTGGGGGATTACATGTTAGTTACTCTTATTCAAACATTATCATCTTCCTCGTCTCCTATTCCTATACAGGCAATTCATTCTATTTCAGAAACAACAACAACAACATCAACATTAAAGACATTCGATTTTGGTTCCTCCATTTTTTATTTTTCGTCTTTGGATCTGGTATAAAATGTGATTGCATAAGTTTAGAATTACGGTACTTATGTTGTTAAAGCTAGTTTTTTGTGTAAGATTCTTTCTTTTTTTTGATGTTCTTGGTCTTGGGGAATAAAAAAGAATTGAATTTTATGTTGTTCTGCGTTCAACCGAAATAAGCCTCCAAGATAAGGAAATACAACTTTATTTGCTGTGAAAAAAATCTGCTTCCACCTGCCCCTTTCAAACTTATAACATCAAAAAAGTTCGTGCCTGTTTTAAGCTAAAAGTGTTTTAGAATTAATGTTTTTCTTGTTAGGAATCATAAATAATTGAAATGTGATAGTAATAGAAAAAAACAAAATAAGTCAAATAATAAAAAAAAAATCATATTAGAAAAAGCAATTAAAGAATAAAAGGCACTTTTTTTGTAAAACTGTACTTTTTGGACAAAAAGTTACTTTTTAGTCCAAAAGGTACTTTTTGGACAAAAAGTTACTTTTCTGTCAAAAAGGTACTTTTTGGACAAAAAGGTACTTTTTTGTCCAAAAGGTAATTTTTGGACAAAAAGGTACTTTTTGGTCAAAAAGGTACTTTTGGGTCAAAAAAGTACTTTTTGGTCCAAAAGGTACTTGTTGGTCAAAAAGTACTTTTTGTTCAAAAGGATAAAAGGTACTTTTATCAAAAAAGAACATTTTTACAAAAAATGTACTTTTTCTGATATGATTTCTTAAAAAACTCTATAGAAAGACTTCTATAGACAAAAAGGTACTTTTTTGTCCAAAAGGTACTTTTTTGACAAAAAGGTACTTTTTGGTCAAAAAGGCACTTTTGGGTCAAAAAAGTACTTTTTGGTCAAAAAGGTACTTGTTGGTCAAAAAGTACTTTTTGTTCAAAAGGATAAAAGGTACTTTTATCAAAAAAGAATAGTTTTACAAAAAGGTACTTTTTCTGATATGATTTCTAAAAAAAATCTATAGAAAACTTTTATAAAAAAATGTCTATAGAAAAATTTCTAACCGGATTCTTTAATTACATTTTCTGATATGATTTCTATAGAAAAATTTCGAAAAAAAAATTCTATAAAAAAACTGTTATAAAAACATTTCTATAGAAAAATTTCTAAAGAAAAATGTCCATAGAAAAATTTCTATAAAAAAATTTCCATAGAAAAATTTCTATAGAAAAATTTCTATAGAAAAATTTCTATAGAAAAATTTCTATAGAAAAATTTCTATTGAAAAATTTCTATAGAAAAATTTCTAGAGAAAAATTTCTATAGAAAAATTTCTATAGAAAAATTTCTATAGAAAAATTTCTATAGAAAAATTTCTATAGAAAAATTTCTATAGAAAAATTTCTACAGAAACATTTCCATAGAAAAATTTCTATAGAAAAATTTCTATAAAAAAATTTCTATAGAAAAATTTCTATAGAAAAATTTCTATAGAAAAATTTCTACAGAAAAATTTCTATAGAAAAATTTCTATAGAAAAATTTCTATAGAAAAATTTCTATAGAAAAATTTCTATAGAAAAATTTCTATAGAAAAATTTCTATAGAAAAATTTCTAGAGAAAAATTTCCATAGAAAAATTTCTATAGAAAAATTTCTATAGAAAAATTTCTATAGAAAAATTTCTATAGAAAAATTTCTACAGAAAAATTTCTATAGAAAAACTTCTAGAGAAAAATTTCCATAGAAAAATTTCTATAGAAAAATTTCTACAGAAAAATTTCTGTAGAAAAATTTCTATAGAAAAATTTCTAGAGAAAAATTTCCATAGAAAAATTTCTAAAGAAAAATGTCCATAGAAAAATTTCTATAGAAAAATTTCCATAGAAAAATTTCTATAGAAATATTTCTATAGAAAAATTTCTATAGAAAAATTTCTATAGAAAAATTTCTATAGAAAAATTTCAATAGAAAAATTTTTATAGAAAAATTTCTATAGAAGAATTTCTATAGAAAAATTTCTATAGAAGAATTTCTATAGAAAAATTTCTATAGAAAAATTTCTATAAAAAATTTCTATAGAAAAATTTCTATAGAAAAATTGTTATAGAAAAATTTCTATAGAAAAATTTCTATAGAAAAATTTCTATAGAAAAATTTCTATAGAAAAATTTCTAGAGAAAAATTTCTAGAGAAAAATTTCTAGAGAAAAATTTCTAGAGAAAAATTTCTATAGAAAAATTTCTATAGAAAAATTTCTATAGAAAAATTTCTATAGAAAAATTTCTACAGAAAAATTTCTATAGAAAAATTTTTATAGAAAAATTTCCATAGAAAAATTTCTATAGAAATATTTCTAAAGAAAAATTTCTATAGAAAAGATTCTATAAAAAAATTTCTATAAAAAAATTTCTATTTTTATAAAAAAAAAATTTGTGGAAAAATTTCTATAGAAAAATTTCTATAGAAAAATTTTTATGGAAAAATTTCTATTGAAAAATTACTATATAAATTAAATACAAAATTTTTCTATAGAAATTTTTCTTTAAAAATTTTTCTATAGAAATTTTTCGCTGGAAATTTTTCTTTAGAAATTTTTCTGTAGAAAATTTTCTATAGAAATTTTTCTATCGTAAATTTGCTACAGAAATTTTTCTATAACAATTTTTCTACGGAAATATTTTTATAGAAATTTTTATGTAAAAATTTTTCTATAGAAATTTTTCTATGGAAATTTTTCTATAAATATTTTTCTTTAAATTTTTTTTAAAGAATTTTATTTAATGAAATTTTTCTATAGAGATATTTCTTTAGAAATTTTCTATAGAAATTTTTCTTAAGAACTTTTTCTTTAGAAATTTTTCTGTAGAAATTTTTCTGTAGAAATTTTTCTGTAGAAATTTTTCGATAGAAATTTTTCTATAAAAATTTTTCTATAAAAGTTTTTCTATAGAAATTTTTCTACACAAATTTTTTTATAGAAATTTTCTATAGAAATTTTTCTTTAGAAATTTCTCTTTAGAAAATTTTCTTTAGAAATTTCTCTTTAGAAATTTCTCTTTAGAAATTTTTCTGTAGAAATTTTTCTATAAAAAATCTTCTATAGAAATTTTTCTATAAAAAATCTTCTATAGAAATTTATCTATAGAAATATTTCTTTAAAAGTTTTTTCATAGAAATTTTTCTATGAAAATTTTTCATTAGAAATTTTTCTTTGGACATTTTTCTTTAGAAATTTTTCTGTAGAAATTTTTCAATAGAAATTTTTGTATAGAAATTTTTTACAGAAGTTTTTTTATTTAAATTTTTCTAAATATATTTTGCTATGGAAATTTTACTTTAGACATTTTTCTATAGACATTTTTCTTTAGACATTTTTCTATAGAAATTTGTCTATTAAAATTTTCCTGTAGAAATTTCTATTGAAAAATTACAAAAATTTGTCTATACAAGATTTTTTGTTATAAAAATTTTTCTATAGAAAATTTTTCGTTATAAATATTTTGGGTTATTCCAATTTTTCTATAGAAAATTTTTCTTTATAAAAATTTTTCGTTAGAAAATTTTCTATAGAAATTTTTTTTTATAAAGGTTTTTCCTTATAAAAATTATTTTTAAAAAGCAAAAAAATTTAAAAAAAAAGTTTAGATATAAAGCTTTTCCTATAGTCTATGTCTTAGTCTGAGTCCATGTCTTCGTCTATGTCTTAGTCTGAGTCCATGTCTTCGTCTATGTCTTAGTCTATGTCTTAGTCTATGTCTTATTCTATGTCTTAGTCTATGTTTTAGTCTATGTCTTAGTCTGTGTCTTAGTCTATGTCTTAGTCTATGTCTTAGTTTATGTCTTAGGTTATGTTTTAGTTTATGTCTTAGTCTATGTTTTAATCTATTTCTAAGTCTATGCCTTAGTCTATGTCTTAGTCTATATCTAAGTTTATGTCATATTCTGTGTCTTATTTTTATTTTAGTCTAAGTCTACTTATAAATAACTATCACTTGTATTGTGATAAAAATTTGACCTTTTGACCTTATTTGTTCAATACATGGATATCTCAGAATTTTTAATAAAATTCGATTTAAAATATTCAATCTCTGTTAAAGATCATCTAAAACGTGTTTAATTAGTGCAAATTTATGCAGTTTTTCTGCAGCAGCACGAAAATTCTCTCTATTTTAAAAATAATTTAAGAAAAAATAATAAAAAGTAAATTGTTTTTGATTTTAAACTTAAGACCCCTTAAGGTTAAAATTATCTTTAGGTGGCATGAAATGAATTTATCTGTTGAAAGAAACTTAATATAAGAAAAATTTACAAGGACACAAATATTTAACAGCGTTCGGAGCAAAGTACAGAAATGGCTCTGGAAAAGAATAAATGAACGTGTATGAAGGAGGTGAAACAACGTAAAATCACCATAAATGATTAAGACACAAAAAAAAATTATTTTAATTCATAACTACACACACTTGACCAGAGAATTGAAAACAAAACTGAGACCTTGTTTAACGGGCTTATGAGACTTTGAACATTTGTTACAATTAACAACTTCTTTCAAGACTCAGGTGTCTCTTTACACATGTGTCATAAGCTGTTTGTTGGCGTTAAATAATATGACTAAGAATTTTTTATGAAAAAAAACTGGTCATTTCATTTTCAAAATAATGAAAAAATAAAGAATACAAAAAAATATTCTAAATAACAATAGATAAAACATATTGATCAGTTCACTTAAGTTTGAGAACAAAATATGACTAATGATCGCATAAAAGCTCTTAAGTTTTTCCATAAAAAAACTTATGAAAAAAACTCAAAATTGGGTGGTCAATTTTAAATATTTCCAAATGACAGTTTACATTTTCGATAAATGAGTAATTTAGGATTTAACACTTTAAACATAAAAAAACATAAACAATAATAATGATTAATACATTCTTTTAAATAAAGTAAACAATTAGACACTTAAGATTAACAAGATATTAACAAACGTTTAAAATTCAAGGTTTAGTAAACGAGAGATTAAATCTAAGATCCCAATAAAAAAACAAATTAAAAATCTTGGAAGTGAATGTAATAAGACTGTTAAAGACATAAACTAACGCACAACTAATACATAGACTAAGACATAAGCTAAGACATAGACTAAGACATAGACTAAGATATAGACTAAGACATAGACTAAGACATAGACTAAGATATAGACTAAGACATAGACTAAGACATAGACTAAGACATAGACTTAGACATAGACTAAGACATAGACTAAGACATAGACTAAGACATAGACTAAGACATAGACTAAGACATAGACTAAGACATAGACTAAGATATAGACTAAGACATAGACTAAGACATAGACTAAGACATAGACTCAGACATAGACTAAGACATAGACTAAGACATAGACTAAGACATAGACTATGACATAGACTAAGACATAGACTAAGACATAGACTATGACATAGACTAAGACATAGACTAAGACATAGACTAAGACATAGACTAAGACATAGACTCAGACATAGACTAAGACATAGACTAAGACATAGACTAAGACATAGACTCAGACATAGACTAAGACATAGACTAAGACATAGACTATGACATAGACTAAGACATAGACTATGACTAAGACATAGACTAAGACATAGACTAAGACATAGACTAAGATATAGACTAAGACATAGACTAAAACATAGACTAAGACATAGACTAAGATATAGACTAAGACATAGACTAAGACATAGACTAAGACATAGACTCAGACATAGACTAAGACATAGACTAAGACATAGACTAAGACATAGACTAAGACATAGACTAAGACATAGAGTAAGACATAGACTAAGACATAGACTAAGACATAGACTAAGATATAGACTAAGACATAGACTAAGACATAGACTAAGACATAGACTATGGACATAGACTAAGACATAGACTATGACTAAGACATAGACTAAGACATAGACTAAGACATAGACTAAGATATAGACTAAGACATAGACTAAAACATAGACTAAGACATAGACTAAGATATAGACTAAGACATAGACTAAGACATAGACTAAGACATAGACTCAGACATAGACTAAGACATAGACTAAGACATAGACTAAGACATAGACTAAGACATAGACTAAGACATAGAGTAAGACATAGACTAAGACATGGACTAAGACATAGACTAAGACATAGACAAAGACATATACTAAGACATAGACTAAGACATAGACTATGACATAGACTAAGACATAAACTAAGACATAGACTAAGACATAGACTAAGACATAGACTAAGATATAGACTAAGACATAGACTAAGACATAGACTAAGACATATACTCAGACATAGACTAAGACATAGACTAAGACATAGACTAAGACATAGACTAAGACATAGACTAAGACATAGACTAAGACATAGACTAAGACATAGACTAAGACAAAGACTAAGACATAGACTAAGACATAGACTAAGACATAGACTAAGACATAGACTAAGATATAGACTAAGACATAGACTAAGACATATACTAAGACATAGACTCAGACATAGACTAAGACATAGACTAAGACATAGACTAAGACATAGACTAAGACATAGACTAAGACATAGACTAAGACATAGACTAAGATATAGACTAAGACATAGACTAAGACATAGACTAAGATATAGACTAAGACATAGACTAAGACATAGATTAAGACATAGACTCAGACATAGACTAAGACATAGACTAAGACATAGACTAAGACATAGACTAAGCCATAGACTAAGACATAGACTAAGACATAGACTAAGACATAGACTAAGACATAGACTAAGACATAGACTAAGACAAAGACTAAGACATAGACTAAGACATAGAATAAGACATAGACTAAGACATAGACTAAGACATAGACTAAGACATAGACTTTGACTAAGACATAGACTAAGACATAATCTAAGACATAAACTAAGACATAGACTAAGACATAAACTAAGACATAGACTAAGACATAGACTAAGACATAAACTAAGACATAGACTAGGACATCAAGATGTCAATAGAAGATGTTAATAGGATGAGTTTTCTATAGAAAAGTTTCCGTTAGGATGAGTTTTCTATAGAAAAGCTTCCGTTAGGATGAGTTTTCTATAAAAAAGCTTCCGTTAGGATGAGTTTTCTATAGAAAAGTTTCCGTTAGGAAGAGTTTTCTATAGAAAAGTTTCCGTTGGGAAGAGTTTTCTATAGAAAAGTTTCCGTTAGGAAGAGTTTTCTATAGAAAAGTTGCCGTTCGGAAGAGTTTTCTATAGAAAAGTTTCCGTTAGGAAGAGTTTTCTATAGAAAAGTTTCCGTTAGGATGAGTTTTCTATAGAAAAGCTTCCGTTAGGATGAGTTTTCTATAGAAAAGTTTCCGTTTGGATGAGTTTTCTATAGAAAAGTTTCCGTTAGGATGAGTTTTCTATAGAAAAGTTTCCGTTAGGAAGAGTTTTCTATAGAAAAGTTTCCGTTAGGAAGAGTTTTCTATAGAAAAGTTTCCGTTAGGAAGAGTTTTCTATAGAAAAGTTTCCGTTAGGAAGAGTTTTCTATAGAAAAGTTTCCGTTAGGAAGAGTTTTCTATAGAAAAGTTTCCGTTAGGAAGAGTTTTCTATAGAAAAGTTTCCGTTAGGAAGAGTTTTCTATAGAAAAGTTTCCGTTAGGAAGAGTTTTCTATAGAAAAGTTTCCGTTAGGAAGAGTTTTCTATAGAAAAGTTTCCGTTAGGAAGAGTTTTCTATAGAAAAGTTTCCGTTAGGAAGAGTTTTCTATAGAAAAGTTTCCGTTAGGAAGAGTTTTCTATAGAAAAGTTTCCGTTAGGAAGAGTTTTCTATAGAAAAGTTTCCGTTAGGAAGAGTTTTCTATAGAAAAGTTTCCGTTAGGAAGAGTTTTCTATAGAAAACTTTCCGTTAGGAAGAGTTTTCTATAGAAAAGTTTCCGTTAGGAAGAGTTTTCTATAGAAAAGTTTCCGTTGGGAAGAGTTTTCTATAGAAAGGTTTCCGTTGGGAAGAGTTTTCTATAGAAAGGTTTCCGTTAGGATGAGTTTTCTATAGAAAAGTTTCCATTGGGATGACTTTTCTATAGAAAAGTTTCCGTAAGGATGAGTTTTCTATAGAAAAGTTTCCGTTGGGAAGAGTTTTCTATAGAAAGGTTTCCGTTAGGATGAGTTTTCTATAGAAAAGTTTCCATTGGGATGACTTTTCTATAGAAAAGTTTCCGTTAGGATGAGTTTTCTATAGAAAAGTTTCCGTCAGGATGAGTTTTCTATAGAAAAGTTTCCGTTAGGATGAGTTTTCTATAGAAAAGTTTCCGTTAGGATGAGTTTTCTATAGAAAAGTTTCCGCTAGGATGAGTTTTCTATAGAAAATTTTCCGCTAGGATAAGTTTTCTATAGAAAAGTTTCAGCTAGGATAAGTTTTCTATAGAAAAGTTTCCGTTAGGATGAGGAGTTTTCTATAGAAAAGTTTTCGTTAGGATAGTTTTTTATAGAAATGTTTCCATTAGAAGGAGTTTTTCATAGAAGAGTTTCCGTTAGGAAGACAAAGACATAAACAAAGACTTAAAATAAACATGAAGACTGACTTAGACTAAGATGTAAACTAAGTTTAAACCGAGTTTTATTTTAAGCTCTAGCTCTAAATAATGGATTTTTAATGTTTATCTTTTGAAAAGTTTTTGATAAATTTGCTTTACCTTTTTTCAGACTCAAGGCCGCTAAACGTTGACGCAACATTGATCAAAGAAATTTAATTGAATTGTATATTTTGAGGTCACAGTTAATTTCTGCACAATTTTATAAACTTTTTGAAATAAATTAAAAATTTCTTTTGCACAATTTTTTTTTTTTAACTTTGAACAACTTTTCTTTAGACTTTCATAAGTTTCAAATGATTTTTGATTTTTTGCACAAGATTTAAGATTTTGGTTTTATAAGCTTATTTTTTAAAATATTTTTTGTTTTAAAATTTATTTATTTGCTTCGATTTTTCGTTTTTAGTTCCACGCGCTTCCTTTTTTCTCAAGTTAAAACCTGACGACGTCTTCTTAAAAAGATGCTCAAATTCAGACTGGACGTCGTACAAAACTTCCTGCTATAGATTTAGTCAGTCATTCAATTCGAAATGCAATTTTTCTTTTTTTGTGATTGCGATTTTATTCCTCTTCATGATTTTTGTTTGTTTCTTGTGTTGCAGGAATTGTGTGATTGTGTTTTGGTTGGGAGGGACGTTTGGAGAGCTGGGGTATCTAAACTGGGATGCAGCAAATCCTCAATTGTTGGTTTGATGCGGTTGGTTGTTGCTACAAGAATCTAAATCGAGTTGTTGATAGCAACAACAAAGTTTTAGAACTTGTTTAAAAACGAACAGAAAGTCGATCGTAAGGTGGGACGAGAGGAAAGGCAAGCAAACGAATGGACGTACGGGGGTAAATATGGACAGAATGAATCTTTATGGGATACAGAAAATGTTAAGGAGACTCCAACACCAACCCAACCAGAAACAGCAACAACATTTTAGCACACCACCATCACCACCATTCTTCTGTTAGTGTAGATCAGGGCATGTTCAGAGCCGCTTTTCTATATACAGCTCGATATTATGATAATCATGATGATCATAATGTTCATTATAATGATCATACTGCTCATGATCATTATAATACCGTAAAAAAGAAACAACAAACAAAGTGATCGTGAACTTTAACAAGAACAAGAAACTGTTTTAAAAGGTTTGAAGGCAACATGTTGCAAAGCGAATGTTTACTAAAAACTGGAATATGAAAATAGAGAGTTTAGTAATCTTGAAAAGAGAGTAAAGAGAGACTAAGACATAAACTAAGACATGAACTAAGACATAGACTAAGGCATAGCCATAGACATAGACTAAAACCTAGACTAAGACATAGACTAAGACATAGACTAAGACATAGACTAAGACATAGACTAAGACATAGACCAAGACATAGACTAAGACTTAGACTAAGACATAGACTGAGACTGAGACATAGACTAAGACATAGACTAAGACATAGACTAAGACATAGACTAAGACATAGACTAAGACATAGACTAAGACATAGACTAAGACATAGACTAAGACATAGACTAAGACATAGACTAAGACATAGACTAAGACATAGACTAAGACATAGACTAAGACATAGACTAAGACATAGACTAAGACATAGACTAAGATATAGAATAAGACATAGACTAAGACATAGACTAAGATATAGACTAAGACATAGACTAAGACATAGACTAAGACATAGACTAAGATATAGACTAAGACATAGACTAAGACATAGACTAAGATATAGACTAAGGCATAGACTAAGACATAGACTAAGACATAGACTAAGACATAGACTAAGACATAGACTAAGACATAGACTAAGACATAGACTAAGACATAGACTAAGACATAGACTAAGACATAGACTAAGACATAGACTAAGACATAGACTAAGACATAGACTAAGACATAGACTAAGACATAGACTAAGACATAGACTAAGACATAGACTAAGACATAGACTAAGACATAGACTAAGACATAGACTAAGACATAGACTAAGACATAGACTAAGACATAGACTAAGACATAGACTAAGATATAGACTAAGACATAGACTAAGATATAGACTAAGGCATAGACTAAGACATAGACTAAGATATAGACTAAGGCATAGACTAAGACATAGCCTAAGACATAGACTAAGACATAGACTAAGACATAGACTAAGACATAGACTAAGACATAGACTAAGACATAGACTAAGACATAGACTAAGACATTGACTAAGACATAGACTAAGACATAGACTCAGACATAGACTAAGATATAGACTAAGACATAGACTAAGACATAGACTAAGATATAGACTAAGGCATAGACTAAGACATAGACTAAGACATAGACTAAGACATAGACTCAGACATATACTAAGACATAGACTAAGACATAGACTAAGACATAGACTAAGACATAGACTAAGACATAGACTAAGACATAGACTAAGACATAGACTAAGACATAGACTAAGACATAGACTAAGACATAGACTAAGACATAGACTAAGACATAGACTAAGACATAGACTAAGACATAGACTAAGACATAGACTAAGACATAGACTAAGACATAGACTAAGACATAGACTAAGACATAGACTAAGACATAGACTAAGACATAGACTAAGACATAGACTAAGACATAGACTAAGACATAGACTAAGACATAGACTAAGACATAGACTAAGACATAGACTAAGACATAGACTAAGACATAGACTAAGACATAGACTAAGATATATACTAAGACATAGACTAAGACATAGACTAAGACATAGACTTAGGACATAGACTAAGACATAGACTAAGACATAGACTAAGACATAGACTAAGACATAGACTAAGACATAGACTAAGACATAGACTAAGACATAGACTAAGACATAGACTAAGACATAGACTAAGACACAGACTAAGACATAGACTAAGATATAGACTAAGACATAGACTAAGACATAGACTAAGACATAGACTAAGACATCGACTAAGACATAGACTAAGACATCGACTAAGACATAGACTAAGACATAGACTAAGACATAGACTAAGACATAGACTAAACATAGACTAAACATAGACTA